>JAMPIV010011862.1:0-107398 GCA_024509875.1 Oreohelix idahoensis
TGTATGAAGAGTCTTCTTCCTGTTTTAGCTTGTGCCCACATGTTCAGCCAATCTTCTTTACAATTGTTTTTGATTATTTGTTTTATTGTTAACATACTCAATGGCTGGTCAATTTGTTACATGTTTGCTCCCTTCTTTGCTAGTTTATTAGTTGCTTCATTCAATGTGATGTCTATGTGGCCAGATATCCATTTCATGTAGATTTCTGTTCCATACAAGTTCATAATTTTTTGGCACATTTCTTGAACCTTCTGAATAGTATTGATTGAGTTGGTTTTCCAGTTTTTCTATTGCCAAGAGGGCAGGCTGCGAGTCTGAGAATACTACATTATTTGTGGTTCTATTTCATTTGATTCAAAGAGTCCTAGTTAAAGTTTTTCTGAATGACGACTACTTCTGCTTTGTAGTGTATGCACCAGGTACCACAGGAGCCTGCAGCTGGGTAGACTGAAGTGTGTCGATACCGTGAATCAAACCTGGCACCTTTGCCGTGAGAGACCAGCACTCTAACCACTTAAAATGACTACAGACTCTATCTGCTAGATTGGTAAAGTTTTGAAAGGGATTGTCCTGAAAGGGACCACTAGCGACATCAATGCTACCCGTACCTCCTCAGCGTTTAGCGAAAACCAGTTGATGTGAGAATCTATGAGTCAAGGTAAATCGAAACAAAACTGATCACAATCAACACACATATGAAAACATAAGGGATAATTCAAACACATAAGGAAAAATATATACTATTTTCAGATCATTCAAGTGGATTTGTCTTCTATGTAAGCAAATATGTACATTATACAAGATTCACCACACTTTCTTAAGATCAAGTTTTCATTTTAGTCATCAAAATCTTTGTAGGGAACATTATGACAGATTCATTCAGGTCTTCGCAAAGATCATCTGTGTATAATGCATGACATCGTAACATTTTAATAAAACATAATCCGTGGACTAGTAGGAAAAACACTAGAGATCACAGAAATGTGGTTTTACAGCAGAATGTGAAAAACTCCATGGACAGCTAAAAAGAGTAATGAGGATGTCTTGAAAGATACCAAGTAATGAGGATGTCTTGAAAGATACCAAGTAATGAGGATGTCTTGAAAGATACCAATGCCCAAGGAAAGATTATTCCTCATGTTAGAAGGAAGCAATCCACTTTCTTGTGGGCATGTTAGGAGAAGTAGAAAGGACAACAACGACAGAAGATACTGAACAGTTGTGACAACATGGCATGGAAAGAAATCAACAACAGCATCGTAGTACTAGAGACAGGAAGTTGTGGAGGGACATGATCACCTACATCACCTGGCATGTATTAGAACAAAGGATCCTAGGACTGTCCGTGTGATGTCCAAGGCCAGAATTTAATGACTGATATCATAACATTTTATGAAGTTACCCACTATCACAAATGGGCGCTTGCGCAGAATCAAAGAATTGAAATGATAAGATATGGATGGGTGTGAAAAAAAATCGAAAAAAGGTGATTCGTCTTACGAGGACAAAAGACAAAGAAAACCAACTTGCTCGAAATGATAAGATAGCATCACTAATGTGGAACTGAGAACAAGAACCAGACAAGTGGCAGTAGAACAAGGGATGAGTAGATGAAGATGGTGCTGGACAGGACACACACTGGAAGAAGCTTACTGATAGCATTACTACAAGACAGCCCCTGTTCTAGAGTCTTCACAGTAGTAAGAGAAATAGTGGGAGATCGACAAACACATGGAGAAGAGAACTGGAGACATGGAGGTGAGGGATAACCAAAACTTGGAAAAACCTTGAATGGATGGTACAGGACAGTAAGGTCTGGCATGAAGACATGTGCTCTATGGCAGTTTAACAGTAATCATAATAATCCTTGCACTGTTGGCTTGATGCCAGGATTTCAGTGATGGGGGAGTTGTTGTTTTAACTAGGACTGCTGAGCTTCTTGCTCTTTTGCAGCCAATACCACATTCTAGACTCCTTGGTATTATCTACACTGTAGATCTAGGCTTTTCATGTGGCTTTTCTGTCATTCCTAAACGTGTTGAGTTGAAGTCATGAGCTCCAGTTTCTCCAGTTTGGGCTGCATTTAAAGGATCACATCTGGTCCTAAGCGAAGACGTGTGTAGCATACTCTGCATTCCCTGCAATCCAAGGGGGCCTTCTAAATACGCAGAACTAAAATGCTGTGCTCTGGCTCTGAGCTCTCCCAAGGAATTCTCACATCCTACACAGAGCCACTTCTCAGCTTCCCCCTACCTATCATGGGTCCATAGTGAAAACCTCCTGCATGCAGCCAGCCAGATAAAAGCCAGAGTTACATCTGGGGCTCAAATGACTCCTCCAAGCTTTGTATGCTATGCTAGCTGTTGAGTCTTTTTGTGCACCATATAGATCGATTTTTTTTTGGGATCATATGCTGCACAAAAAGACATGATTGAGTTTGAATTGTATGGATATCCGCGCATATGATGTGAGCATGTTTGTATTAGTAACTAGAGCATTGTGTTGACAAAGTGCCTACCAGATGTCCGTGACTATATCAGGGGATCATGTCTTGATGATAGTGTATCATATCCTAATGGATTTATACGACTATGTTGATGAACCAGGAGCAATTAGAGGAATGAATTATCATTTACAAGAATTTACAATATTTGAAATGCCATCTGGATATTATAATAATGGATGTCTGCTCATGGATGTTGATAATGTTATATAAATGGATTGATGCTAGACACGATGGAATTATGAATGATATTATTATGTCAAGGAGAATTGTTGTAAAGTGAATAAAGTGTCTGATGATAAATGCTACCCACGTGCCTTAGGATTATACTATTCATTCATTATTCAAGTTGGCCATTTATCTGTTGATATTTATGATTTACACCCCTAGCTCAGGACGTGGTAGATCTCAATAAACAAAGAGATAGTCCGTAACACTGGGTTCTGAACATGTTTCACCACAGGAGAAATTCGTGGAAGTGTGTGGATGATTTCAAGAGTCAATGAGAGTACCATTAGCCTCACAGACAGAGGTTCACTTCCATATCTGTATACTATAGCATTGTGCTTAGCTGGTGGGCATAAAAAGATGACTCCAGATATGCCTCCATGCATAGCTGTAGGAGTTAAGAACAGAACAACTGACAACTTTCAAGAATATATCTATCAAGAGTGCCAAAGATAGGATAAAACCTGGCCAATAACTGCATTTATTAACTGTCTTTGCTGCTCCTTATGGATCAAGCAGCCATCACTACAGCTGGCTCCTTGCAGAAGCCTGCATCAAAGCGTTGCACTACTGTAGCAGTTTTCTGTCACAATTTTTTCCTTTACAAGCAAAGGTTTGCCAGCCATTTTGTATTAGTCGCCTTGTATGGCAGACCTGAGGGATCAGTAGGCCCATTCCTTCTTTGTCTCTTCATAGAGACACCCCCCCCCCCGAACTAAATTTTGTTAAACAAAGACATGGCTAGAAACAATCAACATACAAATACTGGCGGGTTATGACTGGACAAACAGCCTCTGGATGTCAGATATACAGACATTTCAACTCAAAATCTCTTTAAGCATCTTATAATACACTCAACCCGCCATTTGAATGAGTTCCATTCGCACAAATTTGAAAATCTGAATATGTGCAAGCTATCTTTAACACTCCTATGTTGTACACGAACTTAATTCAATTACATACGAGTTGAGTGTTGTGGTTCATAATCATATGCAACATTATTTTTTTTAAATATTCCATAGATAATGCAATGAAATGAATCTACTCATTTGTATTATTGCATCATCATCTCATCTCAGCCCGTAACCGGTCATGGGTCGTAGGGGTGCCATGGTGGAAGCATCAGCAGACAGGGTTCTCCACTGCTCTCTATCCTCAGCAATGCGTACAAGTGTGGAAAAACCGTGTCCTGCCCATTCTTTGATGTTATCAGCCCAGGATTTTCTCTGCCTTCCTCTTCTCCGTTTACCTTCGACTGTTCCCTGAAGGATCGTTTTTGAAAGGGAGTCATGACGAGTTACATGCCCAAACCAGGCAAGCTTTCGACGTTTCACTGTTGACAAAAGTGGTTCTTGGTGGCCTGCATAGGTCTTTATCTTCTCTCTAACATAGACATTTGTTTTGTGCTCTTTATAGCAAATGCGCAAAATTCTTCTATAACATTTATGCTCGAAAGCCTGAATCCTTCGCTCCGTATCTGCAGTGAGTGTCCAGCTCTCACACCCATACAAGAGAATAGATAATACAAGTGATTTGTATAATTTGATCTTCACAGGAAAACTGATGTTACTTTTCCAGATCACATTCAACCTTGTCATGGCAGCTGAGGCCATCTCAAGTCTTGTCTTGATTTCTTTAATTGATCTTCCATCACTGCATATAGTGGACCCGAGATATTTAAAGGTGTTAACTTCTTCTAACGTTTGCCCATTTAACGTAATGTTGGTCGGAACATGTTTCTTATGGCTATTCACCAATATCTTGCTTTTTTTCTATATTAATTTCCATCCCATACGTTCTTGTTACTTTCTCCAGTCTAGAGGTAAGGTCTTGAAGTTCTGATTCTGATCCAGCTATCAGATCAATATCATCAGCAAAACGTAGGTTGCACAGAGGTCGGCCTCCAATCGATATGGTTGATTTATAATCGTAGAGAGCCTCTTGCATAATATGTTCTAGATAAATATTAAAGAGCACTGGGGACAGGATACATCCCTGCCGAACTCCTACAGTTGTTTTGAAAAATTCTCCAATGTCGTTGCTTGCAAAAACAGCACTGCTTGCGTCCTTGTATAGTGCTTCAATGATATCTATGATGTTGGTATCAAAATTGAATTTTCACATTACTTGCCATAAGCCTTCATGCCAGACTCGATCGAAGGCTTTTGTGAAATCGATGAAGTTATGGTATAAATCGTGTTGATGTTGGAGATGTTTTTCGATAAGTAATCTAATATTGAAGATTTGTTCTGAGGTACTTCTTTTTGGTCTAAAGCCAGCCTGTTCCTCTGACAAGATTTCTTCTGATTTCTGTTTTATTCTGTTCAAAAGTATCCTTAACATCACCTTACTTGGATGACTAATAAGGCTAATGGTTCTGTAGTTCTTGCACATTTTTAGATTTCCTTTCTTTGGAAGCGGTATTACTAATGACTGCGTCCATTCTTTTGGCCATTTTTTTTGTACTCCATATCTTCTGGCAAATTGTTGTCATGATTTTTACTATATCTGGTCCTCCATATTTCAAGAGCTCTGCTGGGATATTATCCACACCCGGTGACTTCCCTCCTTTCATCGAACATATAGCCTCTTCCACTTCTTCCCGTAATATTGCTGCATTTCCGAGTTCCCTGTTTTCGCACTTAATGTTGTTTAATATGCCTAAGTCAGTGTCAAGTTTACAGTTATATAATTCTTTACAATATTCTGTCCATCTTCTCATTACAGCTGTTTTTTCATTGAGCAGAGCCCCATTGCTATCTTCTATGACAGTTACCCTGGGCTGTTGGGGTTTTGATAGTTTTCTTAATGTGTCAAAAGCTGCCTTGCTGTTACCTTTTATTAGCCCCGTATTAATGGACTCACATTGATCAGCTACCCATTTTTCTTTGGCCTGTTTCATTTTCTTCCTAATATTTTTATTCACCATACTGTATTGCCATGCTGCTTCAGGAACCTCTTTCTTAACCTTTTTCATTTCCCGCCGTGTATCACATAACTTCAGAATGTCATCTGTAACCCATGGTTTGTTTATTTTCTTTCTTTTACCAAGTATTTCTGTTGCTGATTCAATGAGCACGTCTTTCATGTTCTCTGTGATTGAGTTGATATCATCCTCCAAAAAGTTGAGAGCTGCGAATTTTCCTCCAACAGTTGCCTCAAAGATTCCCGCGATTTCTGGATCTTTCAGTTTGTCTAAATTGAATCTTAACTGAGAACATCTGTTTTGATTATAGTTCTTTTTAAGTTTAAGCTTGAGCGTCATCAATACCATGTCGTGATCACTACCAATGTCGGCGCCAGGAAAAGTCCTAGTCTTGGCTTTATTAATACTGGACTTGAATCTTTTGGATACAAGAATAAAATCAATTTGGCCATGTATCTCAGTTTTTGGGGCATGCCACGTTGTTCTTCTTGATAACTTATGAGGAAATAGTGTATTTGCAATGGTTAGTTTATAGTTGTTGGCAAATTCTAGTAGCCTTAGTCCTCGATCGTTAGTTTCACCTGTCCCAAATCTCCCCACTGTACCAGCCCAGTGACCGTATGCATCTGGCCCTATTTTAGCATTCCAATCACCTAACACGATGAGAAGATCTTTCTTTGGAATTTTCTTCAAAAATAATTCCACACACTATTTTTTTTAAATTTCCTTAGCATTTATGATACAGCCATTTATGAGACATTTTAAAACAGCACATTCATTCCATTGCACTGATGTGCAGTATCTTTCATAATTTAATAAATATACAAAATCATTCTTTCAATACATGAAATATAGAACATATAACACTTCTTCATCATTTACTTTCAGACGTCAACTTGCATACGTTCAAAAAAAGCAGTGGTCAGCTTGAAGTTGTTCGTAGAGTTTTTCCAGGAATGGTACTGGTAATGGCCGTTTGCACTTTCTCTGTTTCTCATTTGTTGTGCACCTTTGAAGTAGATGGTAGATATAATAACTACTGGTATGAAGGTCAGAGATATAATAACTACTGGTATGAAGGTCAGAGCCAATGTGCGCAAAGCTGCTGTGCACATTGATAATACATAAAAACATATGTAAATGATGCTCTACCTGAACCTGGAACCTAACTCATCATGTTCTTTAGCTTCTTAAGCTCTATTCATGTGAACTTCAAGTATGTGGATTTTCTGAAGAACTGAACCTTTGCAAACATCAGGGTTGAGTAAGTGAAGAACTGAACCTTTGCAAACATCAGGGTTGAGTATGTGAAGAACTGAACCTTCAACATTCCCATTATAGTTTTTTGTTTTGTTTTGTTTAAAACATCAACAGTTCAAGTGGAAGCTATCATCATCATCTTTGTCGTCAAAGAAAATTCCAGAACACATTTCCCTGAGCAGTGGATTGTTCATCACATTAGAATACTTGTCAATTTTTAGTCTCTTGAAAAATCGAATCATATTTTCTGTTTGGCTACGTGCCTCTGTCAACTTGCCCATAATTCTGGCATAGACAGACAAAGGTTTTGAGTACTTCTGGGATAATACATGAATAAGACATTCGTTCAGCTTCCAGTGAATCTCCCGTGCTAACGCTGAATCAACATGTGGGTTCCGGTCTGAGGGAAAATAATAAAGTAAAATATTATTAAAATAGTCACAAATATGGAGAAAAATAACACCCATACTTCATTCAACATTTAATGACGCCTGGAGAAAAGTGAAAAATAGTCTCATCGAGATCTCAGAAATAACTAATGGAAAAAGACATGCAGAAGGACAAATACTAAATAAAGTACAACAAAGGTAGGTTTTTTGTCTTAACATTTCTACAGGATTGAGTAACTGGCCTTATGCCCAACCCTTCTTAGTCGTTTTTTATGGCATGCATGATACAGTGATACTATTCTTTGCTGTCGTTTTGGACCATGGTAACACATGGGACAGACAATGATATCAAAATTACAATACAAATGGCAAGAAGAACTTTTGTTGCACTGAGAAATATATATATACGAGGAGTGTTCAAATGAAACCCGACCGTGCTGCGCCAAGTGGACATTCGTAGGAGGAGCATGATGACGTCACATCTGACGTAATAAGCACATACGAATGTACAAGTGTGTAAGTGTTCATTCTCCTAGTATTCATTGGTTGTGCTGCAGACCGTTAAAATAATGGCCGGTGTGATAAGTAATCCGTCCAAGGTCGATCAGCTAGCAGTGATTCAATTCCTAACAGCCGAAGGATGTCGACCAGTCGACATTCATCGCCGAATGAAAGCAATGTATGGTGACAAAATGTACAGTGAAATACTGGGACGAATGTTTTCGAAAGGACGTGTTAACGAAAGATCTTCCGTACAGTCAGGAAATACAGAAGGGCCACGAGAATGATTCAATACAGGTGGACCGTCGTCGGAGCTTACGTTCGCAAGCAGAGGAATTCGCTGTGTCTCTTGGGACAGTTCAAATTGTGGTTAGGAAGAAACTGAAGTATCCAAAGTTGTGTTCACAATGGGTCCCACGGATGCTGACCGATCACCATAAGGAAGAACGCATGGGGTGGAGTTTGAACCACCTTCTGCGTTACGAAGAGGAGGGTGATGCATTTCTGTTGCGCATAGTGGCAGCCTATGAGTCGTGGTGCCACCACTTTGAGCCGTGCAGCAAATCAGCGAGCATGGCGTGAACATCAATGCCATCCACCACAAAGACACTCTAGACAACCTGCATACAACCATCAAGAATAAACGACCCAGCATGCTTTCGCGTGGTGTGATTCTGTTGCACGACAATGCTCGTCCACATGTTGCGAACATTGTGCAGGAAGCGTTAGCAAGGAAAAGGTGGGAAGTTCTGACACACCCAACCTACAGCCCCGATCTGTCACCATGTGACTTTCATTTGTTCGGACCCTTAAAAAAATCTCTAAAGGGACAACGATTCGACTCCGATGCAGGCGTCAGGGCCTCGGTGACCAAATGGTTCAATAAGCAACCAAAGTCATTTTTCTCGGACGGCATCCGCCGTCTACCCAAGCAGTGGGATGCGTGTCTGAATGCCTATGGTGACTATTTCTAAAGAACCCCAGTGGGTACTTGCTTCATAACAATTGCTGTATTTAATTCTACTACTCCTGCTGATGTACCTTACATATATTTGTTATAAAGCCACTGGGACGGGTTTCATTTGAACAAGCCTCATATATAGATCAAGAGAAATCAAGCTCAACACAAAAATCAGAATCTTCAACAAATAAAATGTTACGGCAGTCCTACTGTATGGCTCTAAAACATGGAGAACAACAAACACAAAAAGTTACAGACTTTCATAAATGGCTGCTTGGGTAGACCAAAAGGATTGAAATGGTGCGACAAGCTCACTAATGTGGAACCGATGACAAGAACCCGACAAGTGCCAGTGGAACAAGAGATGACAAGAACCCGACAAGTGCCAGTGGAACAAGAGATGACCCGACAAGTGCCAGTGGAACAAGAGATGAGAAGAAGATGCTGGAAATAGATAGGACACACAGTGAGAAACCTGCTGATAGCAATAAAAGGCAGTCCTTGTTCTGGAATCCCCAGGGTAAGAGAGGCAGAGGTAGACCAAAAAACACATGGAGAAGAGAACTGGAGACAGAAAGGAAAATGACGAGGAAGATTTGGAAAGAAGTTGAGCTAATGGCACGTAACAGGAGGACTTCGCTTGCATTTGCTGAAGGCCTCTGCTCCTGGAGGAGCTAAAGGGTTTTGAATGATTGATTGACATAAAAGGCAGCTTGGCCTTTGGGCATGAAAAAAGTCATTTATATAAAGATCCAGATTTATGCAGCAAAAGGACTGATTCAGCCACTCAGCACATCACTTGACACTAAGTGCAATAAAGTATGGATCAACTTGGAAACATCTCTGGTTACCAAAGAATTTTATTAGAATAAATGTTACAAAACGTGATGAGCATAAGTTTTAAGAGGCTGTGTTAGCTTTCACACTCAAGACATAATAGTTTCTGTGGAGCACAAGCACTCAAGAAAACTCCAGAACTCCCTGCCATGGGCAATACTAACTTCATCGGAGCAAAATAAAATGGAGATGGCAGGAAGGGGGAGATAATGAAAGCCTACAATGCCATCAATTTCTGCATCTATACAGATGAGGTTAAAGCAACAGACAGCAATATCACAATAAACATGTAAAACAAACAAGGCAAAATGAGCTGCATTGGAAGATTTATATGGAAAAAAAAAACCAACATTATTATAAGAATTTTTCAATCAAATGTCAAGGCACTCTGAATGTATGGTTCTGATACATGGAGAACAACACAAAACAACAATTAAGAAGTTACGGCCTTTCATAATTGGTGCTTGCAGAGAATAGAAAGAGTCTGAGTGTCAGATTGACATAGTGGTTAGACAAACACCAGGGGAACTAAGAGATGAGAAGATGATGTTGGCATTACACAGAACAGTGTTTCTTAACCTTTTAGAGGTCCTGCACCCCTTTACAGCATCTTAAGAAGCCTCGCACCCCTTTACAGCATCTTAAGAAGCTATGCACCCCATTACAGCATCTTAAGAAGCCTCACACCCCTTTACAGCATCTTAAGAAGCTACGCACCCCTTTACAGCATCTTAAGAAGCTACGCACCCCTTTACAGCATCTTAAGAAGCCTCGCACCCCTTTACAGCATCTTAAGAAGCCTTGCACCCCTTTACAGCATCTTAAGAAGCTGTGCACCCCTTTACAGCATCTTAAGAAGCTACGCACCCCTTTACAGCATCTTAAGAAGCCTTGCACCCCTTTACAGCATCTTAAGAAGCCTTGCACCTCTTTACAGCATCTTAAGAAGCTACGCACCCCTTTACAGCATCTTAAGAAGCTACGCACCCCTTTATAGCATCTTAAGAAGCCTCGCACCCTTTATAGCATCTTAAGAAGTCTCGCACCCTTTATAGCATCTTAAGAAGCGTCGCACCCTTTATAGCATCTTAAGAAGCCCAGCACCCTTTACAGCATCTTAAGCAGCCTCGTACCCCTTTACATCATCTAAAGAAGCCTCACATTTCTTTATCTTGTAGCAAAACATGCTAGAAATGGTTAAAAGAGATCAAAGTTTATTTTGCGAGAACGTTATTTACAGAATGTGGCTAAGGTTCAGTTTAACAAACAAAAAAAAACATGTAAAAAGGGCGTTGGAGATAAATATGAAAGAGATTTTTTTTAAACACACAGACATTGAACTGATGGAACAGGACAGGAAGATGTGGTAAAAATTTATCAGCGGTCTGTGCCCCACGGGAATCTTTAAGGTTAATGTATACCAGCCCCCTTTAAAAATTTTGTAGAAATCCGTGAATTACTCTAAATAAAGATGCAACATTTTAAAACATCCACATATGAATAGATGTATTAATTAGAGAATTGGGACCCAAAGATGCAGCAATAGAGAATGCAGTCAGCGACCCATAGCTTGACTGCTTGCATCAGAGTCCGCGAACCAGAGCTGACTAAGACCCTACTCCACCTCCACGTGGTGGTCCTGGAAACAGTCTGCAGCAGTGCAGTCTGGCTGAGCGAGTAGGGATCACAGAGGGAAGGCAAACCCGGTCCCAAAAACTGCCGTACTGAAGTCGGATGTGTCGACCGAAAGGTGCAGATATCACAGCTCCGGCGTAAACAGACACAACGCAACCAACGTCCTTTTCAGGACGAACAAGGAAGAAGAAGAATTAGAGAATTAATATATATATATTTTTTAAACAACCAGAAATTGAAAGACAAAATATTGTAAATAGATCACAGTACAGGTCCGTAACTCTGAACACCCAAAAATTGAAATATTTTGAAAATCAAGAGTTTTTTGGCAGACTTTTGGGTGATTTCCAAACTGATTTTTGGGCTACTTGGGCGATATCTGAAAAAAATCTGATTTCCAAATCACTGCCGTCCCTAAACATTTTGGATTCTTGGTTACGGACCTGAACAAGCATAACTTATGAAGAGGCCAAGAGTTTTATCAGAGGCAGATACATGAACAAGTGTGGAGCACAGCAGTCAGGCCACCTGAAGAATGATGCATTTTACCAGCTGAGCAGAAGTGAACAAGTGGTAATCTTTAGATTCCGCAAGAGTCACGAAGAGGTTGGGATACCATCTATTCAACAAACTAAATACAAAAACAACTAATCAGTGTAACTGTGGCACTTATAAAATGACTGTTGAACACCTGCTGCAAAGGTGCCCAACATAGGAACAGAGATAGCACTTATGGCTGTCACCAGTTATATTCTATGGAAAAACCAACAACCTCATGTTGACCACAGCTTTCTTTGAATATATTCAAGTTGACGTCTGAAAATGTACAAAGAAGAAGAAATAGATCACAGAAATATCGATGTGATATTTCATAACACTCCATGATGATAGTTTTGCCGGTGCCACTGAGTTTGTGCACTGTGCTGAGATTCTCCTTGTGTGATCTAAGAGAGGGGATCTGAGCACTCATGAAGTTATCCCTGTGCAGTGAAGATGGCCCTTAAAACCAAACCAAACCAGTTTCAACAGTTTAAGATAACATTAAAACAAAGCAACCATTTGTATAACTACTGGTTGTAAAACAATTAAATCAATCACATGTAAACTACAGAAATGACAAAATCAACCATTTATAAATATAGAAATAAGAAATCAGCCATCTATAAAATACTAAAATAAATAAAATTAACCATCTGTATTAAGTGAACACAACAATCCAAACATTTGTAAAAGATAGAAACTATTTCTAACAAACAGAAACCATCTGTCAAATAAAAAACCATTTCTGATAAATAGAAACTATTTGCCACACAATAACCATTTCAGACAAATATAAACCATCTGTCAAAATATAACCATTTCAGACAAATATAAACCATCTGTCAAAATATAACCATTTCAGACAAATATAAACCATCTGTCAAAATATAACCATTTCAGACAAATATAAACCATCTGTCAAAATATAACCATTTCAGACAAATATAAACCATCTGTCAAAATATAACCATTTCAGACAAATATAAACCATCTGTCAAAATATAACTATTTCAGACAAATATAAACCATCTGTCAAAATATAACCATTTTAGTCAAACACTAACCACTGCCGAGAATCTGAAAAGTAATCAAATTGGGATCTTCATATCCTGGACACAACTGCTGAAAGCTTAGTGTTTTTGTGGGATGCCAACTCCATATAAAGTAACGTCATAATCATATTTCATTCAGTACAATGTGATTCTCAAACTGTTTGATACTGGGGACTGGTAAATGCGTTTTCCAATGTGCCAGGGACTGGTCCCAAATTAGTGTCATATTATTACTGCATATACTAATTATGTTTATATATGTAGGTTAGAATATACAGTTCTGTTAAACCATAATCAACAATATAATTTCCACTGTATGTCCTAAAATGTGGGAAATATAGGGAGGCTAACATTAAAATTCTTTTAAGCGAGGGGGAAACAGTTACATTCCTTGAGATAATGCATGAGATCAAATATTGAAATCACTTCAATCCAAGCTTTCCCCAAGTACAGGCCAACAATCTAAATTTAATTCAAAATCAGCACGGATGTTTGTATAAATATTTTTCATTTCCAGAGCTAATTTTATATTGTTAAAGTAACAAGACATGAAACAGAAAGCACAGCCAATAGTTCTTTCCCATTATTTCTTGACAGGTTACTTGCTTCTCATAAATATTGCAGTGTAGGTGTCTGAAACATTATGCTAGTTTCTTTCTTTCCAGGAAATCTGTATGCTACCAGTTAAAAATATATACGACTACACTGGCCCACAGATGAGAATTTGTAACCTGGTAACTCTGTCACAAGAGGCAAGAGCTTTAACCATTCTGCCAATCAATATATGTAGAACACATAATGTAATACAAAAGGTTTAAATATTTTAAGAAAAATGGACGGTTAACACAAACATGTTTAAGGTTACCAGTGGAGTTCAACAGGGAGCTTTCCTATCATTCCAACTGTTTAGTATCTATATGGATAGGATAACAGCAGAAACAAGTCCAGAATCAGACGTCACATATGAATTACTGTCTGTAAAGCTGGAGTATATCATGACAACAGGAAAGCTGGAGTATATCGTGACAACAGGAAAGCTGGAGTATATATCATGACAACAGGAAAGCTGGAGTATATCATGACAACAGGAAAGCTGGAGTATATCATGACAACAGGAAAGCTGGAGTATATCGTGACAACAGGAAAGCTGGAGTATATATCATGACAACAGGAAAGCTGGAGTATATCATGACAACAGGAAAGCTGGAGTATATATCATGACAACAGGAAAGCTGGAGTATATCATGACAACAGGAAAGCTGGAGTATATCGTGACAACAGGAAAGCTGGAGTATATATCATGACAACAGGAAAGCTGGAGTATATCATGACAACAGGAAAGCTGGAGTATATCATGACAACAGGAAAGCTGGAGTATATCATGACAACAGGAAAGCTGGAGTATATCATGACAACAGGAAAGCTGGAGTATATCATGACAACAGGAAAGCTGGAGTATATCATGACAACAGGAAAGCTGGAGTATATCATGACAACAGGAAAGCTGGAGTATATCGTGACAACAGGAAAGCTGGAGTATATATCATGACAACAGGAAAGCTGGAGTATATCATGACAACAGAAAAGTTGGAGTATATCATGACAACAGGAAAGCTGGAGTATATCATGACAACAGGAAAGCTGGAGTATATCATGACAACAGGAAAGCTGGAGTATATCATGACAACAGGAATGATTGAATGGGACAAAAGTGACAGAAGGGAAAATACTGGACAGTTTTATGTCATGGTGTGCCAAGAAGTCAACAACAGAATTGCTCAACAGCATTCAAGACAGAAAGTTGTGGCGAGACATGATCACTTATGCTACCTGGCATAGTACTTGAAGAAGAAGTTCATAAAAGGAATGTCAAAATGCATTTTATCTGCACACTTACATTTGATAAGCTTGACCTTGTCGCTGATTTCCAGCCTAGAGAAGCCTGGGATGATCTTGGAAAATTTGACCATTGCACGTATGACCCTCTCCAGACCTGCCCCCATTATGCGTAACCTTTTCTGTCGGTCATCTGTGTCCAGTCCTGTTGTGGCATAGATGTAGTCATATTCATGGTCTGGTAGCCTACGAAGTTGACCAAACATTTCCCTTCGTAGTTTGCAAGCCTCCTAAACAAAAAATGTTAGATAAAAACATACATTTTAGATCACAAAAGGTGCCGGGTTCGATTTGTATTATCAACACTCACCAGTCATACTCAGCTGTAAATGGGTATCTGACTTTACTCCTGAGTTAGGGAAGGAAAAGGCAGCAAGGAAAAGAACTTGTCAACCCACCTCTCGATGCTGGACCCAGTATAGTGAAGTCTTGAACACTTCCCTTCCCTATGGCAGTATCTGCTATGGAACTACCTTTACCTGTCTTTTTTTAATTATGTTCATGCCATGCATTTCAAGTTTTTTCCCTACATACACACACCTGGGGAAATAGCTATTTTTTGACGTAATTCAATTGGCTGAATTGTTTGTAATTAGTTTTCAATGTGCCCCACTTATTAATACCACCATTAATTCCCCTTCATTGGTAAAATTTGTTAAATTTAGTATTTGAGCGCGAGCTTTTTTTTACATAACATAAATGCCAGGTACTTATGAACAAACAACGGGCTGATCACCCGTTTGCCAGTCACTTCGATTACGGAAACAACAGCAAATGGCTTGATTTGCCGTTGCCCTAAAGACGCCACTAGGCGTGATGGGAAACAATGGCAAAGAAAACCTATCTGCTGTTGCCCTAAGACGCCACTAGGCGTAATGGCCACTGACTGCTTTGACGGTCTGTGGCTAAGGACAGAAGAAGAAGAAGAAGACTTATGAACAGTTACTAACCATGAATGGTTTACGACTTGGCCATCTGAACGTAAACCATCTTCTAGGTAAACTTCCAGAACTCACACAAGTTCTGAATCAAAATTTCCATGTTTTTGGGCTTTCAGAAAGTCGTCTGAATGAGAAAATAACAGATGGTGACATTGCACGTACTGGTTTTAACACTATTCGGCGAGATTCTAGTAGACAATTAGAGACAGGTTTAGCAGTCTATATTTCCACTTCACTCAGTAATCGCCGCAGAAACGATCTAGAGACCATAGATATAGAATGCATATGGTTAGAGGTAAAGCCACATAAGCAAAGACCCATTTTAATAGGATATCTTTATCGTAACCCCAGTGTAGGAACAACATGGTTTGAAGATTTCACGAACATGATGGATAAAGTTATCACTACAGTTAACGAAATTATTCTTCTTGGTGATTTCAATATTGATATGCATAAGCCGAATCAAACATGGACCAACATCATAGCATCGTACAACATGAAACAAATAGTCAACAAACCTACCAGAGTAACAAAAAACATCATCCACACTGATCGATCACATATATGTAACCTGTCCAGAAAACGTTATAGAATGTTCCATCCCTACTATTGCTATGAGTGACCACTATCCCATATGTTGCACTTGGGCAAAAAATGGGTACAAATCTCCAAAAAATAAACACATCAGTATCGAATATAGAAGTCTAAAAAATTTCAACCAAGAATTATTTTTAAATGATTTGCGAAATGCGCCTTTCGCCGATGTTTACCAACTTCCTGATCCTGATGACGCCATTGCATATTGGACACGGACATTTTATAGTATTTTTAATAAGCATGCGCCTACTAAAGAAATTCGCGTAAAAAGACAAATAAAATCTCCATTTATCACACAAGAAGTACTTGCCACTATGAGGCAGAGGGATCGAGCGCACAAAAAATAAGGACATCATTACATATCGGGCGGCAAGGAACAAAGTACAATATTTAATTCGCAGAGAAAAGAAAAACTACTTTAGTCATTTAGTTCAAAGCAAAAGCAACAGTAGAAATATATGGATGGCAATCAATACCTTAGTGAACAAAAGAAATTCGCCAGACTCACAAAAAACCCAATACTTCATTTACTTGTACAGATTTCAGCAATCATTTTCAGGCAGACATCCACAATATAAAATCCGCCATACCTTCTTCCCCTTGTGACTTCAGCGAATTATCTACGCTCTGCGAGAACAAGTGTACTAACACCATTCCATGCGACATTCCTTTTATAACAGTTAACGAAGTTTATAACTATCTTATTGATCTTAAAGATAATAACTCATCGGGACTTGATGGAATCAGTAATCGAATACTGCGTTATGCTGCACCAGCTATTACTGATACACTAACATACATATATAATCAATGTCTCGCAAGGAGTTACTTTCCATCTGCCTTTAAAATCGCTAAAGTATACCCTCTTGTTAAACCTGGTTCATCAGATAATAGCAACCTTGGTAACTATAGGCCCATTTCGCTTATATCATCGCTGTCCAAACCACTGGAAAAACACATACACAAAACAGCAATGGAACACCTAGCTAATAATGACCTGCTTGTTGATAGTCAGTCGGGGTTAGACCAAAGCATTCATGCGACACAGCCTTAACAAAAATGATAGAGAACTGGCATCTAAACATCAATAACGATAACTTATGTGGAGCAATCTTTGTAGACTTTAAAAAAGCATTCGATATGATAGATCACTCTATTTTAATCAGAAAATTAGAAACAATGAAAGTAAATCTTAAGCTGGTGAAGTTAATTAAATCATTCCTGACAGACAGACAACACGTGGTGTCTTACAATAATTCTTTGTCCAACCCAACTGTTGTCGATATCGGTGTTCCTCAGGGTTCTATCCTCGGCCCTCTTCTCTTTGCCGTATACATTAATGATCTTCCTCTGTACATCAAACACTCATCCTGTGACCTGTTTGCCGATGACTGTACTGTTTACACTAGTGACAAAAGTTGCGCCACACTAGAACTATCTTTACAAACTGATACACATAATATTATTAAGTGGAGCAACGAGAATCGAATGCAAATAAATATTAGTAAATACATTTTACTGCGATTTATTCGTTGTTTGGGTAATAATAGATTGTTCTTGCTTCAGAATATCTATGGCCTGAATTTATGTGTATTGTTTGTCTGAGTAGGACAAGTCTGTCTTATATCTGTATATCTTTACATATCTAAGTCGAACTATATGTTCTGTTGTCTCTAGAGAGGTCAAAGGCTATTCGGCGGATGTGTCGCTTGAGTGGGTGGGATTTGGCTTCGTCCTGATAGGGACTGTGTGTGTGTTTTGCTATGTCGGCTTGATGCCTTGAAAAAGTGATCTCAGTGGTTTTGGGGAAAGTGATAGTCGTCTAGACCTATCGTGTATGCTTTACCCCAGTGTTTATTCATCTTGCCAAGGAATGGCAGTTTCATATTCCCTCTACCAAGGTAATCAAAGATACTCTTATGAACTCTCGATCGAAGCCACCATTGTCGATAATTACGATTTGAATGTTTAAGAGAATATATATTTGACTCGATGAAAAAAACGACTTCGATTCCTAGCAGCACTATATTCTGTAGAATGCAGTCTATTGTTCATGACCAAATCTACAGAGCAACGAAATGTTGTATGAATGACTAACTTTAGAACAGATTCATTATCTGTATTCAAACGTGAGTGACAGTTCACGAGTGGAGCCATCTTGGAACCAAAACATGTAGGACTTTCAAGAAGAGAAAAGGGATGCCCGTATTATCGCTTGATCAGTCCAGAGATCACTGCTACACATGAGAACCCATTGTTAGCGGTTCAATATTATTATATGGAAAAAATATGTGCTGAACATTATGTTGAAGAATCGTTGCTAAACGAGATTAGGTTTAGAAGTCATCTGAAATATTGTTTACAAGCTGACGTGCTCAGTCAGTGACGTCAGATGATATATGTATGGGCGATACTGAGTGCTTGGCTATTGACAGTCCATTATACCATTATTCTACATGAGTGCCCATGTAACATTGCAAGACCATTTGTCCACTGTACTATGATGTATTATGGCAACCTGTGATTTGTCACTATCTGTGCTGTCGAGTGTGTACGTCCAATTAAACTTTAGAAAAGGTACACAGTCGTTGGTGTCGATGACTTCCGGTCATACATGAGTGTGTGAGAAGAGAACATTTGTCAACAACACGAACCCTTATCATCATTCGCACATTATACACTCCATCCATGTCTACACAACACTGCGTAGGTCAAGTTGACATTCCATACACTACAGTGGGGCAGGCAACACCATAGGGATCTTGTCAACTGATGATTATAGACGCCTGTCTTCCCGCCTAGGAGTGTTCTGGTGTACTTTATCAACATATATTATATCCAACTAAATATCAACTTTATCAACTGGTGGACCAGCTTTCTGGGTTTGACCTCGCAGAAATTCAGAAGTCAACAGATTACCGATACCAGACCGTTTCCTGTGGCTGATACGACACACTTGCAGTATTGGTTTGCTCTTTGTCAACGCTTCGTCACGTGACCTGTCAAGTGAATGCAGTATGTAGGTCAGCGTTGTTGACATTTTTTTACATTAGACATTATAGAGTTTCACAGAACAGTTGGATCAATTCTTGTCAGTGTTAACAGAAAGACAGTATTTGTGAACTAAGAAGTCCTGGTTTCATCGATGGATCTTCTTGTTTGCCATATATATGAACTTTAATATTTAAGGCCAGAATGTTTAATTGAATAAAGTGGCAGTTTGTTTGTTTTCATGAAAAATAACTTTGCCATTACTGTAAGACTGAGCCTATTTTGCAACACATACTATCATACACATAATTTATATATATTTATGTTTACATGTTATTTGTTTGTATAGTATGTTAGTTTCTATGTCAGCGGGTTGTGTTTAAGGTTGGGCGGCGTCCTCACAACAGAGTATCCCACGTCATAGAGGGTCCGTTGTGGGCGTTTTCTATAGGTGCAATTTTCTTGATTGAAAATTTGCTGCGACAACTGTTGCTTTTGTGTTAGCTGTGAAGTCTGTAATGATTGTTATTTTTGTAATATTTCTTTGTTCTTTAGTTTTGTTTTGATTTGTTTGTAATTTGTTGGTCTAACCTTTTCTATCTTTCAGTTCTATTCATAATTTATATTCATATATTGTGACGTCATTTGTGTTGTTATTCTTTGCAGATTCAGTGATTATCTTCATTGATTTCCCTATTTGATTTATTTTGATTTCTGCAAACGTTCTTGTATTGTCAGTCCTATTTGTACTTTATGTATTCTGTTGGTTGACATATGTTTTATATGGGTATATTTCATAAGACACAATTGCCTGTGCACTGCACTTGGATTATGGTATAGACCAGTACCTGATTATTATTACTATTATACAAGACCTTATTAAAGGCTTGTGACCCACAGATATTGGGATAGTATACTGATTAATCAGGTCATTGAGAACTTGGGGTATTATTATTGATTCAGGTGATTAGTATTATTGTTAGGCATCATGTCTACATTAGAATACTTCATTACACAAGGGAAAGCCCTTGATAAGACTGGTCAACAATTAGAACAATGGGCAGTTGCTCAATATGACAAAGCATTAGCTGCAGAGAGAGAAGAGCTATGGCAGAAGAGAAAAGATTAGCTGCAGAAGAAAGAAAAGCTATGGCGGAAGAGAAAAGATTAGAAAGAGAAGCTGAGGCTGCTGCTGAACAAAAGAAATTGCAGATGCAGGTAGAGGAAAGGAGATTTGAAGCTGAACAAAAAAAATTGGAAAGAGAAGCTGCGGCTGAACAAAAAAGATTAGACAGTGAAGCTGAACAAAAAAGATTAGACAGTGAAGCTGAACAAAAAAAGATTAGACAGGGAAGCTGAACAAAAAAATTGGAAAGAGAAGCTGCGGCTGAACAAAAAAGATTAGACAGTGAAGCTGAACAAAAAAAAAATTGGAAAGAGAAGCTGCGGCTGAACAAAAAAGATTAGACAGGGAGGCTGAACAAAAAAGATTAGATGCTGAAGAGAAAAAAGCAATAAGAGAACATGAATTTGAGTTGGAGAAATTGAGATTGACAAGTATGAGTAAGGTTAATCAGGCATCTAGTGGTAATGGTAAACCTTCTACTTACAAGGTTAAGGTTCCACCGTTCAATCAGTCCAGTGACGATATTACATTCTGGCTGGATAGATTTGAACGTTCTTGTCGTACACATAATGTGGATAAATCACAATACGCTAATCAATTATCAGAAAACTTGAAAGGTGAATCTTTGACTAGATTATGCCTTGTAGGAGAAGCAGATAAGGATAATTATGATGTCATTAGGGCGGCTTTGATAAAAAAAATATCAGCTAAGTGAGGAAGGCTATCGCCTTTTATTTAAGACGATGGTACCTGAGACGGGTGTAGAATTCTCAGAATTCACTGCAAAGGCACGTCTCACAGTTGATCGTTGGATTGAGCTTTCCAAAACAGAAAAAAACGTATGAAGGACTTATGGATTTGTTGCTCAGAGATAAGATTATGTCATGTGTGAACAAACCTTTCCTTGAATTTATACATGAGCGTAAACCTAAATCTCTAAAAGAAATGGAAGAATATTGTTCCCAATATGTCACTGCACACCCCGACGTGACTTTTCGCAACACTAAGATTAAGGAGAGTATGCCAGTTGCTTCAGCAACACCATACAATCCCAATTATTCACACAGATTTCAGGGACCTCAAAACAGATTTGATAAAAAAGGTAACCATAATAGTTATCAAAACCAAGGTAACCAATCATTTCAGGGTTCTTCTTCAAAGAACTGGAGACGACCTGATAGCTCTCGACACAGGGGTGGTCATAATTATAGGAATTTCCGTAGAGGAAGTAATTATAGAAACTATCAGGGTTATCCGTCTTGGAGTCAACAAGATCATAATTACAGAGCTACTCATTATAATGAATATGATAATGGTAACCAAGGGTACTATGACTCAAACCCAAATAGGGGTTACAATAGAGGTAACAATAACTACAGAGGTGATAATAACCGAGGTAGATCTCAATACAAAAGACATAAACCACATTTTCAGGCAAACTCTGCACAACAAGAGTCCCATGAAGCCTATAAACAGAGTAAAGATAATAATGATGCTAGTAATATGGCATGTGCCGCTTTTGATTTTGGGAGAGCATCTCAGTGCCCCCAATGCAAAACGTTATTTGAGCCAACCACAGTGACTACTTTAAGCTGTGGCCATCCTCTTCCTGCTCTTCCAGCATCAGTCGCGCATGATGGAAGAGGGTCTCTTGTCTTACATAAGGGTTTAGTGAATAACAATCCAGTCTCTGTGCTATTTGATTCTGGATGCACCACAATTGGTGTTAGGCAGTCACTCGTAGATCCTTCCCGTGCCACTGGACAAGTAGTCAAATGTGTAACATTTGGCGGCACATTAGAGAAAATACTCTACCGCTATCATTAGGATTGCTACTCCTTTCTTTACAGGAGATGTACACGCATGTCTTCTTCCGAATCCGATCGCTGACCTCATCATCGGTCGCATTCATGGAGTCAAGGAATGCACTCCGCAACAAATTTCCACGTGGGAAAGGCAAAACATGCAGATTGCTAACGCTGTAGTCACTAGAGCTCAGGCTCTTAATGTGCCTCAAACGTCATCTACTGAAGATAATGAAGTGCATAACCAAGATAATCCCTTGGTAATTTCTCGTGACTCGTTTATAAAACAGCAAGAAGATGATCCCACTCTGAAGAAATTCTTCATTCTTGCAACTAAAGGTGATCCGAATAAGGACACAAGTCGTAAATCGTGGATTACAAAGAAGAATGGCGTACTTGTACGTATGGTTCAAGACTCCATTACGTCAAGTCATTCTCAAATCCTGGTTCCCAAGAATTTGAGAGTTAAAATTTTGCAGCACGCTCACGACTCTCAGTGTGCTGGACACATGGGTTTTTCCCGTACTAAGTCAAGAGTCCTTGCGGCTTTCTTTTGGCCATTGGTAAACAAGGACATACGGATTTATTGTCGATCTTGTAAAGTATGTCAGGAAGTTAAATCCAAAGGTCCACGGCTGCTGCACCCATTCAGGCGGCGGACATTCCTATTCGGCCGTTTCAAAAAATGGCCATAGACATTATTGGTCCATTTAAGATCAAGTCTGCCAGAGGACATCAGTTTATCTTGACGTGTGTTGATATGTGCACACGTTGGCCAGAGGCTATTCCTCTGAAGAGCATTACTACTGCTGATCTTGCAGATGCTCTTTGGCTTATATTTTCTCGTCTGGGGTTCCCCGGAGAGATATTGTCAGACCATGGCACCCAACTAATATCAGATACCATGTCTCAAGTAATGTCTACCCTGCAGATAGATAGATCTTTAAGTAGTATCTACCATCCAATGTCTAATGGTATGGTCGAACGCCTTAATAGAACACTTAAAAACTTACTGGGGAAGATAACTGAGGATCATCCTCAAGACTGGGACAGAGTTTTACCTGCGGCCCTCTTCGCTTACAGAGAGGTACCCAATGAACATACGGGATTTTCTCCCTTTGAACTCGTCTTTGGCGCGCGTCCGCGTGGCCCTATGTCGTTGCTTCACGATCTCATAACATCTGACAATATTGACGATGACACAAAGTCATCCTACGAATATGTCATCGCGTTGAGACAAAAAATTATCGAAGCATGCAAATTAGCAACTTCTTCTTCTGAATTTGCGAAACAGAAGGCAAGGCAATTTGCCAATAAGAAGAGATGCTTACGACAACTTTGTCCTGGTGACAAAGCATTTGTATTACTACCTTGTAGGGAAAACAGATTACTTATTTCTTGGAAAGGTCCGTACGATATATCGAAAATTTCCGATGTCGACTATATTGTCGATATTGATGGGAAGCATAAAACCTTCCACATCAATATGCTTACTGAATTCCATGAACGTCCGGATTATTTGCAACCCATTTTCCAAGCAACGGACAATTCTCCAGTACCACATGGTCATTACTCATCACTGTCCGTGATACAGGATGAGGAAACAAGTTTTTCAGATGTAAATCTTCCTCTTCCAATGATCCCCCTTCATTCCAGTGAATCATGGAAGAACGTTACTGTCTCTCCTGATTTGTCTCTAGGAGAACAGCGACAAGTTTCAACTATGTTGCAAACATTTCAGGATGTACTCACTGACATCCCTGGACAAACGAATGTCATTCAACATGACATTGTTCTAACTGACCATACTCCTATTAGGGTTAGACCTTATCCTATACCTATACATTTTCAAGCACAGGTCGAGAAAGAGTTGGATGTGATGATAGATTTGAAAATAATCGAACCATCCACCTCTGCGTATTCTTCGCCGATGGTTATTGTGCGTAAAAAAGACAATAACATACGTCTTTGCGTTGACTATCGAAAATTGAATCAAGTAACGAAGTTCGATGCCGAACCTATGCCTTTACTGGAAGAGCTACTTACTCGACTCTCCAAATCTCATTTTTTCACTAAACTTGATTTGTCTAAAGGATATTGGCAAGTTCCTTTATCTGAACGCGCCAAACCTCTCACGGCTTTTTTCAACACCTAGAGGTTT
Source organism: Oreohelix idahoensis (assembly GCA_024509875.1). Taxonomy (NCBI): domain Eukaryota; kingdom Metazoa; phylum Mollusca; class Gastropoda; order Stylommatophora; family Oreohelicidae; genus Oreohelix; species Oreohelix idahoensis. The sequence goes on from JAMPIV010011862.1 coordinate 24,350, forward strand.
GTTCCAATGGAATTTTATGCCTTTCGGTCTTATGAACGCACCAGCTACGTTCGTACGAATGCTGCGCCGAATCCTATCTTATCGGTCAGATGTCATTGCATATCTAGACGACATCTGTCTTTTCAGCGATACTTGGGAAGATCACTATTCAGGGTTAGATGAATTGCTGTCTACTTTGCGTGAGCACAACCTGACAGCGAAACCCTCTAAAGCCTATATTGGTTTTAGCGAAATTTCTTTCCTAGGCCACCGAGTTGGTCATGGTTTCCTAAAGACAGAGGACCATAATACTAGTAAGATACTTAACATCTCAATCCCTAAGACTAAAAAAACAGGTGAGAAGTCTGTTAGGTCTTATTCAATTTTATGGCAGATTCATTCAGAATCTATCCTCTATCATGGCACCTCTCTCAACACTTCTAAAGAAAGGTTCGCCTAATGTGGTCCACTGGTCTCAGGAATGCCAATGCTCTCTGGATAAGATTAAAACACTGTTTTCAACACCACCTATTTTAGTGCTACCCACTAAAGATAAGACATTCGTTCTTCGTAGTGACGCTTCATCCACTGGGATTGGAGCGGCACTAATGCAAGAGTACTCTGGAACTCTGCATCCTGTAATGTATATTTCCAGAAAACTTAATGCGGCAGAAAGGAATTATTCGGTTTTAGACCGTGAGCTATTAGCTATGGTTTGGTCGATCCTCAAACTACAGAGATTCCTTCTAGGCGCACATTTCATAGTAGAAACAGACCAAAAAGCTCTTACTGCTATACAGAGTAAGAATTTGAAGAGCTCGAGGTCTACTCGATATGCAATTGCTCTTCAACCTTTTCATTTCTCTGTGCGAGCTATTCGTGGATCAGATAATGTGATGGCAGACATTCTGTCAAGATGCCCACATGATTCCACATAACTATTAGGGCTTAGACTTCTTGATATGTCTAGTTCTATAGTAGTTTCTTTTCTATATCATGATAGATACACATTTGTAATTTAATAATATAATGATTGTATCACTACATAGCGGTTCATTGATGTTTATTCACCGCTGTGCTTTGATGATTTTTTCTTCATAAATCATAAATTTAAGATATCTCTAATACGTAGTGATGATATGAATTTTTTAGGCATTGTGTAATTGCCAGAATTGTATTATACTTTGATGACACCTTCCTGGAAAAATATACTTGTAGAGAAATAATTTCTCTCAGTTTATGAGACACATTCTCACCAGTCGCTCCATAAGTCGACTTAGCCTCATATTAGGCGTTATAGGTATTCCTGATATTTTCATCTGCGCATTATTCATGCGTTGTGAGCCTATTGTACGTTGCTCCTAGATGTATTTCAAAAAAAAAAAAAATGTTCCATTTTTTTTTTTTCCCGGGAGGTGTGGTAAGACTGTTACGTGCAGTCTTTGATATCTTACAATATTATACATAGGTAATTTTTTAGTGCTTAAGGGAAAGTCATTATTGAGTTACTTCCCTTGAAAAGTTGAACTCCCGCGGATGAATCCATTTTACTGCGATTTATTCGTTGTTTTGGGTAATAATAGATTGTTCTTGCTTCAGAATATCTATGGCCTGAATTTATGTGTATTGTTTGTCTGAGTAGGACGAGTCTGTCTTATATCTGTATATCTTTACATATCTAAGTCGAACTATATGTTCTGTTGTCTCTCGAGAGGTCGAAGGCTATTCGGCGGATGTGTCGCTAGAGTGTGGTGTGATTTGGCTTCGTCCTGATAGGGACTGTGTGTGTTTTGCTATGTCGGCTTGATGCCTTGAAAAAGTGATCTCAGTGGTTTTGGGGAAAGTGATAGTCGTCTAGACCTATCGTGTATGCTTTACCCCAGTGTTTATTCATCTTGCCAAGGAATGGCAGTTTCATATTCCCTCTACCAAGGTAATCAAAGATACTCTTATGAACTCTCGATCGAAGCCACCATTGTCGATAATTACGATTTGAATGTTTAAGAGAATATATTTGACTCGATGAAAAAACGACTTCGATTCCTAGCAGCACTATATTCTGTAGAATGCAGTCTATTGTTCATGACCAAATCTACAGAGCAACGAAATGTTGTATGAATGACTATGAGTGACAGTTCACGAGTGGAGCCATCTTGGAACCAAAACATGTAGGACTTTCAAGAAGAGAAAAGATTTGTCCACTGTACTATGATGTATGATGGCAAACTGTGATTTGTCACTATCTGTGCTGTCGAGTGTGGTACGTACGGTCCATATTTTAGAAGAGAAAATTTGTCAACAACAGTCTTTGGTTCGATCGACACTCCATCCATGTCTACACATACACTGAGTAGGTCAAGTTGAGATTCCATACATACAGTCAGCAACACCATCTTGTACCCTTATGATCATCATTCCGACAGGAGTGTTTGGTACATCATCCATGTCTATCCAAAACTAATATCAACTTTATCAAAAACGTCGTAAGTTGAACATAAAACTCTAGGTCTAAGTGGTTGACCAGCACCTATAGTTGGAACTCACATGTAAGTGCACTCACAAAAGCTAACGGCACAAAAAGTTTACCAATTAGCCAAAATCAAACACTTCCTGGATGAGGGGCAAGGAAAATGTTTCTACACATCTCACATACAAACATACATAGACTATTGTTCCACTAAATCTGGGATGGTTGTTCCATATCCAACACAAAAAGGCTTCATTCACTTCAAAAACGTGCAGTGCGCCTAGTTGCTGATAAACACCAAACACATTGTACAGATTTATATAACTATCTTAAAATATTACCCCTTAGAAAGCGCTTCCTATTTAACAAAGCTAAATTCGCTCACAAAATCTTGTCACAGAATGCTCCAACGTATCTGTGGCCTCTTTTAAAATTCAATGAAAAACGTAGTAACCGCTTAAACCAGTTACAGGTACCCAAGCCCAGGCTAGATTTGTTCAAGAAGAGCTTGGCTTACTCAGCTGCTCATCTTTGGAACAATCTTCCACATGATCTTAAAAACATGCACAGTCCCTACTCATATAATCGTAGACTGTTCAAATACATTATGAGTGCCAATTATATGCCGCCCTAAGGGATTATATTTCGAATTATTATCTAATATACTGTATGGAGGGTCTAATGATCTAGTTTTTCATTTTAATATATCTTACTTCTTAATTGTAATCAAATACTGTAAATGTATGCTTTTATACTACTTATAATGTTGCATCGCCATTAAACTAACACCTTAAGTATGGAGAATGTCTGAATAACTAGCAATAAAAGATGAATAAGAGGAAGGGCAAAATGTAAGATGGGCCTATATGCACGATTCTTATCTATCAGTCAATACCCTTTACCTCCCTAAGGAGCATAGGTCATAACGCTGGATCTCGTATAGTGGAGGCGTAAACAATTCACTCCCTGTGGCAGTATCTGTTTGGGACTCAAAGCTGCTCACCTGTGGGAACATTTTCCGCATGTGCTGACAACACACTAAGTCCCAGGTCATTCAGCAGCGGATTCCCAAAATGTCATGAGTTCTTATTATATACCACCATAAACTATCTATCTATCTATCTATCTATCTATCTATCTATCTATCTATCTATCTATCTATCTATCTATCTATCTATCTATCTATCTATCTATCTATCTATCTATCTATCTATCTATCTATCTATCTATCTATCTATCTATCTATCTATCTATCTATCTATCTATCTATCTATCTATCTATCTATCTATCTATCTATCTATCTATCTATCTATCTATCTATCTATCTATCTATCTATCTATCTATCTATCTATCTATCTATCTATCTATCTATCTATCTATCTATCTATCTATCTATCTATCTATCTATCTATCTATCTATCTATCTATCTATCTATCTATCTATCTATCTATCTATCTATCTATCTATCTATCTATCTATCTATCTATCTATCTATCTATCTATCTATCTATCTATCTATCTATCTATCTATCTATCTATCTATCTATCTATCTATCTATCTATCTATCTATCTATCTATCTATCTATCTATCTATCTATCTATCTCTATCTATCTATCTATCTATCTATCTATCTATCTATCTATCTATCTATCTATCTATCTATCTATCTATCTATCTATCTATCTATCTATCTATCTATCTATCTATCTATCTATCTATCTATCTATCTATCTATCTATCTATCTATCTATCTATCTATCTATCTATCTAATCTATGTATTAATGTTTATTTTTATTTATTTTATTTTTACATTCATTATTATGATTATTATTCTTGTTTAATGTTAAAAACGTACTTTAATTATGATGATTATTGCAAATGTAATATTACTTTTATAATGATAAATGCCTTAATTATGCTTAAAGTAAATGTGAGGATGAAAGGATATAGTATACATGATGAGAGAGAGAGGAAGGGCAGAATGTCAGACGGGCCTGCGTGCCCAATTCTTAACCCTTTGAAAATAAAGTTCGTTCGTTCGTTCGTTCGTTCGTTCCATTTCTTTTCTTACTAGCAATAGACTGGGTTATGAGAACATCGACAACACACAACAGAAATGGAATCCAGTGGACTCTGACTAAGCAGTTGGATGATCTGGATTTTGCTGATGACTTGACTCTTCTGTCCCATAACCGTAATCAGATACAGAACAAATTGAAAACACTCGATGAGAGCTCACAGCAATTGGGTCTGAAAATACACAGGGAAAAGACAAAAATAATGAGAATAAATGCAGGTAATGATAACAGGGTTGAACTTGAAGAAACACCAATACAAGATGTAGAATCGTACTCATATCTTGGCAGCAATATAGACAAAGTTGGAGGGACAGACAGTGATATCAAAATAAAAATACAAAAAAGCAAGAGGAGCTTTCATTGCATTGGGAAGTATATGGAGATCAAGAGAAATCGGATCCAACACGAAAATAAGAATCTTCAACTCAAATGTAAAGTCAGTCCTATTGTATGGCTCTGAGACATGGAGAACAACAAAGACAACAACCAAAAAGCTACAGACTTTCATAAATGGGTGCTTGCTAGAATAGAGGGATTAAAATGGTATGACAAGGTTACCAACGTGGAACTGAGGACAAGAACTAGACAAGTGCCAGTGGAACAAGAGATGAGAAGAAGACAATGGCGATGGATAGGACACACACTGAGGAAACCTGTTGATAGCATTACAAGGCAGTCCTTGTTCTGGAACCCCCAGGGCATGAGAGGCAGAGGTAGACCAAGAAGCACATGGAGAAGAGAGCTGGAAACAGAGGTGAAAATGATGAGGAGAACGTGGAAAGAACTTGAGATGATGGCATGTGACAGGAGGACTTGGCATGTGTTCGTTGAAGGCCTATGCTCCTTTGGGAGTGGAGGGTTATGAATGAATAAGAATAGGAATCTAAAAACTCAAATATCAAGTCAGTCCTAATGTGGGACCCTGAGGTGGAAATGGCAGCCTCAAACTTACAGACTTTCATAAATGGGTGCTTGCATGGCACAGAAGGATTGAAGTGGTGTGACATGATCACCAGTGTGGAACATTTGGCAAGATCAGGATATGTGACTATGGAACAAGAGACTAGAAGATGCAGGCAATGGATGGGATACACATTATGGAAATCTGTTGATGGCATGCAGAGGTGGTCCTTGTACTGTAGTCTCCAGGGTTGTGGAGGGAGATAGATGGACACACTGACAGGAGAACTGGAGAGAGAAATGAAAGGGAGGAGGAAGACACTGAAAGATCTTTGGCTGCTGGCTTGGATCAGATTTTAGCATACGTTTACTGAAGGCCTAGTCTCCATGGATCAGGAGATTTTAGCATAAGTTTACTGAAGGCCTTGTCTCCTTGGATGAGGAGATTTTAGCATAAGTTTACTGAAGGCCTTGTCTCCTTGGATCAGGAGATTTTAGCATAAGTTTACTGAAGGCCTAGTCTCCATGGATCAGATTATAACATTAGTTTACTGAAGGCCTAGTCTCCTTGGATCAGGAGATTTTAGCATAAGTTTACTGAAGGTCTAGTCTCCTTGGCGAATCGAAAGATAGTAGAGGTTATATTTTTTTTATAAACGTGACTTGATTAATGACAAAGAATGCAATTGCCAAGTTGGATCATTCATTTTTGCGTGCGTACCATGCAAAACAGCCTACTATTAATACTATGTCAAACTAAAAATATTAAACATAATTTAACAGAAATGGATGTTATAACTCTTAAAGGATGACGTGGTTTTCCCATGTGTGACGCAAGGCATTTTCTGTCACCTTGAATTTTCATATGGTGTCAAAGTTTGGAAGCCGGTTCCTGTCCGACGATTTATACATAGCTGTAAAGGAAATTTAAAGAGAATTATTAACATACTAGTAAGAAACCCGTCAAAATTGACAGGTTTTTAATCATAGTGTGCTCTTTCTGTTACATGTCCTAAAGACGGCGCTATTTTTACTTTGGTCATTTTATTATAGGTCACCATTGATACAGACGATCCGGTTAGCATAGCATGTCTGTGATCAAAGTATCATGGAAGCTGCTTTAGACAGTGGAATATCGAATGAATAAAGAATGTTCAAAATCGCTGTCCATGACTGGATTGTTCTGGTTCTCATTCATTGATTATTATCGTGCTGTAATTATTTGAAACGCGAATGTGTGAAAAGGATAACTAACAAGTGAATCGCTCAATGATCAACTTAATAAGTCCGCCTTGTTAGAGTCCACGAGAAAACAGTTTATTACAGAAGAAACACACACATTTGACGACATCATTAATATAGTTCATGGTAAGCATATATGACAAATTGAATACTTGCAAACATCCTATTATGGGTCCATGTCGTACTTGAAAAACTGTCAAACAAACATCATGGCTATATACTTGCGCTGCTGGATTTCAGACAACCGGTAGTGAGCGCATGTGTCTTGACGAGAATGAATCAACTACTTAATCATTTATCTCTTCATCAATTACAATGGACTGACCCGTGTCCGTACTTGACTAAAATATATATATGTGCAGTAGCATCATGCACAACCCTGGAAGGGTAACAAAATCCGTCTTCATTGCTTGACGGTCAATACAAAAAGGGTACGGTAACCTAGTCACCAAGCGTGACCATATCGACGCTAACACGTCATGACTTGACCGTGCATTTCGCGTTCATAACTCCGTAAAGTATAAAGATCAATTTATATTAATTCCACTGACCCTAAACATGCGCACTGCCAATTCTAGCAGACACCATCAATAAACTACCATAACAATTCCCTGCCCGCCGTGGGGAAAAAAAATCTATTAGATTTTTTTACTATATTACTCAAATATATGAAAAATTTAATAAAAACCCGACATATGGCCTACGATGTTCTGTCTAGAACAGTGTTGTGGTCATGTCGATAATACATGTCATATAACATTATTAAACAAAGGGGTGTCAACTGTCGCTAATAATTAGCTATTGAACTATTGAAGACTGTTGTGAGTGAGTAATGAAGTGTTAAGTAGAGAAAATTATTTTAACTAATTAAAATTAAACTAATTAATGATGGTAAGTATGTAATGTATTAATTAATTAACATCTAATTAAAGAACCTGATAGATAGTGTCATAATAAAAGACATGAGAAGTAAGGACAAATAAAGTAAAGAAAGAGAAAAAAAAATAAAATATAAATTAGTTTAGTTATGTGTGTTTACCATTAATTATTAGTGTCGTGTAATTACAACATAATTAACTTAATGATATAATGAGAGAAAATAACATATTAATACATTTCATGTGAACATCTTAACTAAATGCATATAAAAGCTATCTCATTTATACATAAAATATTTAGAGTATTTGCTTGTGTGATTTTTTTTTCTTTTTCATCATTTCTTTCTTTGACACATTTTCTTCTCTTTTTTTTTCTCATTATTTTTAATCACACTTCAATTTTATTATACTCTTCATTAATTTAATAACTATTAAACTTAATGTCGGATGTGATGATCCATCCGTCGTTATGTCCCTTGCGAATCTATGGAAAGTTCCTTAGAAATTTAATACTGTTCAATTAAACTTCGTTCCTGATTGAATATAATCTTGATCGTTTTGAGTTAGTCAATTTCTGTAACCTAACGTTATATGTCCAGCTTGGATTCATATTGTATTCACGACCATATCGTAATGAGTTAGAGAACGATTGGACACTAACCAAAGTCCAAACGTTAGAAAAGACCATCGAAATTTGTTTCTTGCTATCACAAATTTTCTTTTGGAACTGAATATCTTGAATGATTGAATTCGAATTATTTGAAATGTTTTTCCATATAGAAGTGGTTCATATCAATTTTGTCGCAGGAATCAGTTAGAGTTCCAAAGTCGCTCTTGTTTAGCCGTTAATCTTTTAACTTGTAGACAATTATTATTCGACTTCCGTTGGGTGTCTTGAAAGTGCATCCGCCAGAATGTTTTCTTTTCCGGGTATAGCTTCGATGACAAAGTCATATGGCTGAAGTAGAATCGAAAACCTGGCAAGTTTCGATACCATAATTACTGGCATCTGTTCGAAGAAAAAACTTTTTGTGAACATCTGGCAACCGTAAAATTGGTGGCCTAGAGAAGATTGTCAAAATGTTATTAAATGTTCTGTCACAGTCTGTTGTCCACGTAATTTTATTTGGTTTGTCTTTTTGCAATAGTGAAGACAAGACACTAGCTCATGCTGCATTGACTGGACATGAGTAGGACCATCAACGACATTACTGTCTAATGTAGGCATGCGAAAAAAGCATACAGACAAAAAGACAAAGTATCATTGTAGACAAGATAACGAAATGTTATAGAAAAGAAAAAATCATAATAATCAACCTATGTAAGAATAGATGAATAGGAAAGAAAAGGAATGATGACTGACTATGCTGAGTCATCAAAAACATGAGATAAACAGTGTTATTGCAACATGTTATCTGTGTGACGCAGAATCAGGTACTAATTTCAACCTCAGAGAATGGTGGTGAAAATACACACCATTGTCACGCTCCATAACCAAACGAGCGTCTCTATTGTTACAGAAGGTAACCAACGCCTCACTATTCTGACCATTGAATGATGGCAGAAGACGAACAAACTTCACGTTTGCTGTATATTGAAAAAAATTACCGAGTGTCTGCCAGGTAGTTTCCTGTGGCAGATTACGCACTAGAATGGTGCGAGAACATGCACCTTTTCCAATATATGTAGTCTTATTGTCACGAAACTGTGAACAATGAAGATATGTATTGCTAGTCATAGAAGAATAATTGACCTTTCCTTTTTTCATACATGTGGTACTTTTATTAGCTGATGTATCATCCTGATTGAACTTAGGATGATACCTATCATTATATAAGGCAGTAGGTTTCCTGCATGTCGGAGACACTTCCTTGCTGTGCAAAGTAAAAACTTTCCGACAGACTTATTTGTCTTAACTCTTAGTATACGAGCGGCCTTCTAGAGAGGCCGATGATCGATCCCCGTCAATAGCGAAAATTTATAGCTGAATGCATGTTTAAAACCACTGAACAATTTAGTTATGTGCATGATATAGGGGTTTCATTTCTTCACATTTTGATATATCACACTTATGTTATCTTTATAAATAAATTATTTATTGCAAAATCTGTAATGGTAGTCATGAAAGGCCGCTCGTATACTAAGAGTTAATCTTATTATCTAGGTTCATGTTAACCCTAACATTATTATTTTCATTAGGAAAATCCTTTCCCCTTTTCTCAACTTCAAAAGGTTTCTTAGGATCAGTTTCAATCTGATCCTGCCGCCAAGATTTATTCCCAGAATTGGCAGTATTCTGTTGTCGAGGGAAGGTGTACTTGCCTCAAAATGATTTCCTAATCTTCGCTGGGTGTGTTGATACCTTAGTATCACCCATAATATTGACGGCATGTCGTGTAATAGGTTTATCATCCCTTCTATTGAACACTATTTTCTTACTCAATACGACATCCAATAAACCATCAACTCTTTTTCTCAATCTAACAGATTCTGAATTCAGTAATGTAATCTGCTGCCTCTGCCTTTTATTCATTTTATCCAAGTTAGTGTTTATCTTCTTCTCATTATCCCATAAAGAATCGAGTGTGATCAATGCTGTTGACAGTTCATAGATCTGTTGTTGTGTTTTCCTATCCAGTTCAGCATATCTCTGTTTCTCATTCAGGAGTAACTCTTCTAATGCAGTCACTTTGTCATCAATGAGACAATCATCACTCATGGATGAAATATTATTGTCCTTGTGAGATTCAATATCACCATTCTCACCTTCTGATTTAAACTTAACATACTCCGAGATCAAAGATTCATGATCGGACCTCAACTTGTCATATTTTGATTTCAAATTATCAAATAAACCCCTAACTGTCTCATTACTTCTCTGAGATTCAATAATAAATTTATCATTTTCTTCCTGCAATACTGCCAAGTCAAATGTGGAAGAGTTCAATTTATTTGTCTGGTCTTCCAACATCTGTTTCAATGAAGTCACCTCATCCTCTAACTCTTTCTTCTGGCTAAGATATTTAGTATTATCTGATATCAACACTGTCACCTTATTATTCAATACAGCATTTTCAAAATCCAATGTTGACAACTTCTTCTCATATTCACCTTTTTGCTGTATCAGTTCATTAGTAAGGGTAATCTCCCTACCCTTATGCTTTGTTATGGTTTTCTTTAACTCGTTCAACTCAACACTACTACAGTCCTGAGTAGTCATTTTACTTTCCTCATAAAAAATAGTGGATAATAATTTATAAAGTCTCAATGCTTTCTCCCGTGAAGGGCTATATCCACACCTATGCCAAGCGAACTCCTCAAGATCCTGACTCATTTGAATTAAAAAATGTTCTATGGCATATTCCTCACAGCTACAACCCCCTAAACGTAATCTATCTCCCTCCCGGAGAAAATGTTCAAAAATATCCATAGTAACTATACATATGACTCCCTGAATCAATCTACTTATATATACAATAATGTATGGTTACTCCATATAACCAATCAACTACTTATCATGTTCCCTTACACTAATTGTAAGTTCAAAAATTATCTTCACTTAATAATTATGGGTATCATCCATCCATAATCATATTATTCAACCTTTTATGCCCAATGGCTCATGTAGTACCCTGCTTAGACCAAAATACCAATATTATCTCCATAAAACTGGTCTCAAGTAAGCATCTTTAAATTAATAATCTATTTATTTAATCAACTATATGTATTAACCAACAATATATATTATCATCAATTACCTATGTGTGCCCAGTGGCCAACGTAGTATTATTAATAGATTAATGTACCAAGTATTATCCACTATGCCTATTATATTCAAGGCAAACCCTCACTTTATAAGTATTTATCCATATATAATGCTATCATGCCCTAGTCATGATGCATAAAATGCATAAGCAATCGTGAATTGGACTAATACTGCAAATTGTTGCAATTAATTATCAAGTCCATTTTCTTTTTTTGAAAATTAATCAAAATATTTATATTGTATTATTACCTAATTAATTTACACTATTATTATTACATACTCAATTTATAAGTTAATAAATACAAGACAATTAGTCAACTAAAATGTTACAAGACATTAGCACATCACAATTGACAAATGCAAACGAAAAAATGATTATATTGAAACGAGCAAAAATCGGAAGTAAATGTTAAGAAGAAAAACTAAATCTAGGTTACAACACATACACATTAAATGATGACGTCACAGGACTCATAACTGACAAATATTTTACAATTATAAAAATAAATGATAGGCAGATTAGAATGAACGGGATAGTTTACGAACAAGTTACGAAATGAATAAAATGAAACTTAATACAGCAAAATTACTACAAATATAACGTTACTTTACAACTAAAACATCTAAGGTCGAATAACTTCAGAAGCAAACACAGTATGCTGCTGGTAGATCTCAGCAGATGTTTCGCTAATGGAATTACTCAACGAATCCCTATTAGAACGGTTTTAGATTTACTGACCATCTGAAAAAGAGGTATTAGTCAATCTAAAACTCCCAATCCAATCGCCCGCTTATATAAATAACAAATAGACAATCAATGACAAACGAAACATAGAACAATTAATTGCAGATAACATGCCCGAATAAAATCAAGTGGACTACACCTAGTTTTGATGAACCGACAAAGGTTTCAACATTCACTTATCTTTTTGCGCCCAGTGATCTTCTTCAGTTAATGCCAGTATGCATCAACGGCCAACCAGGTACAGTGAGCTGAACTTCATCGTTTTGACGGGGTTTCCTCTTGATATTCTCCTTGCATCGATATTTGTAGCAGGACATTAGATTTGACTTTCGTAAGGCTGCCAACGGTTGTCATTGACTCGGTCGAAAGGGGTGATGATGTATATTTGACCTTTAGTCATGCGCAGTGTGTCATAAAGTCATGTGAACGTATTGTAAACGTAAACAATCGTGTTGCGAAGAAATTTGTCGCTAGATCTAACCTGATGAAGGAGAAGATTTTCGTATCCCCGAACTGGCCTACCAGTTCTTTGATACAGACGATCCGGTTAGCATAGCATGTCTGTGATCAAAGTATCATGGAAGCTGCTTTAGACAGTGGAATATCGAATGAATAAAGAATGTTCAAAATCGCTGTCCATGACTGGATTGTTCTGGTTCTCATTCATTGATTATTATCGTGCTGTAATTATTTGAAACGCGAATGTGTGAAAAGGATAACTAACAAGTGAATCGCTCAATGATCAACTTAATAAGTCCGACTTGTTAGAGTCCACGAGAAAACAGTTTATTACGGAAGAAACACACACATTTGACGACATCATTAATATAGTTCATGGTAAGCATATATGACAAATTGAATACTTGCAAACATCCTATTATGGGTCCATGTCATACTTGAAAAACTGTCAAACGAACATCATGGCTATATACTCGCGCTGCTGGGTTTCAGACAACCGGTAGTGAGCGCATGTGTCTTGACGAGAATGAATCAACTACTTAATCATTTATCTCTTCATCAATTACAATGGACTGACCCGTGTCCGTACTTGACTAAAATATATATATGTGCAGTAGCATCATGCACAACCCTGGAAGGGTAACAAAATCCGTCTTCACTGCTTGACGGTCAATACAAAAAGGGTACGGTAACCTAGTCACCAAGCGTGACCATATCGACGCTAACACGTCATGACTTGACCGTGCATTTCGCGTTCATAACTCCGTAAAGTATAAAGATCAATTTATATTAATTCCATTGACCCTAAACATGCGCACTGCCAATTCTAGCAGACGCCATCAATAAACTACCGTAACAACCATCATCAGATCTTTGCAGTAACAATTACATGCATGCATTAAATATGAAGCTATGGGGCAACCTTCCTAAACGCCGTGCAGAGAAGTGTTATTGATCTAATTGACCAGAAATTGACTAATTAACTAATAGTTCTTTTATGACAACATTTCCTGTAAATGTTCGTGTATCTTTTAAAATCTTGCCCTGGTAGACTGTGTCCTGGATATATACTTTAAGATTGGTTGGGTTCCTTCCTCTCTTGAGTGCTACATAAAGTTGGCCATGAGCAAAGACTGGTTCTGGTAGGTATACACCTACATGATCAAACGATTGACATGCGCTTTGTTGATTGTCATGGCAAAAGCCAAAATCACAGGAAACTGACGACATGTCAAGATGAAAGGAAGGGCGGTATCACTTGGCTCTATCGTGATGCTTTTCCAACTTATTTAATAATTGTCCATAACCCACTTTCATGTGTTAGAACTGAAGAACTCTCTTTCGTTCTCCCACTGACCGAGAGTTGTTGCATAAAATACATTTAATATTATAGAATGCTGCTTTCATTTTATAGAATGATGCTTTCACAGCTTATAATACATATGACTTGTAAGACATGAAAGTCATTGAAAACAAAATATATACTAATTATAACCCATCAGAGGTTGAACGCGATATTTCTCATCATCAAATTTAAAAGAAAAAATTATACGCTTCACTAATGAGATGCGCAATGTTATTAACATGCTGTTATTTTAATCTATTCACCCATTTTAAAATTGTTTCAATTACGCTGATCGTCAATACTGAAGAATATTAGCAAGAACAGCTCGCAACTTCAGGGGTCATGCAATTTAGTACCACTATTGAGCCGCGCTGGTGTAATGGCTACAACGTTGTACTGGCGACCAGGTGTTCATGGTTCAAACCCGGGCGTCGGCGTTTGAAGAAATGTTTACGACCGGAAATTTGACTGAATAATCTGAACGGCTCCTGCACATAAATCCCGTGTGGATGGGAAGGAGCGAAGCTCCTGACCGGGTTGGAAGGAAAGTCCACTGACCCCCCAGCCTCGCAATGACATGTCATTGGGCCAAAAGGGCTAGAAAGCTCGAGTGCCGCTGGTTATAGAAAAAAAAAAAAAAAAAAAAGTACCACTATTACGTAATTTTCACACTGTAACTTTGATGGGAAAAAGTTAATGCTGGCTTTTTTTCAGGGAAGTAATTTATTTCCTGTCAAAGGGAAACAATTAAGTGACAAATTAGAAATAATAACAATAAAATACATTGTAGAATTGTGACACTTTACTATGTGTTTTCTTTTTATTATTTAAAATACAACTGCCACTTTGGTGAGGAAAACAGATGCGCGCTATATTAACGTCATGCAGTTTGTGCAAACGCTAAGAGCGCACGTTTTTTATATAATTTCCAGAGTGCAAGAAAAAATATTGTGGGACAGGACACTTTTAGAGAACATTTAATAATTATAACCCATCAGAGGTTGAACGAGATATTTCCCATCATCAAACAAACAAAAAATATTCTATGCTTCACTAATCAGATGCATCATCTGTGCAATGTTATTAACATGTCCAGGTATTTGAAACTATTTACCTGTTTTAAAACTGTTTAATTTATGTTGATTGTGCATAGTGAAGAATATTAAAAAGAAAAGCGTGCAATTTCAGGGGTCGTGCAATTTAGTACAGTGGTCATAAGCACACCACTTTTACTTGTGAATTTTCACACTGCAACTTTGATGGGAAAAAGTTAATGCTGGCTTTTTTTCAGGGAAGTAATTTATTTTCCATCAAAAGGAAACAATTATGCGACAAATTAGAAATAAGAACAATAAAATATACTGTAGATTTTTGACACTTTGTTTTCTATTTATTTAAAATACAACTGCAACTTTGTTGGGACAAAAGATGCGCGCTATATTAAGCATCGTGCAGTTTATGCAAAGGCTAAAAGCGCACAACTTTTATATAATTTCCAGAGTGCAGGTAAAAATATTGTGGGACAGGACACTTTTAGAGAATTATATAGTATAATGAAATTGGGACAACACGAAACAAATTAGTTCAATTATACTGGCCTCACAAATTGGCCTCCCATCACAAATATCAGCCCTGATCTCTTATCCTTTAAGAGATAAGAATCAACAAATATGAGGTTGTGCAAGGGACGGACAACTCCCATCATGTGAATCACACTTCTACAGAAACCACCAATGTAAGACAGCATAAAAGCTTTGGTGTACTGGTGGCTCCATCAGGTGTAAAAAAGGGGAAATAATAATGAGGATACCTACAAATAAGACAATGTAATCTGAGAATTAACAACAACAACAAAAAAGAGAGTGAAATCATGAACTCACAAAGTGTTCCTGCTGCTGTTGTTTGATCTCTTCCTCTGTCAGTCTGCCAACAAGAGGGATGACGAAGTTCTCATCAGCTTCTAGAAGTATTTTGACAATCACATCTTTATCTCTATACATCTCGGACACGCTCATTTCATTCATATCATACTCAGCATCACAGGCGGACTTTGGCGAGTCTGAGATGTAAATCTGCATTTCCAGATTTGACAGCGACGACAATGTTCCATTTGTGGTAGATGGTGCAGGCGACATAGTCACACTGCCAGGCGATAGCAAAGAAACTGCTGGCGAATTTACAGATATTAAAGATGATGGTGAGTGTGATGGCGCTGATGTTGCGTTTGATGCATTTGTTGATGAAGATGATGGTGGACCAGATGAGTATGCAGCCGCTGAGGACAGTGAAAGTAGGGAGGATGCTGCATCTATCAGCATGCTGGGTGACGGTTTCATCAAGCTGCCTTCTGAAGGTGAACAACATGGTGACGTGACAGATAATGGTGATGTTGCTGAATAAGGTGTTACACTTCGCTGCTGCGGTTGATGCGCTTGTAGTTGGCTATGGTCTTGGGGGCTGAAGAATAAAAGCAGGAATTACACCTTTCAGATTTTATATTCATTTATTTATTCAATACCCTTCAGCTATCCCCAAGAAGAATAGATCTAAGAATAGATCTAATAGATCTAAGAATTGTTCTATCCTGTGCTGTTTACTCAAGGTGTTTCCATGTCATCATTATACCTTTCATTCATGTCTCCTGTTCTCTTCTCTGTGTTTTTCAGTCTCCATCTCTCTCCCTTAATCTGGGGATTCCAGAACAAAAACTTTTGTAATGCTTTCAACCGGTTTCCTTAACGAGTGTCCTTAACCAGTTTCTAATTGGGATTCTCGCTGGTGCTATGAAGTTTGTGCACTGTGCTGATGACCTCGTTGTGTGATCTAAGGGAGGGGATCAGAGCACTCATGGAGTTGTCCGTGTGCAATGAAGATAGTCCTTAAAACAAATACCAAATTTATCCAGTTCCCCACGGGTCATCTTGTCTTACTACTTCTCAACAAGCAACCATTTATGAAAGTCTGTAGCCTTTATTTTATTGTTGTCTTTATTCTTCTCCATGTTTCACAGCCATACAAACAGGACCTGCTTGACATGTGAGTTGAAGATTCTTATTTTTGTGTTAGATTTGATTTCCATACATATCCCAATGCTGTAACAGCTCTTTCTTACTGTCACAATCTTATTTTGATAACATCCTCTGTCCCTTGAGCTTTGACCATATTGCTGCCATGTTATAAGTATAGTTCTACATCTTGTAGGGGTGTTTCTTCAACTACAATTCTGTTACGATTTTCCATCTTTATTCTCATTACTGCTGTCTTTTCCCTGTGCATATTTATACCCCAATAGCTGTGCTAGGGGGACAGACAGTGATATCAAAATAAGAATACTTCTTCTTCTTCTTCGTTCATCCTGAAAAGGACGTTGGTTGCGTTGTGTCTGTTTATGCCGGAGCTGTGATATCGGCACCTTTCGGTCGACACATCCAACTTCAGCACGGCATTTTTTGGGACCGGGTTTGCCTTCTCTCTGCGATCTCTACTCTCTCAGCCAGACTGCAGTGATGCAGCCTGTTTCCAGGACCACCATGTGGAGGTGGAGTAGGGTCTTGGTCAGCTCTGGTTCGCTGACCCTGATGCAAGCAGTCAAGCTATGGGTCGCTGACTGCATTCTCTATTGCTGCATCTTTGGGTCCCAAAATAAGAATACAAAAGCTACAGGAGCTTTCAATGCAAATGGAAATATATGGAGATTAAAATAAATCAGGTCCAACGCAAAAAATCAGAGAACAACAAAAATGCTACATACTTTCATAAACGACAACGTAGTTCCTGAGTGTCTCTGATGAGAGAAATAAAGAATAGGATTATTACTCCCTCAGGCTTATCGTTTGTCGTACACGTTGACTAATATGAGGTTGGGCATGAGGCTGGCAACCTCATCACGTAAAACATGTTGCCACAGAAACCACCACTGGGACAGCCTGTGAATGTTTGGTGCAGGCTTCCTGAAAAGATGACCACCTGCAGTGGTATTCCCATGCTGCTTAAGAGGACCTGGTTCAAAGCCAGGTTGTGTCCAGCTCCAGTCTAAACTGTAAAAATAGGTATCTGTTTCTTCTGATTTAGGAAAGGCAAAGGCAGCAAGGATGGGAACTGGTCACCCCACCCCACTCCTATGGAAAAAAACAACAACACAAAAAGTAATACGTCTTACTAAGAGAAAGGACCTGAAGTATTTGATTTGGTCTGCCTGCATGTGGGATTAGTGGTCTGCTCTTCTTTCTCTCCTGGAGTCTCTTAATTTCAAGGATATCATTGTCTGTCCCATACGAAGGCCTTGTGGCCACAACATAGGTTTCCTTGTCCTTTCTCTTAGTAAGACGTATTACTTTTTGTGTTGTTGTTGTTTTTTTTTCCATTTTACCCCCGTCTTATGGCAGTTCTCCTCATATAATCATTCTCCTATGGCAGTTCTCCTTATATAATCATTCTCCTATGGCAGTTCTCCTCATATAATCATTCTCCTATGGCAGTTCTCCTCATATAATCATTCTCCTATGGCAGTATTTTCTACGGGACTAGCTCTAGCTTTTTTTCAGTATGTCATCATCCTCTTTTAACTCCCCAAACATCGTAGGCCTTCAATAAACATATGCAAAGTCCTGTGCCATCAGCTCCAGGTCTGTCCATGTATTCCTCATCAATTTCATTTCTGTCTCAAGTTGTCTTCTCCATTTTCAATACATAGGAATTGAAAATACTTTCAGTACAGGTTTCCTAAAATTGGCATACATACATACATAATACATACACACACATATATGCATGCATAAACGCACACATAACATATAAGTAAATAATTTCTGACTATAATTTACACACCTTTCAGAAAACAGAGACTCGATTTCCTGCAGCGTGGATATATCTTGTGATTTTTCAACCTTTACCATGTGGGTAGTTATAGCGCAAGTCTGTGAGATTTGACTTTCAGTCTTTACTAGTGCTTGGCCACCAAGATTAACACAAGGCCTTTGGTTCATTGCTGCAACCAAACATGAATTTCCATTAAGAACTAAAGAGTCTGATACTTCTTGCTTAATGTGGGCTGCACATCCTGGCACAAACTGCTTAACTGTATTTCCATACAGCAGGATCCACTGGCCAGTTTGGCTGTCAATATCTAAGGAATTTTCACTTCCACTGTCACTGCTTATAACAGGTTGATTCTGAAGTATTTGATTTGGTCTGCCTGCATGTGGGATTAGTGGTCTGCTCTTCTTTCTCTCCTGGAGTCTCTTAATTTCAAGGATGTCATTCGTTCGTTTCGCGGATGTGTACCTGCCAGTTTTGATAGCTGTAAAAAAAAAAAAAAAAAGAGCTGTAATGAAGTTTCTTATATTGGTTTTCTAACAAAATTTATTAGCATATGCTAAATTTCACAAAGACAACTCAAGTACAACGTTCTCATAAAATACAACTCTCTGACATGGTTAAAAACAAATCCCACTCAACTAAATCGAAAGTGGGAATGAGAAGGCAGATAGACTTGCCAAAGAAGGAGGGAGAAATATCCAGACTGAACATAGTGCAACATATGAAAAGATAAAAGCAATAACCAAAAATAACTAAGGGAGAATGGCATTAGGAGGCCGATAATGCAAAACCATTTGATACATTAACAAGGAAAGATCAAGTGATAATTTTCAGACTTAGAATTGGTCACTGCAGACTCAAATACCATCTTCAAGAAACTGAAAATCAGACCAGCTGTAGAACATCCTCCAAGACTGTTGTCTCCATGAAAGGGACAGAGTGGCAGCATGGCCTCCTCCAACCAAGTTGATGAAGAAGCTGTAAGGCGATGAAAGAAGACTGAGACAGGATGCCAACTTTATAAAAGAGAAAGTTGTTGTTATTTGAAAGTGAACAAAGAAGAAGATATGGTCAAATACAACTCTCGGACATGGTTAAAAACAACTCAGCTAAATGGAATCCTCTCCAAGCTATAATAAAATTAAATGTAACTTTCATTCAAATAAATGCAACTCTGTCACAACTCTCACATAATCACATGCAACTTTTGCACATGATTATCAAACTCAGCAAAGAACGGAAGTCTAGGGAAGTCATTGGATGTTGGCGGTGAAGCGGACTTAACACTGAGAAAACTTGACAATAGCTTAAAAAGACTGTCATCATAAGATGACCAAAAACTGTATGGAGGAAAGAACTGAATATGTAACCAAAAATAATTAAAAAATATGATAATAATACAAAATCCCAACGTAAATGCTGTCAAAGGGTGTCACAACTGCCAAAGCAGTAAACTGCTGATTTTTTTAAAATATAAGATAACTCATTGGTGTGTAAAGGTAAAAAATCATACGCACTGTGTATTTTAAATTACATGTGAAAAAAGATTGTTGTATATTTACTGAATTTTAAAATAATACATGACAGAAGCATTAGTAAAATGTCATATAATTACATATTTTTAATTATGTTTTTTTGGGGACTGATTGTTTTCCTTGGATATCCCACTGGGAAAAATTACATCTCTTAAGAAAAAGTAGGCAAGAATTACAACTCTTTTTCAAAACTCTACAAATATTTAAAGTAACTTCTTTCACAATCAACAATAGTTCCAAGCAAGTTTCTCAGTCTTCTAAATGTGCTGCTGATACAGAAACTTTAAAACATTAAGTTTAATTCATTCTTCCACAATGTTCCGTTCATCCTTTCTTCCATTTCATTGCTTTAATGAGTATAAAGTTAGTTGCTTATCATTTACAGGACGTGGCAATCAACCCCAGCTTTTATTGGCTGTTTGTGATTTTTCTAGGCAATTTTTTTCATTCAGTAGTTTGCCATTGCTTTCTGAACGGTACGGCGCTTATACCATTGTTAAAAATCCACACAAAGCGGTTTGCTACCAAACCGCCTGCAGCAGGTTTCGAACCTGGTATATCTGGATTATGAAACTGCGTTCATATCCATTAGGCCACAGACGCCTTAATGAGTATACTTGCTTGTTATTTTATAATACATAACTTTAATTCAAATACTAAAAAGACCATGTCAATGCATATACACACTGTAAAGCCGACATACACAAAGTTTTATACCTTCTTTAGCCATCCCTACAGACAGACACTTTTGGTAACGACAATACTGGCAGAGTTTGTTCCGCCCATGCTCGATGACACAGCTAAAATTGCCGTCACATTTGTAGTGACCGCTGATTTTCAAACTTCGATGGAAGAAGCCCTGTTAAAAGACAAAACTGTTAAATGCAGGACAATTCACGGTTCCAAAGTTCGCAACACTAGTCATTTATATCTCTCTGTTTGTGGGCTCTAAAATGTCAACTTATTCATATCTTCTTCTTCCTCGTTCGTCATGAAAAGGACGTTGGTTACGTT
The DNA here is from genome assembly GCA_024509875.1 of Oreohelix idahoensis. Taxonomy (NCBI): domain Eukaryota; kingdom Metazoa; phylum Mollusca; class Gastropoda; order Stylommatophora; family Oreohelicidae; genus Oreohelix; species Oreohelix idahoensis. Next base: position 45,582 of record JAMPIV010011862.1, read on the forward strand.
GTGTCTGTTTACGCCGGAGCTGTGATATCTGCGCCTTTCGGCCGACACATCCAACTTCAGCACAGCATTTTTTAGGACCGGGTTTGCCTTCCCTCTTCGATCCCTACTCTCTCAGCCAGACTGCAGTGATGCAGCCTGTTTCCAGGACCACCACGTGGAGGTGGAGTAGGGTCTTGGTCAGCTCTGGTTCGCTGACCCTGATGCAAGCAGTCAAGCTATGGGTCGCTGACTGCATTCTCTATTGCTGCATCTTTGGGTCCCAACTCATTCATATGATATGAAAGTATCTGTTAAAGAAAATGTAACCTGGAAACAGTGAACAGAAATGTTAGAGATTATGGAAATTATTAACTGTGATATAAGACCATCATTGAGGGTTGTGTTTAATGGCATCAGCAATTATATATCTTGATTTACTGCAGTCTCTAATTTCTTGAAACTTGTGCCGGAAATAACATGGCAGAGGTGCCACACTGCTCCTACTCTCCCAAGTTAGCCCCCTGCGGCTTCTTCCTGTTTCATATAATGAAGATTTAGATCAGTGTTTCTCAACCGCTGTGCTGCGAAAATTTTGTAAATTTACTACATGAAGTATATTTTTAGTGATCATGTAATATAAAACTGATCTTACAGCTTGAGTTCATTCAATAATAATTGGAGCTATTAACTGCTTTCAACAAAAACGTTATACTTCAAAATTTCATGATATTATAAAATGCAAGAGGCGCATAAACAACATTCAAAGGCCATGGACGGAGCATAGAGCTTCAACTTTGACCTAATTAAATTTCGTTTCAGAAAGATAATAATTTCTGACTTAAAATGTTCTTTCACTCATCTCCTTTAGACTATACATACCTTACATGCTTCACACGTATTGGCACCATAATGAAAGCCTGCACCTGGAGCATCACATACACGACAAGGTGGAAGAATGCTCGTGGACTCACCATCAGGATCAACATGTTTTCTTTTTCTTCCCATTCTGGTGTGTTGTATTATGCCATGTGGTTCTGTATGAAGAAATATGGGTCTATATTGGCATGGGTACATCACAAACAAATTAAGTGAACTCTTTAGAGTACATTCACTTGTACACTGTGCAACATGATATATCATCTTCATCATTGTTTCCTTTCTGCTCCCCAAAGAGCAGAGGTCTTCAACAAACTCCTGAAAAGTCCTCCCATTGCATGCCATCAGTTCCCAGGTCCTCCCATTGCACGCCATCAGTTCCCAGGTCCTCCCATTGCACGCCATCAGTTCCCAAGTCTTTCCAAATCTTCCCCTTCATGTCTGTCTCCAGTTGTCTTCTCCACGTGTTGTTTGGTCTCCCTCTACCTCTCTTACTCTGGAGATTCTAGAACATGAACTGCCTTGTAATGCTGTCAACAGGTTTCCTCAATGTGTGCCCTATCCATTGTCAGAGTCTCCTTCTGATATCTTGTTCAGTTGGCACTTGTCATAATTTCCATGTTGGCAATCTTGCCGTACGATTGCAATCCTTCTATCCTATGCAAGACCCCATTTATGAAAGTCTGTAACTTCTTGCACCCGTATATTACCGGGGCCCGAAAGGGGAGAAAGTAACACTGTACCATATCTGGCATGTCATAAAAAGTGAATGAGGAGGGTTGGGCATGGGGCTGGTTACTCCATCCCGTAAAAAAAAACTTTTAACCACAAAAATTTCAACAAATGCTATAGATAAGTCAAATATGGAATATAAATCAACTCAGCCACCCAAGACAGAAGAAGGTCCTCTGGAATGGAGGCGCATGAAACCGCTCAAAGAAAACCGAAAGGATTCTGGGTTGCTGACTAACCTTTTTTCATCTAGGAAAATCTCCAGGATTGTCACCTGGAATGAAAGAGAGGCAGAGGTAGACCAAAAAACACATTGAGAAGAGAACTAGATACAGGAGTGAAAATAATGAGCAAACTATGGAAAGAACTAGAGCAGATGGCACATGACGGGAGGACTTGGCATGTGTTTGCTGAAGGCCTATTTTCCCTAGGGAGCTAAAGGGTATTGATTGATTGTAACTTCTTGGTTCTTGTTTTTCTCCATGTTTCAGAGCCATACAAAAGGACTGACTTAATATTCTAGTCCAATTGCCCCTTCTATCCGTAAGCATTATAAAACTGGGTTTGAATTTAAGCTACTGATCAGATAAATGGTAAAATTAAAGTAAAGATTATGTTAGAGATTATGGAAATTGTTAACTGTGATATAAGACCATCATTGAGGGTTGTGTTTAATGGCATCAGCAATTATATATCTTGGCCAATAACATCGGAATGTTTATCTTCAAACGATTCTCCGTGACTCTGTAGTTTGAATGACTTCGATGTCCAAAAATCTCATAATGAATAAACAAAACTAAATTATCAATTTAAAAATCTGGATAATACCGGCTTGTAACCCTTGACCTGAAATCCTTGGGGCCAGCTTTGTTATGGAAACCATTTTTTTTTCCAACAAAAAGCCAAACGTCGCCAACAATAATGAAATAGAATTGCTAAAGTTGAGATAAAAAAGTGGTCAAAAGAGACTTTCAATTTCATAATATTTCGGTGTTTGGATAAAAGAGTATAAACCTGTACTAGACGTTGATCAGAAATAATTGTAGTTTTACAGGGAAGTACATTTTCTGGAATACCCCTGGGCATACAAGAGAGAATAGCCCAAAAATGCATGTACGGAAGAGAGTATGATTCAGTAATAAGAATAAAATGGTAATATATTTTTGGCTGTTTCTGAATGTTGGTTGCAATAATTTTGGTTGGAATTACTGTAAAAATACCGGATTTGGATTATTCTGTATTTCTTTGTCTGTGCTTTGCAGTAGGAGTGGCTAAGAGATACGATGTTTGCCTCGAATTCTAGAGGTACCAGGTTTGATTCCCAGTTGAGGGAATATATTTTATGAAAGTTTTTTTTCAAAACCAGTAGTCATAATGATGTCATACTCCCCCCTGGTCTCCAGTGAGATCTGATGCCTTGCCTTCTTGGATAAGGGCGAAAAAAAATAGGAGGTCCCGTGTGCAAGTTGCGCACGTTAAAAATCCCACGGCAGTTGGAAATCGTAAAGAGTAGGCCTATCAGGCTGCTACCATGGCAAAAATTTAAAAATTAGAAACCTACCCATCACAAAAAATATTTATAGAATGTGTGATTCCTATATACACACAATGGGATTCTCGCCAGTGCTACAAGCTAATGCACGGTACTGAGATCATCCTGGTGTGATCCAAGGGAGGAAATCGGAGCACTAATGAAGTTGTCCGTGGGCAATGAAGATAGCCCTTAAAACCAAACCAGTGCTACTGTCTCTGGTCATATTAACTGAGCAGGCAAACATGTGATTTGTCACATTAAGCGTGGATTGGCTGTGACAAATTGTGAATCATGTGATGGTGACAACAGGAACTGAAATCTTAACTGTTTTGAGGCCAGGTTGGCAATACGATTTTGAGTCATGCCACTAACGTGGTAAATTTCATGATTCATTCACCATATCAAATAAAAAATGTGCCTAACTACTTTGATGAAAAGGGAACATTTCAAAACTGTTGTAAATTACTTTACTTAAGCATTATTCTTGAGGATGGTTTGGCCATTGAATGCAGAATGGAAGAAGATCAGCTACAATGACAAATATGGGAAACCAACAGCCAGGGATCCAGACCTCCAGGACGACCCAGAGTTCAATGGGAGGACATTAGACAATCTCTGAAGGAATGAGGACTAGACTGGAACCAGGCTAGGAGAAAGACAGCTGATAGGATAGTATGGTGTTCTCTCTGGCAACCCTCTACACCCGAGAGTAGAAAAGGAACGACTAAGTAATTATTCTTGAGAAGAAGAGGGAGACTGATATGAGGGAGTAGATATAGACTGAGAACAGTTGGGCGACTGCAGCTGAGGTTCAAAGATGTGTGCAAGAGAGATATGAGGGCACTGGACATGGGAGGATGAAGCTGTCGATCACACCAAGTGGCGATGCTATTTATGGTGCCACCTCAGATTGGGCGAAATGAAGCTCACACAACAAGCCAAAGAGAGGAGAAAATGTCAAAAGGAGCATCAAGAAAATAAGCATCTGAGGGCTGTCACCTCAGGGGCGCATTCCATAGTCAGTTATGACTGAAGGGGCTATTATTATTATTATTAGACTAAAGAACACACTGAGAAGAGAGTTTGTATTCAGAGATGAAGAGAATGAAGAAGACATGAAGAGATCTGGAAAGACTTGGCGTAAAATTGTTAGAGGCCTATACTACTTGGGGGTGGGGGGAGGGGGGCGTCCTTGTCGTAAAAATTAACAGAGATACAACGTTAAAATACCTCCAAAGATAACATGTAAGGATAAAAACATAATGCGTAGGCTGCTGATAGTACATGATCGCCCTGACCGCGGGTCATCACCCTCCATAAAAATTGACTTGCTAGACGGGAAGTCAAAACGGTTACCATTTGAACGGGATGAGAACGGCGGATCAAAAGAAAAAAAAAATATGACTGAAAAATTGCGTGAGACTAGCAAGGCTAAGGAGACGCAATTGGGGGGGGGGGGGAAGGAAAAATTCACGTCCCCAAATTGACACGAGGTACGGAAAGGGACGCTTTTGCGATACCAAGCCTTTGATTTGAATTCAGCGGCTAAACGCAGATGCTTGAAATATTACAAAATTTAAAAAGTAACTTTTTCTTAATATTAATGTTAGGAATATAAAAATTAGCTGGCCGGATGGCCCATTCTGAGCAGTGAAATAATATGCGTTTAATTATACAGACGGATAGATAATAATGAAGACAATGACAAAAGACTGTTGTTCACATCAGCGAAAGACTGCATTGAATCAAACATGTCACTATTTGCACAAAAATCGCGACCTTGAAGACTCAAGTGTCCAAATCTTGTTAGAATGAAAGAGAAGGGGAATTGGTGGAAGCTGTGGCTAAAAATAACTTTTCAGGCAAAATTGTAGAGGGGATGAATGGGTTGGTTCAAAAACCAAGTACGTTTTTGTGAAAACGCAAGTAGAGACGGACAGACTAACAGATAAAAATCCATACTTGACTGAAGCATGACTGAAATGACTTTAGTGTAGGAAATTTGAATTTAAAAAAACCAAGGCAGTGATTGGCCACAGACAATCATATTATCGGCGCTCAGACGCGCATTTGGGGCCATTCCTCAATAGTTGTCCAGTGATAGACACAGTAAATTTCAAGTGTGGTGATTTCCAAATGAAATAAATTGAAATAAGTTCAGGGACGCCATACTATAGCCAGCAGCTCAGCTGAGTTTTGCTAGCATTTCTGTGTTCTTTATTCATAATCTGGTAAGATTGAAATTATTTCTTTGTATATTTTGAATATTGTTTAATGTTTCGAGTGATTTGATACTGCCATATCGAAATCTAGCCTTACAAACAAGTAAGGATTTGCTCTAGACCCCCCGCCCTAGTTCAGGGTCTAGGGACAAACAAATACATAAACTCCAGCAAAGATTAGGAAGGACAGATCAAGTGTTGAGAACAATGAAACATATTACCTATCCTATTTTAGGGCAGGAAACTAATGAACCTATTTCAGAATCTGTAGTCTGGGAGGACTTATCCGATGTGAAACCACCAGGGTAACATGTGCTGTTTGGTCAGAGAGATCTGACCTGTCTATATGGTGTTGTTGTTGTGTAGTGTTGTGTCCAGACATGGTTGGAGAATGGAATTTTGACACATAACCAATACTTTGATTGCAGAGCTGTGAGTTTCAGTTGGCACCAAGGCGGTGTCAACTAAGTTGGTGATTTTACCAGAGTGGATCCGTGCAGTAACGTTGTGTCAGAGCAGCCTATTATTGCCCCAAGCACGGAGAGGTGGGGCCACCAGACCACTATTATTGCCCCAAGCACGGAGAGGTGGGGCCACCAGATCTCAGCACCAGAGCTACCTATTCGAAGTTGAGTGAGCCTCTGGTCTGCTGGAAATTCACCAACTCCATTTAGTTACTAACAATCCCATAAAATTCCTGCAATGTACTGGACACTGTGTAGTCAATATAGACTGGAGTGATGAGGCCACCCCAACAGCACAACCATTAACTATCCTCCCAATTAGATGACTGCTATAAACATTAATAAAACTAAACAGTCTAGTAACATACATATGTACACTCTTGCATTTATTATGTAATAATTTCATGCATTTCTTTCCCAATTTCTAAATCTTTTTATAAGTTCTGGTCTAAATAAAACTTGATCCAGAACAAAATAAATGTAAGAAAATTTCTATCAAAATTTTTACACACTTGAGTTAGTTCAGTGTATTATAACATTTGTTAATATTATTAGACTTCTTAACTATCTGTGTGTGTGTCTATAAACTATCACACCACATTACATATCATTACCCTAGACATTTAACGTAGCCACATTCATTAGAAAAAAAAAAGATAAGTGTGAGGTCGTAGTGGTAGCGAGAAGGGCCTTCTGACAATTCACAGTTACATATTATCTCAGGAGCCTTCACAGCTGACCTCATGCATCACACGTAGTACTATCACCATCATACAATACCATCAAAACCACTACATATATTGGGGTCTCTTTGTCCCGGGATTATTAGCCCAACAGTAATATTAGGATCTCCTGGTGGGAGAAATAAAATTAGGGGAACAAAATTGTAAAATTCTCTTTAAAATTAAAAGTGTCCCTGCAGATAAAAGTTGGTGAATCTTCACAGCCAGTAATTAGTTAATTAATTAATTAGAATTATTTAGACTATAGTAATTAGAAGTAATTTAGTGGTTAGAGATTTATCTTGTATATTATTATATTGTCTAAAAAGTATGGCGGAGCTAGCAAAATTCCGATCAGCTGCTGTGCTGACCGCAAAGGAGATGGGAATGGATGGTCAGATTTTAATTCAATACGTAACGGCTGAATGTGATAAATATATTGAACGGGAAGAAAGGAGATTAGAAAAAGAGGCTGAAAGAAAATTAGAGTCTGAAAGGTTGGCTGAAGAGAAGAGGTTAGAGGCTGAGACTAAGAGGTTGCAGATTGAGGCTGACAAAGAGGCAAAGGCATTAGAGGCAGCAGAAAAAAGATTGACTGCCGAAAGGGAGGCAGAAGATAGAAGGTTGCAAAGGGAGCACGAATTACGACTAAGGGAGCTGGAGTTACAAGGCCAGGCTCCTGAAAATGGTGCCAGCCCTTTTGCCTCGGATGCTACGCCTAGTCTGGGAGCCTCAAACTCAGCTATGGGGTTTCATTTAGACCATTTTGTTGAAAAAGACGATGACATAGAGGGGTACCTAGGACGTTTTGAGTTATTAGCTACTACCTATGGGTTAGAGAGAGAGAGAGGTGGAGTTTAAAGCTATCACAGGGACTGAGAGGTACTTCTTATGAAGTATTTGCTAAAATGAACAGGGAAGACCAAGACAATTATGACATGTTAAAGCAGGCTTTGTTATTGAGGTACGAAAAAAAATGGGGAATTTTATCGTAAGAAATTTAGAAATGCCAAACTGTTGTCTGGGGAGACATACCACCAATTCTCTGCCAGACTAGAAACCTATTTGGAGAAATGGACTGCTCTGGGGAAGACCCAAGATCTTAAAGAAATGATCATGATTGAGCAATTGAGAGAGTCCATGGCTCCAGACATGAGAAAATTTCTCATGGAACAAGGTGCAGAGAAGTTGGGGGAGGTTTTAAATGTTGCTGAGAGGTATCAGGCAGCCCAGGCAGAGGTAAGTGGTGCTAAAAAGAAGCACATAGATAATTTTAAAGCTCCACAGCAATTTAATAAATTTGATAATAGAGAGCAGGGAAATAAAGGTAGGACAAATTTTGAACGGCCAAGAAATGACTACCGAGACAGAAACTCACAGTTCAATGACCAAAAGTTCAATGAAAGAAAACCGTTGAACCAAGGAAAAAGATGGTGTAAATGGTGCAAGAAGGATAACCATAACACCGAATTTTGTAGAAGGAAACCTTCAAACATTGCTGCAATGAAGTCGGGGACGCAAAGATTAAAGGTTAATCCTAATGGACAACAGGAACCTTATCACCCCCCAGTTTGTGAGGATGTTATTTGTAATGGGGTCACCATAAGGTGCCTTTATGATACAGGTTTGGATTATGATTCAGTTGTGAAGTCTAGCCTAGTGGACCCAAGTCAGTATACCACAGAAACAGTGGAAATACAAGGGGCGACCAAGGACATACCACTCATGACACTTCCCATCGCAAGGATAACGGTGAAAACTCGCTATGTGGAAGGAGAAATCAGAGCAGCAGTGATAGATGAACCAATCTACCCTCTGATATTGGGGTGTAGATACGTCTTCTTGGGGAATCCCGAGAGACCTGTGATCATGGCGACAGTGCAGACCAGGTCACAGAAGAAGGAGGAAGAAGGTGAACCTATAAATGCTCATCCAGAGGAGATGAGGAAGGCGCAGGCTGAGGATAGGACACTCAAGCCATGTTTTTAAAAAATTGCCCAAATGCCACACACCTCCGAGCAAGGGGGAATATTTCATGAAGCACAAACTCTTATACAGGAAGGCCGGAACTGGAACAAACGGTCACAACCAGCTGGTTCTTCCCACTTCATATAGAGATAAAGTGATGGAACTCGGGCATGCGATTCCCTTCAGTGGTCACATGGGGATCAGCGCCACAGGACAGCGTATAGCTTGTCATTACTTCTGGCCAGGGATAACGGAGGATATAAAAAAGATATGTCAAATCCTGCCCAGAATGTCAAAGGGTAGCTCCAAAGCACTGGACTGCTCCTGCAACTCTAGGGGGAAATGCCCATAGTGGGAACACCTTTTGAGAGGGTTGCAGTGGATATTGTAGGACCTCTCACTCGGACCAAGAGGAGGAACAGTTAATCCTTACTCTGGTGGACACTTGTTCTATGTGGGGGAGAGGCGGTAGCCCTGCCATCAATTGATTCAAAACATGTAGCAGAGGCACTACTTACAATATTTACCCGATTAGGATTCCCGCATCAAATCTTGACGGATAATGGTTCTCAGTTCAAGGGGAAACTAACGGAAGAAGTTTTTAAGCTATTTCAAGCCAGACACTTTCATTGTAGTCCGTACCATCCGCAAGGGAACGGCCAGGTAGAGAGGTTCAACGGGACTCTCATTTCTATCCTGAGAAAGCTGGCACACGAAAAACCGGATCTGTGGGATCAATTCCTGCCCGCCGCATTGTTTGCGTACCGGGAGGTACCACATAGTTCAACCGGGATGGCTCCCGCAACTCTGCTATTTGGGAGGCCCATAAAAGGTCCCTTAGAAGCCCTATTAAGGACCTGGACAGATGAGAAGGCGGAAGAGACTGTTACCTCATCTTATCAATACGTGAACGAACTGACCACTCGTCTGAAAGCTGGATGGAAACTGGCAAATGATAATTTGAAACAAGCCAGGAAGAAACATGCAGCATATTTTAATAGGAAGGCAAAGGACCGAGAACTAGCTGTGGGAGAGAAGGTGCTTCTTCTACTACCCGGTAGCCAGAATAAATTACAAATTGGTTGGCAAGGTCCCTATACGGTTCTAGAGAAGGTGTCTAGAACAAACTATCATCTCATCTCAGCCCGTAACCGGTCATGGGTCGTAGGGGTGCCATGGTGGAAGCATCAGCAGACAGGGTTCTCCACTGCTCTCTATCCTCAGCAATGCGTACAAGTGTGGAAAAACCGTGTCCTGCCCATTCTTTGATGTTATCAGCCCAGGATTTTCTCTGCCTTCCTCTTCTCCGTTTACCTTCGACTGTTCCCTGAAGGATCGTTTTTGAAAGGGAGTCATGACGAGTTACATGCCCAAACCAGGCAAGCTTTCGACGTTTCACTGTTGACAAAAGTGGTTCTTGGTGGCCTGCATAGGTGTTTATCTTCTCTCTAACATAGACATTTGTTTTGTGCTCTTTATAGCAAATGCGCAAAATTCTTCTATAACATTTATGCTCGAAAGCCTGAATCCTTCGCTCCGTATCTGCAGTGAGTGTCCAGCTCTCACACCCATACAAGAGAATAGATAATACAAGTGATTTGTATAATTTGATCTTCACAGGAAAACTGATGTTACTTTTCCAGATCACATTCAACCTTGTCATGGCAGCTGAGGCCATCTCAAGTCTTGTCTTGATTTCTTTAATTGATCTTCCATCACTGCATATAGTGGACCCGAGATATTTAAAGGTGTTAACTTCTTCTAACGTTTGCCCATTTAACGTAATGTTGGTCGGAACATGTTTCTTATGGCTATTCACCAATATCTTGCTTTTTTTCTATATTAATTTCCGTCCCATACGTTCTTGTTACTTTCTCCAGTCTAGAGGTAAGGTCTTGAAGTTCTGATTCTGATCCAGCTATCAGATCAATATCATCAGCAAAACGTAGGTTGCACAGAGGTCGGCCTCCAATCGATATGGTTGATTTATAATCGTAGAGAGCCTCCTGCATAATATGTTCTAGATAAATATTAAAGAGCACTGGGGACAGGATACATCCCTGCCGAACTCCTACAGTTGTTTTGAAAAATTCTCCAATGTCGTTGCTTGCAAAAACAGCACTGCTTGCGTCCTTGTATAGTGCTTCAATGATATCTATGATGTTGGTATCAAAATTGAATTTTCTCATTACTTGCCATAAGCCTTCATGCCAGACTCGATCGAAGGCTTTTGTGAAATCGATGAAGTTATGGTATAAATCGTGTTGATGTTGGAGATGTTTTTCGATAAGTAATCTAATATTGAAGATTTGTTCTGAGGTACTTCTTTTTGGTCTAAAGCCAGCCTGTTCCTCTGACAAGATTTCTTCTGATTTCTGTTTTATACTGTTCAAAAGTATCCTTAACATCACCTTACTTGGATGACTAATAAGGCTAATGGTTCTGTAGTTCTTGCACATTTTTAGATTTCCTTTCTTTGGAAGCGGTTTTACTAATGACTGCGTCCATTCTTTTGGCCATTTTTTTGTACTCCATATCTTCTGGCAAATTGTTGTCATGATTTTTACTATATCTGGTCCTCCATATTTCAAGAGCTCTGCTGGGATATTATCCACACCCGGTGACTTCCCTCCTTTCATCGAACATATAGCCTCTTCCACTTCTTCCCGTAATATTGCTGCATTTCCGAGTTCCCTGTTTTCGCACTTAATGTTGTTTAATATGCCTAAGTCAGTGTCAAGTAATTGACTTTCCATCACAGCATTTCAGTGGGCAAGAGGTTTGCTTGGCGGTGCCCATCTCCTCTCCAAGTATCCTTGCAGGTACATACAAAAATGTACCTGGAGCAGTAACAATAGCCCTCAATAAATCTGTAATGTTTTGAAACACTGTCCGATCGACACATCACAAAACCGCCATCTTGGCTACTTGTATCAACACAAACAGCGAACTCACATGAACAAACTATAAAATTGACAAAAAGGGGAAGGAGAAAGTTTATCATGTAAACCTGTTAAAGAAGTATCTGGACAGACCACTCCAGGAAAGCACCCCCTTACTGACCTTAGCTATCGCAACTCAAATGCAAAAGGAACCACTCACCTCACATGAATACCCATTACATCCTTGTGAAACAGCAGCACAGGTAAAAGTCAGTAAGCACCTGACTAAAAATCAGAGGGAGAGAGTTCAACTGGTTCTGGAGGAACATACAGATGTATTAACAGATAAACCAGGCCATACAAATTTGCTACAGTATGACATGAAACTGGTAGACTCAAACCCAATCTGTATGAGAGCCTATTCTATTCCGTTCGCGAAGGAGAAGGCATTGAAGGAAGAAATAGAGTATTTGTTGAAGTAGGGGATTATTTCGCACAGTGAATCATCTTTTAGTTCTAGTGTCGTTTTGTTGAGAAAACCGTCTGGGGAACACAGACTGTGCATAGATTACAGGAAACTGAATGCTGTCACAGAAGGACAAGTGGATCCATTACCAGACACAAAACAGTTATTTGCCAGACTGAACAAGGCAAAATACTTTTCCAAGGTGGATCTTAGTAAAGGCTATTACCAGATCCCAGTGAAGCCTGAAGTGAGACCTTATTTGGCTTTTAGCACTTCAGATGGACATTATGAATTCAATATGCTACCATTCGGACTGAAAAATGCTCCGAGTGTGTTTTCAAGGATGATGCGCAAATTGTTGGATCCCCTGAATAACCCATGTATCACGAATTTCATGGATGATATTCTCGTCGCCACAGAGACATTTGAAGAACACATTGAAGCTCTAGAAATGTTATTTAATAGGCTTAGGGAGGCGAACTTAACTGCTAGGCCAACAAAATGTTGCATTGGATGCAAAGAGTTGGAATTCTTGGGACACACTGTATATCAGGGTAACATGACCCCTGATCCTAAGAACTTGGAAAAAACTGCAGAGAGCACCTAGACCACAAACAAAAAAGGACGTGCGATCATTTGTGTCGTTATGCGGATTTTATCAAAAATATATCAAAGATTTTAACTCTATTTGTGCGCCTCTGACTGATCTGACTCGCAAGGGACTTCCAGATAAAATTAATTGGACTGCACAAAGTGAATTAGCGTTCCAGGATTTAAAGGAAAAACTCACTAGCAAGCCTATTCTCAAACTACCTGATTTGACACAGGACTTTGTCTTGAGAACCGATGCCAGTAATGTAGGACTCGGGGCGGCTTTGTTGCAAAGATCATCTTCACCTGATGGGGAACTGAAACCAGTCGCTTATGCAAGCCGCAAATTGAATAAGGCGGAACAAGGATACTCCACAAGCGAAAAAGAATGTTTAGCGTTGATCTGGGCAATAAAGAAGTTTCAAATCTATCTGTATGGTAGGACTTTTGTGGTCGAGACGGACCATCAGCCTCTCGTATTCTTATCTCAGGCTAAGCATGAAAACGCAAGATTGCTGAGGTGGTCTTTATTGCTTCAACCTTATCAGTTTAGTATCCAATATATCCCAGGCAAATTGAATGTCGGTGCAGATTTCCTCAGTCGGCACCCCTGTGATCAAAATTAGAGTAGTGGCAGACGTGAGGAGTAATTTTACCTATGTGTATCGCTGGTTTTGGAACTTGCCGTAGGCATGTTTTCAAGTGGGGAGATGTGTCGTAAAAATTAACAGAGATACAACGTTAAAATACCTCCAAAGATAACATGTAAGGATAAAAACATAATGCGTAGGCTGCTGATAGTACATGATCGCCCTGACCGCGGGTCATCACCCTCCATAAAAATTGACTTGCTAGACGGGAAGTCAAAACGGTTACCATTTGAACGGGATGAGAACGGCGGATCAAAAGGAAAAAAAAAAATATGACTGAAAAATTGCGTGAGACTAGCAATGCTAAGGAGACGCAATGGGGGGGGGGGGGGGAGGGGGAAAGGAAAAATTCACGTCCCCAAATTGACACGAGGTACGGAAAGGGACGCTTTTGCGATACCAAGCCTTTGATTTGAATTCAGCGGCTAAACGCAGATGCTTGAAATATTACAAAATTTAAAAAGTAACTTTTTCTTAATATTAATGTTAGGAATATAAAAATTAGCTGGCCGGATGGCCCATTCTGAGCAGTGAAATAATATGCTTTTAATTATACAGACGGATAGATAATAATGAAGACAATGACAAAAGACTGTTGTTCACATCAGCGAAAGACTGCATTGAATCAAACATGTCACTATTTGCACAAAAATCGCGACCTTGAAGACTCAAGTGTCCAAATCTTGTTAGAATGAAAGAGAAGGGGAATTGGTGGAAGCTGTGGCTAAAAATAACTTTTCAGGCAAAATTGTAGAGGGGATGAATAGGTTGGTTCAAAAACCAAGTACGTTTTTGTGAAAACGCAAGTAGAGACGGACAGACTAACAGATAAAAATCCATACTTGACTGAAGCATGACTGAAATGACTTTAGTGTAGGAAATTTGAATTTAAAAAAACCAAGGCAGTGATTGGCCACAGACAATCATATTATCGGCGCTCAGACGCGCATTTGGGGCCATTCCTCAATAGTTGTCCAGTGATAGACACAGTAAATTTCAAGTGTGGTGATTTCCAAATGAAATAAATTGAAATAAGTTCAGGGACGCCATACTATAGCCAGCAGCTCAGCTGAGTTTTGCTAGCATTTCTGTGTTCTTTATTCATAATCTGGTAAGATTGAAATTATTTCTTTGTATATTTTGAATATTGTTTAATGTTTCGAGTGATTTGATACTGCCATATCGAAATCTAGCCTTACAAACAAGTAAGGATTTGCTCTAGACCCCCCGCCCTAGTTCAGGGTCTAGGGACAAATAAATACATAAACTCCAGCAAGGATTAGGAAGGACAGATCAAGTGTTGAGAACAATGAAACATATTACCTATCCTATTTTAGGGCAGGAAACTAATGAACCTATTTCAGAATCTGTAGTCTGGGAGGACTTATCCGATGTGAAACCACCAGGGTAACATGTGCTGTTTGGTCAGAGAGATCTGACCTGTCTATATGGTGTTGTTGTTGTGTAGTGTTGTGTCCAGACATGGTTGGAGAATGGAATTTTGACACATAACCAATACTTTGATTGCAGAGCTGTGAGTTTCAGTTGGCACCAAGGCGGTGTCAACTAAGTTGGTGATTTTACCAGAGTGGATCCGTGCAGTAACGTTGTGTCAGAGCAGCCTATTATTGCCCCAAGCACGGAGAGGTGGGGCCACCAGACCACTATTATTGCCCCAAGCACGGAGAGGTGGGGCCACCAGATCTCAGCACCAGAGCTACCTATTCGAAGTTGAGTGAGCCTCTGGTCTGCTGGAAATTCACCAACTCCATTTAGTTACTAACAATCCCATAAAATTCCTGCAATGTACTGGACACTGTGTAGTCAATATAGACTGGAGTGATGAGGCCACCCCAACAGCACAACCATTAACTATCCTCCCAATTAGATGACTGCTATAAACATTAATAAAACTAAACAGTCTAGTAACATACATATGTACACTCTTGCATTTATTATGTAATAATTTCATGCATTTCTTTCCCAATTTCTAAATCTTTTTATAAGTTCTGGTCTAAATAAAACTTGATCCAGAACAAAATAAATGTAAGAAAATTTCTATCAAAATTTTTACACACTTGAGTTAGTTCAGTGTATTATAACAGTTGTTAATATTATTAGACTTCTTAACTATCTGTGTGTGTGTCTATAAACTATCACACCACATTACATATCATTACCCTAGACATTTAACGTAGCCACATTCATTAGAAAAAAAAAGATAAGTGTGAGGTTGTAGTGGTAGCGAGAAGGGCCTTCTGACAATTCACAGTTACATATTATCTCAGGAGCCTTCACAGCTGACCTCATGCATCACACGTAGTACTATCACCATCATACAATACCATCAAAACCACTACATATATTGGGGTCTCTTTGTCCCGGGATTATTAGCCCAACAGTAATATTAGGATCTCCTGGTGGGAGAAATAAAATTAGGGGAACAAAATTGTAAAATTCTCTTTAAAATTAAAAGTGTCCCTGCAGATAAAAGTTGGTGAATCTTCACAGCCAGTAATTAGTTAATTAATTAATTAGAATTATTTAGACTATAGTAATTAGAAGTAATTTAGTGGTTAGAGATTTATCTTGTATATTATTATATTTGCAGATATCACAGCTTAGGCGTAAACAGACACAACGCAACCACCGTCCTTTTCAGGACGAATGAGGAAGAAGAAGAAGAAGAATTTGCAACTCTAATTTTCTTTATTTTACAAAGCAATTTAAAGTATTTAAATATACACTAATGGTTTAAGTGAAAATAAAAATAAAACATTACTTTTATGTAGTATTTAAGTTATTATTACTATCTATATCAAATTTAATACATTGTACAACGTAGTTTCTTTTTATTTAGCAACTCTTACATAGTCTTTAAAAGACTAAAGAATATATAAGTGAAACTGACCGCAAAATCTTTTACAAAAAATAAACAAAATGTGCCTTATAATAAGTGTCTAGGTAGAACGGTGCGTGCAATGTGCAAAAAAGAGTCTTTATCAAATAGCTGGACCGAAAGATATTCTATAATTGGACATGTGTACCCTAAAATAACCGACAAAACCTGTAGCTATGTTAAATGGAGCAAGCTTCGCCAAAACAAGGCAAAATTTTAATTTTTGATATGTACAAGGGAATTGACATAAGTCTTGGGCCTGACCATGAAGGACATGTCCCAGAGAGCTGAAATTTTGTAAAGTTGTTTATTCCTTTTCAATATAGCCACCGTCTGAATTGACACACTTCTGCCATCTCTGCTTGACCTTGAAAAGACCTTGGGAGTAGAACACCCTATTTTTCAAACTAAACCCCGTCATCACATGCCAGTATAATCTTTTCATCGCTGTCAAAATGATTTCCTTTTAGCTGTTTTTTAAGATTTGGGAATAGAAAAAAGTCTGATGGAGCCAAATCTGGAGAATATGGTGGGTGTGGAAGAATTTCAATATTCAAATCGTTGGCTGCTAGCTGCACAAGCCGTGATTTGTGAGAGGGCGCGCTGTCTTGAAGCAAAGGAAGATTTTGAGTGCGTGTTATCCCTCGTTTCCTGGTCACAACCTTTCTTAGTTTGGTGAGAAGATCTGCATAGTACTGTCCATTAACTGTGTTGCCACGAGGCAGATAATCTTTCAAAAGGACACCTTTGCCATCCCAAAAAAACAGTCAGCACCACTTTTCCTGCAGATTTCTGCGCTCTCGGCTTGACAGGTGTTGGGGAGCCCGGGGTTTTCCATTGCATGCTGGCAATTTGGATTCGGGGTCATAATGGTGTACCCAAGTCTCATCTATTGTCACCATGGTCTCCAAAAATTTTTTTGACTGACACTTTTTGAGCAACTGTTGACAGCAATTTACCCTCGTTTGCTTCTGTTCACGTGTCAACAGTCGCGGAACCCAGCGTGCACACACTTTTCTCATGTTCAGTCTGTTGTGTAAAATTATTTAAACTGTTCTTTCATTTAGTTTTACTCTACTAGCTATCTCCACAATTGTCATTTTTCGATCCTGGTCAATGATTTTCTTCACTCTTGTTGCATTTTCATCGTTACACTCTGAGGCTGGTCTACCAGATCTTGGCAGATCAGCAACATTTGAGCGGCCACACTTAAACTGTTGACACCAGTTTTTTACCGAAGTATATGAAGGACAAGAATCACAAAACACTGGTTCCATCTCCATGTGTATTTCTGTAGGTGTTTTTCCCTGAAACATCAGAAATTTTATCACAGCTCTGGCCTCCTTCTTTTCCATTGTTTTGTCAAATCTTTGGAGCAGCAGATCCGGTCAATAGGGTACATTGCGCCGTGCACCGTAGCGGGAAAACCCATTGAAGAAACAAAGGCGTGCTTTACACATTCAGTGCAAATATGATGAACTTTAAATGTGCCAAGTTTCATTTTCCTCCTGTGACTCCTTCATGGTCAGGCCCCAGACTTATGTCAATCCCCTTGTATATATTATATAACTTTAATGAATTTTATAATTATTTAGGAACTCTTACGTAGTTTTAAAAGACTAAACATACATATTACTGAAACAGGCCGCAAGATGATTTATGTTTGGTCATGCGCCCTAATACAAGCAATGGACCCTGTGTCTAGGCTGAACAGGTCGCCCATGATTAACATGATGAAAAATTTTATTTTTAAAAAAGGATCTTATCAAAATTATAGAATGAAAGGTCTTCTTTATTGAACATGTGCCCTAATATAACCAACAGTCACTGTGTCTATGTTAAACAGGTCGTGCCTCACCAACACTAGGCAACATTTTATTGAAAAAAGGTCTTTGTACCTTACCGCAAGGTATTTGACCATGTGCTCTAACATTACCGATGGACCTGAATGGGGGGGCGCCTCACCTAAAGAAGGTAAAATTAATTTTTGAAATCTCATCTCATAATCGGAACCTCTTCTACCCCGTAAAATGAAGTGTAGAGGTGACCCAAAGAGCACAAGGCTCCTGGGCAAGACATGTAATCAAAATGTTTGACAAACAGGTTTTTGAAATACGGTCTTTAATATTTCTTCTTCTTCTTCTTCCTCGTTCGCCCTGAAAAGGACAGTGGTTGCGTTGTGTCTGTTTCCAACGTAGCTGTGATATCTGCACCTTTCGGTCAACACATCCGACTTCTGCACGGCATTTTTTAGGACCGGGTTTGCCTTCCCATTGCGATCCGTACTCGCTCAGCCAGCCTGCACTGCTGCAGACTGTTTCCAGGACCACCACGTGGAGGTGGAGCACGGTCTTGACCAGCTCTGGTTCGCTGGTCCTGACGCAGGCAGTCAAGCTATGAGTCGCTGACTGCGGTCTCTATTGCTGCGTCTTGAGGTCCCCTTTAATATTTGACCATGTGCCCAAATATAACCGATGGACGAACAAACTTTATTTTCAAAGGGTTAAGAATTGGGCACGCAGGCCCATCTTACATTCTGTGGATTAGAGGTGGGCAAATAGACACACTTAGCTGTGTCGAGACATTCGAAACAGTGGGTTAAACTGTGTCGACACACTGTTTCGACACAACGGCACAGCGGCTCTTTTGCCCGTATCGGGGAGAAAGAAGTCTCTTATAGACAGTACCGGGGCGGGTATACATGAACTGTGTGAGACAATTTCCTCTGTTTTTACTGTCGTGTGTGAAAATCTATGGCGTTTCGTGTGACCACAATTCAATATTTTTACACAAGTCTTCATTAAGATGAAATAAAACGTAGATATGATGATAGCTGCAGTATATGAGAAAATAATAAAAAAACAACAATAATAATAACAGTAATAATAACACATGATATCAAACTAGAGTAAGCTAGTTTTGGTAGACAATGATTCAAATCCACACCGAGTACACAGATATCAGCAGAGCTAATAAAGTGTCCATTACATTTATACGAACACACGGACACTTTCAACTTTAACATAGCGCCTAAAACATTGACAACTGCAGCACTGACACAATTTCCAGTGTCTATAACTTCTCAGCAAAAATAATATCACTTGTAAAATCAAGTCAACTCCGCCTATGCCGGTCCCAAGCCCGGATGAAAAAGGAGGGCGGCCTACATGGAGGCCGTAAGGAGGCAGCCCCTCCACCATGCAAAGGCACAACAGGCCAATCACCTGTTTGTCTTAAACTATGATTACGAGCAATACAAGAGAGAAAACCGGACTGATTCTAAAGGCGATGAACTGGAACGGACTACGGACTACGACTTATGGAACTTGGAACACAAGAAGTATAAATGGGAAGGAAGAGGAGCTGGTGGAAGAGATGAGGAAAGCAAAACTAGAAATCCTGGCTATAATGGAAACGAAGAAAAAAGGACAAGGAGTCATGGATCTCAATGGCAACACGTTGCTCTACAGTGGTGTACCCATATCTGAAAGAGCTAAAGGGGGGGCGTGGGTTGCATTGTGGCCCAAAATCAAAAAGATAGTATCAAGGGATGGAACTTTGTCTCGGAGCGCATTATGGTTGTAAAACTAAAAGAAGGAGAAACCATAGTCAACCTGGTCATAGTGTATGGGCCAAATGAGGATGAGAGAGCAGAGGTCAAGGAGGAATTCTTCGAGCTGCTTCAAAGGACAGTGGATGACTGCCTAGATGAAGTTATCATGCTCGGAGATTTTAATGCCAGAGTTGGAAATGACCATGCTAGATGGGGTGGAGTTATCGGAAGATATGGAGAAGATACTCTCAATGACAATGGAAAGCGACTCCTTAGATTCTGCAGTGAGCAGAATCTGATCATTACAAACACAAAGTTCCCCCATAAGCGCATACATGCATACACTAGATGTGAACCAACCAAGAATGAGAAGTCAGTGATCGACTATGCCATTGTTCGGAGAAGCTCATTCAGATATGTCCGAGATGCAAGAGACTGGAGGGGGCCAGAGATTGGAAGTGATCACTACCTGCTAACAATCAAACGAACAACTGAAAGAGTTGCTCAGCCTAGGAACTGCCCAACATCACGCAAGAAACCAAGTAAACGAGCAGGAGAAATGAGCATTAGGACTACAAGCTGAGAGAGCCAGAAATTAAGACCAGATATCAGGGGCTTATTGCTACAGCAGTGAGCAACACAGAAGAACGACCTGATGACTTGGAAACCCTCTGGAATAAATTCAAGGATATCATAAAGACAGCTGCTGCAGAAGCATGAGGTGAAGTCCGACTTGGGAACCAGAGAAAGAGGACACCTTGGTGGACAGAGGAAGTCAAAGAGAAAATAAGAGAGAAGAAAATGGCATGGAAACAATACTTAGGAGCTAAAAACACAACAGGACAAATGGAAAAATATAGAGAATATGTGACACTCAGAACAGAAGCAAAGAACAAAGTGCTAGCAGCAAAACAGAAGTCCTGTGAAGAATTTGGAGAAAAGCTAGAAAAAGATGCACAAGAAAACCAGAAATTGTTCTATAAGACCCTAAAGAACATGAGAAAGGAAAAACAATGCCCTCTCAAATTTATAAAGGACAAGCAAGGCAAATTGCTTACTGCCCCGAAGGAAGTAATGGAAAGATGGAAAGAATATTTCTCAGAACTCCTGGATGGTGAGCATGGTGAAGCATCAGAAATGATAACCACTAGCACAGAAGAGAAAACCAATGATGGTGAAGATGACATAAAGATGGAAGAACTGAGGGCAGCACTAGAGAAAATCAAGATGGGCAAAGCAGCAGGGCATGATGGTATAACACCAGAAATGGTTAAGTACATGGGAGCATCAGGCGACCTATTACTCTTAAAGGTCCTACAGGCAGCATGGTGCAACAAGAACATACCAAAGGATTGGGAGATTGCCATCATAACACCAATTTTCAAAAAGGGTGACAATCGACAATGTGGAAACCATAGAGGCATATCCCTTCTCAGTGTCCCTGGTAAAATCTACTCTAGAATCCTAGAGAAGAGACTTCGACGCCTAGCTGAGCCACAATTGGATGAGGTCCAGTGCGGATTCTGAGCAAACCGAAGTACTCAAGACCTAATCTTCACACTCAGACAGCTGAGTGAAAAGGCCCTTGGGTATAAGAGTGAGATCCATCTTTGTTTCATAGATCTGGAAAAGGCATTTGACAGGGTCCCCTGGAGCAAACTTTGGGACTGTTTGGCAAGGAAGAACATTCCAGCACCTCTGATTCATGCTTTACAGAGCTTCTACAAGTCTTGCAGAAATTATGTGAGGACAGCAAACCATAAGTCAGAAGAGTTCAGGACCACCACTGGTGTAAGACAAGGTGATATCCTGTCACCTTATCTTTTCATACTCCTCATGGACGATATTATCAAGTCATGTAAGGAGAGAACAAGAAAGTATTCAGTGGGGTACTGGAAGATGAGACAGGTATGTATTTCAGAGCTGGCATTTGCTGATGATGTTGCCCTGATTGCTAAATCAGAGGCACATCTCCAATCCAACCTGCAAGTCTGGAAGGAAGAGCTGGAGAAGAGAGGGATGGTCATAAGCAGCTCTAAAACAAAATCCATGGTGATATCATGAGAAGAAAGAAGACATCAGATTAAGCTGGGAGAACAGGTCCTGGAGCAGGTCGACCACTTTAAATATCTCGGAGCTATTATAGACCGAAAGGGAGGCCTCAAAGAAGAGTTGGCCACTCGAAAAGCAGCGGCTGGGAGACTTTTTCAGGCCATAAATCGAGGATTCCTCAGCAAGAGAGAGGTTGGTAAGAAAACGAAGATGGCTGTATACCGCTCCACCTATGTCCCTGTCTTGACATATGGATGCGAGTCATGGGCAATGACTACAGCCCATAAAAGCCAGATCCAAACCTCAGAAATGAGGTATCTGAGGAAGGTGGTTGAAGTAACAAGAAGAGACATGGTCCGCAACCAAACGATACGCTAAGGCCTAAAATCCCACCCCCTGCAGACCCAACTAGAACAGTCCCAACTAAGATGGTTTGGCCATGTCTGCAGAATGGGAGAAGATCGGCTACCACGACAAGCATGGGAAACAAAAAGCCAGGGATCCAGACCCCCAGGACGACCCAGAGTCCGCTGGGAGGACAACATTAGACAATCTTTGAAGGACCGAGGACTAGAATGGAACCAGGCCAGGAGGAAGACAGCCGATAGGATAGTCTGGCGCTCTCTCTTCCAAACCTCTACACCTCACGGTAGAAGGGGAACGACTAAGTAAGTTATCTGTCATGTTTGTAACTAGGCCTATGCTCAATAAAACTGACTTTTTCGGATAAATATTCTTCACTTAGATCACAAATAGTACAAATCTATTAGTAGGCCTATATTATTTGATTCTATGTAAGTCACGTTATCTGCCACCCTACACAGGCTTGACGTATCATTGTTATTATGTAGGCCCTAATTAACGTAGGCCTAAACTAGGTCTCACCTTTGAAGTGCTGAAAGCGCAATTAGACCTCGAAAAATGAAATGTATTTACTTTCAAATTAAATTACGAAACATTATGTCTGATATTCTGGATCCTGTAGATAGGCTACTAACAAGTGGTTCAGTCAGGATTAGCCTACACTTTCTGAAACCTAATTTAGTAGGCCTAGGCCTAACTCTTGTTGACATTACATAAGTCAGCTGATTGAACTCAAACAAAAATGACGTTAATGTATAATACATAACGATAACTTATTTTGTGATAATAAAACCAAGAGTGTTTCTCTCCATCGCGGCCTGCGTAAAGCTTCAGTCCGCATACAAATGTCCCCGCGATAGTCATTATTACAAAAAACCACTACTTAGTCGAACTGGCATCTCTTGAGATTTGTTCAGTCGACCCTAACGTTACATTATCTATGAATAAAAATATCACTTCATACCTTTCAGGCTATAATGTTTGCTAAACAACAATACAGAAGACTTTACCCTGCTATTAGAATTCAAAATTCCAGAAAAATAAATTCACTTCAAGGTCTGGAAATATGTAGGCACCCGTTACACACGATGGAATGACTCAATCCCTTTAAGTGTCGCGTTTGAGACCTCTATATTGTCACATGACAAGGGCAAAGCCGTATCGATACTTAAGAGTTCAAAAGTAATGGGTCAAAGGCCAGTCGAAACTAAAAATAATTAGGCCTAATGGCGACTGCGTGAAATTCTTTGAAGGTCTGTGATAGTAATTTGATAATCATTTATACGTTTTAAGCAAAATAGCAGTCAGCCTTACTGCACACTTTTATGTTCACATAACACTGTAAAGTTGGTAATTTCCTATTACTCGTATGTAGCCTAATAGCTGTTCCCCTTGAAATACATACACACAAACAGTGTTCCAAAATTTGCTCTTCGTTATTTCGCATAGAGGTCTATTGATTCTGTTTTTTTTTACTTAGGCCTACTTACTTAGTCGTTCCCCTTCTACCGTGAGGTGTAGAGGTTTGGAAGAGAGAGCGCCAGACTATCCTATCGGCTGTCTTCCTCCTGGCCTGGTTCCATTCTAGTCCTCAGTCCTAGGGTTCCCATAATGTTTTGTTTAAAAACCGGGACATTTCCAAATTTTTACCTAAAAAACCCGGGACATTTTGTAAAAAAACGGGACATGTTAAAAATTAAGGTAAAGCACAAATAAATCTATTATATGTTGAACTTAAAATAAGATACTGGTATAAAAATATACCCATTAACTAACACAACTTCCACTTTAAAAAAGAATTCTAAATTACAAACATGATTAGAAAAATCGCACCTTTAAAAAATACACAATAGTCCAGTTTATTCATCAGAATATTTATCAGATTTATGGGCCTGTTCAAGAAGTTTTATTTCTTCTGATATTTGGACATAGAATTCAGCACAAGAGAAATCCTTAAAATGGGTCTTTATAATGGTTAAAGCTTTCACTGTCTCAATTTTAAGTCTGTTTTTTTGTCTATCCAAAACGCATTTATTAATGAAAAAAACACGTTCAACAGCTGCATTGGATCCTGGCAGTGCCAAACAAAAACTAACTAGGCAATTCAGGTTCTCAGCATTTATATCCTGCTTTGTAAAATGAGCGAACATCTCACACCATTTTTCACTGACACTTTGATCCTTCAGTTCACTCCACACATCAAATTTGCTTTCACAATATTTTTTCACGCATGCAAACTCATCAAATAAGTCCTCTTCATTCACAGTAAAATTTGGTGACACTGTCTTCATAAATATGTCGCTTTCTTGGATGTTCTTCCAAGTCACAGACTCCTTTCCCTTCAACATGATCCAATCCATAGGCGTAAGAAATGGTGTACACCACTCCTGCATAGCTTTGAACTTCTTTTTCTAATTCTTGCAACTGTTATGTGTCCTTCTTTTTCTAATTCTTGCAACTGATTTCTCACAGTAGGGGTAAGAAACTTTTCTGCCTTCTTGTAGTTTAATTTTTCCACCAGTTTGTGTACTTCATCCTTCACTTCAATTACTGTTGTCTCTTGCTTTTCAACACATTTGATGGTATCAGAAAAGGTTTTTAACTGGCTGGCAATGAAATGCAGGAGTGTAATTGAAAGTGGATTTTCAAAGAAATTTTTGAGACTGGTAGGACATTTGTGAATGGAAAGGAAATATGACTTCAATGCAGGGAAAATGTCAACAACTCTCTGGACTGCAAGTAAGAGAGAGAGAGAGAGAGCCATTTTGTCTTGCTGTTACCCAAAACAGTTTTATATTCTGTATTGGTGAATTCGCAAAATGATTTGAGTTCCTCAACTCGTACACAATAAATGTGGAAATGCTGGTAAATCTTGTTAATTATTAACTGAAGATCAATAAGTAAGCAATCCGCAGCAGTCTGCACAGCATTATGTATCACATGTGCAGGACAACCAATACCAATTAAATTGTTCAGTGTTTTCACTGCATTTTGAAGTACAGATTATTCTGTCCCTTTCTCTTCTTTCCACCAAAGTTTGTATTTGTATTATCTGCTGATATAGCAATAACCTTTTTAAGGAGATCTGACTTCTGTAACACTTCCACTGTAACCGGAAATTGATAAAGTAACACTACTAAAACCCGTTACCCAAAGATGTTTTTTTTCAGGAAGGACCCTTAAAAAGCGGGACATTTGGAATAAATTCGGGACACCGGGACATTTTATTAAAAAACGGGGCTGTCCTGGGAAAAACGGGACGAATGGGAACCCTACTCAGTCCTTCAAAGATTGTCTAATGTGGTCCTCCCAGCGGACTCTGGGGGGTCTGGATCCCTGGCTCTTTGTTTCCCATGCTTGTCGTGGTAGCCGATCTTCTCCCATTCTGCAGACATGGCCAAACCATCTTAGTTGGGACTGTTCTACTTGGGTCTGCAGGGGGTGGGATTTTAGGCCTTGACGTATCGTCTGGTTGCGGACCATGTCTCTTCTTGTTACTTTAACCACCTTGATTCTGTTTTTAATCAAAGTCATTGTTTGTCATAGCACTAGCAAGATGATTTTGATAAAAAATTCAGATGTTAAGAAACTGGAGAGCAACATAATCTTATCATCAGAAAGTAGCACCTATAGGCCCTCTCTCCCAGATTCACAATGTAAGAGTTGTTCCAGTCCGTCTGTATTTCCTACTGACTTCTATTCATTCAAAGATCAATTACACGAAGCCTAGTTGGAAAATGTACTTGAAATGAATATTAGTGGGCCATGTGCTCGATTCTCAAAAAAGTATTCAGAGATGGAGGTGAGGGTTAGGTTTAGGAATCCTAAATGTAACCCGAAACCCAAACTTTAAACTGTACGATAACGACACGGTTTAATTGTGTAGATGGTGTTAAAGAACATGCCCCACTCCTTTTCATTTCAACCGAAAATGTTCATATTTCATTATTCAAAGTCTCATAAATCTAGTTACAATGTTGGCTCATTGAAACGTGCACAATCCCAACACAGATTTGAGACATATTAACAGACACTGGCGACCCCGGGGGTCTCAGGGGAGACAAAGAAAGAATAAGACTACTGCTCGTACTAGGTGACTAATATGAGGTTGTGAGGGCTGGCAACATCGTCATGTAAAACACATATCTACAGAAACCACTGCTGACTAATATGAGGTTGTGAGGGCTGGCAACATCGTCATGTAAAACATATCTACAGAAACCACTGCTGACTAATATGAGGTTGTGAGGGCTGGCAACATCATCATGTAAAACACATAGCTACAGAAACCACTGCTGCAAGAGCATGTGAATGCTGTATGCAGTCTTCCTGTAAGAGAACTGGCTGCAGTGGTCCATGGGGAGCCAAAAAAGGGAAATGATGATGGACAGACATTCATGCTTTTTAACCAAATGATCTTCAGCGTTATCATGTTGCAGAGTGATTAGATAGCTTGCTTCTCGAGGCATAGTTGACAGGTTCAAAACCTGGCAATGTCACGTTCCAGTCTAGCCTAGTCATCTGTAAAATGAGCACATGATTGCTTTTGAGTCAGGAAGGGCAAAGGCATCGAAAAAGGGAATTCGTCACATCCACCTGATAAAGCTGTGACCTTGTATAGGGAAGTCTCTGACACTACACTCCCCTACAGCAATATCTGATATGGAGCTACCTTTACCTTCAGTGTTGAAGAATGGCCCCTTCTCAGGTGTGTCAGGCAGGGATGTGTGCTGTCACCGCATCTGTTCAATCTGTACAGTGAAAGTAAAATGAGATCACTGGAGGACATATCAGGAATATCCGTTGGTGGATGTAATATAAACAGCTTGAGATATGCTGATGATACAGTCTTATGGATGGGTTTGAAAAAAAATCGAAAAAAGGTGATTCGTCTTACGAGGACAAAGGACAAAGAAAAGATACAGTCTTAACAGCAAAAAGTAAAAAGGAGCTGTCGGAAATGGTTGATACAATAGTGACAGAAAGTGAAAATAAAGGCCTCAGCCTTAATAGCAAAAAGACAGAAATAATGGTGTCAAAGAAAATGGCTTCCCCAGAATGCACTATCAAAGTAAATGGAATAGTTTTAAAACAGGTCAATAAATTCAAATACCTGGGCACATTAATAACAACGGATGGAAGATGCATCTCAGAAGTGACGAGCAGAATAGCTCAGACAAAAACACCATTCTATAAAAGGAAGAGTATTTTATGCAACAATTCTTTATCAATAGAAGTAAGAAAGAGAGTTCTTCAGTGTTATATAGAACCAATCCTGACATATGGGAGTGAGTCATGGACAATTAGTAAACAAGTAGAGAAGACACTAGAGACCACAGAGATGTGGTTTTACAGAAGAATGTTAAAAATACCATGGACAGCTAAAAAGAGTAATGAGGATGTCCTGAAAGAGGCCAATGCTCAAAGGAAACTTATTTCACAAGTTAGAAAGAAGCAA
Organism: Oreohelix idahoensis; assembly: GCA_024509875.1. Lineage (NCBI taxonomy): Eukaryota > Metazoa > Mollusca > Gastropoda > Stylommatophora > Oreohelicidae > Oreohelix > Oreohelix idahoensis. The sequence goes on from JAMPIV010011862.1 coordinate 72,993, forward strand.
TCCACTTTTTTGGGGCATGTTATGAGAAGAGGAAAGTTGGAATATATCGTAACAACAGGTAAGATTGAAGGAAAATGAGATAGGGGAAGACAAAGATAGCAAATTCTGGACAGTTTGACATCGTATCATGGAAGGAGGTCAACAATAGAATTGATAAATTGTACTGGAGACAGGAAGTTGTGGAGAGACATGATCTCCTACGCCACTAGGCATGGTACTTGATGATGATGATCTCACCTCACAGATATTCCAGCATGTTCACACACACACACACATACATTCACACAATTTTACAGTTTTTATTTACTGTTTATGTACCGAGTGGAGGGGGAGAAGATACTATATTTAGACATCGGAAATCAGCCACGTTTATATCCCACTCATTCTGTCCTCCTCTATCTCCAGTCCTCATTATTATTACGTTTTGGTAGTTTCTTGTTCAGTTTTGTTTTTTAGCTTCTTAGTATGTACTGTTTACATCCGGAAGTGGCAGTCATTTCCTTTTCGGGTGACGCACTCTCTCTTCGGCAGGCGTGCTAGGTCTTAGCTGCCTTTAGGGAAGTACCCATGTTTTATTTTTTTATTTAATTAGATTCTTATGTGACCTATCTAGCCCTTTCTTTCTTTCTTTCATTTCCCTGACGAAGGCCTTGTGGCCGCAACGTTGGCTATTTTCTTTGTCTTTTGTCCTTGTAAGACGAATCACCTTTTTTTGATTTTTTTTCATACCCATTTATCTTACCTCACTGATGTTCTAACATCTTCATACTTTCATTCCCTGTGTAGGACATCAGTGATATGATGTTTTTAATCTTATTAATTTCTCTATCTCACCCAACGGCTGTTCTAACATCTTCATACTTTCATTCCCTGTGTAGGACATCAGTGATATGATGTTTTTAATCTTATTAATTTCTCTATCTCACCCTACGGCTGTTCTAACATCTTCATACTTTCATTCCCTGTGTAGGACATCAGTGATATGATGTTTTTAATCTTATTAATTTCTCTATCTCGCCCTACGGCTGTTCTAACATCTTCATACTTTCATTCCCTGTGTAGGACATCAGTGATATGATGTTTTTAATCTTATTAATTTCTCTATCTCACCCTACGGCTGTTCTAACATCTTCATACTTTCATTCCCTGTATTGTACCATTATTGATATATTTTTTCTTAACCATATAAATCTCTTTATCTCACCCCGCAGATTTCATATATAGCAGGAATGGATCTGTTTGACCATTAAAGACATTATGTTGTCCTTCATAGGTACTTTGGCTTGTCTTTTGAGACAGAATGATGCCAGTCCTGCCGCAGTTCACCACTGATCACGCCACCAGGAGATTTTTAGTCTTGACATTTGGAACAGGGAATAGAAAGTGGAACTTGTAAAACCTGCCAGTTTTTCCTAAATTGTTGTCAAAAAGTTAAACCTTTTGTCCTGTGCTTTGCAAGTAACAACCAGAAATCTCTTAAAAGGAAGGTGACTTCTCAGACTTTTAACTTGATATAATTAATTTACAATTAACAATGCTATTTAAAAAGACACTCTTCTAGTTCACAAGAAGATATGAGAAAATTGTAAAATATATATAATGTACCAACTGGCAATAATAACAAGTAATGAATAAGATATTGGGGATTTTATTTAAACACAGAGTTTGAAATTGTAATTCTGATGGAGGCAGCTACATGTGAAAACCTGTGGACTGCAGCTGGAGAAGGGCGATTGTCTGAGGTTTGTCAGCTTGTTCAAGCAGGAGTGGATATTAACCAGTCCTTCTCAGATGGCTTGACTTCCTTACATTTTGCCACTGCACAAGGGCATGCAGACATTGTTCAGTATCTGGTGGAATGTGGGGCTAATGTCAACAGAGCTAGCGATAGTGGTGTCACTCCACTCATGTGTGCCTGTTCCCAGGGTTTCATTGATCTTGTGAGATTCTTAGTGCAATCTGGGGCCAACGTGAATGCTGTCAGCAGTAGTTATGATAGTCCTCTTCTATACCTTTGTAAGAAAAGATTAAAACGGGCAAGAATAAGTACTGGACGAGATAGCGTGCATGAGTTTTATAAAATTTGCTATTCCGAAAATAATTGCGGCTGTTTGGATTTGGTAAAACTTTTAGTTGGGGCAGGGGCAGATGTAAATCTTATAGACTGTGATGGGAATTCTGCTTTAATGGAATTTATTTTGAGTAACCATTTTGAAGTAGCAAAATTTCTAGTTATCTGCGGGGCCAAGACCAACCATGCCAATAAAGAAGGGGTTACAGCATTACTTCTGACATGCCGGCTAAAGCATACATTAGAACTGGTAGAGATGTTAATTTCTGCTGGAGCAGATGTGAACCATGCAAAAGCTCCAGAAGGCACAACATCATTGATGGCTGCTTGCTATAGCAGTGTAGACAACGTGGAAGCTCTTATTAAGGCTGGTGCGTCAGTTAATGCTACAAACTCAAAGGGAGAGACTGCTTTAAAAAGTGCTGTCTTTGCAACAAATCCGTCAATAATAGAAGTCCTAATCAAGGCTGGAGTAAGAATTGACAAGGAGTTCATTCTGGCAGTGATCATAGGACATGGTGAAAGCATTCAAACTTTGATCACAAATGGAGCTCTGCCAAGAATGAACGGCAACATGCCGAGTTTAAAACAAGACATTGAATATCTTTCCAGAAGGTTCAGCGTTTGGACTTCCAATTTTTTAGCACATAGACTTCTTGCTCACCTAGATGCACTGGGTATTACTTCTCTCACCCCATTTATGGTTGCCTTAATGCGCAAGGATGATGTCGTGGCTCGTTTCTTTATCAAAAATTATTTCTTTCACCCTCTTGACATTCTCTTGTTAGAAGACCTCAAGAAAAAGGGATCCACACTTGAGGATGATGGGCTCAGCCCCTGTTTTTTACCTGTCATCACTCAGCCATGGTCGCTGTTCAGTTTGAGTTTTTTGTGCATATCATTTGCCATGGAATTTGAGTCAGACAGGGAAAAGCGTGTCTCGTTGGCAGGCTTACCAATTCCCCTCCAGCTCAAGTTGCTTTATCGTGGCAAAGACGCTTTCCTTCCAGTGCAGGAATGGGCAAGCCTTAAACTCATCATATAAGATCTCAAAAGTTTCCTGTGATAAGGAGAAGAAACTGTAAGTTCTTCAGATCTTTGTGTCTGACTTTGTCCAAATGTCTCATATATTAGTGTTGGACTGGGGCCACATGCTACAGGTTTTATCATTCACTTAGTTCTAATTCTTCATTGATCTTTGTTTGCTGTATTCATTTCTGTAAAATAACCCCAACTGATTTCTTTCATAAGATTGGCAGTCTGTCTCAGGCTTCTGTCATCATTGTCATATAACTTTATCCATTTCTTTCATACGAAGGTGGTCTGGGACCCAAAGATGCAGCAATAGAGAATGCAGTCAGCGACCAATAGCTTGACTGCTTGCATCAGGATCAGCGAACCAGAGTTGGTCAAGACCCTACTCCACCTCCACGTGGTGGTCCTGGAAACAGATTGCATCACTGCAATCTGGCTGAGCGAGTAGGGATCGCAGTGGGAAGGCAAACCCGGTCCCAAAAAATGCCGTGCAGAAGTCGGATGTGTCGACCGAAAGGTGCAGATGTCACAGCTTAGGCGTAAACAGACACAATGCAACCACCGTCCTTTTCAGGGCGAACGAGGAAGAAGAAGAAGATATGGAGGTGGTCTGTCTCAGGCTTCTGTCATCATTGTCATATAACTTCATCCATTTCTTTCATACGGAGGTGGTCTGTCTCAGGCTTCTGTCATCATTGTCATATAACCACATCCATTTCTTTCATACGGAGGTGGTCTGTCTCAGGCTTCTGCCATTTTACCACATCCATTCCTGTTTCACTTATGGAGCCGGCAGCCTTGGAGAACATCATAAAGTTAGTAACTCTCTCCCGTGTCGTGCTGTCATTCCATATAGTATTTTCTTTCCCCATCTTCCTCAGTCCCTTCTTCCCTCAGTCTTCCTCATTGTTATCATGTTTTCCAGTTTTCCTCTTGTCAGAACAGGTCCTATAAATTTCAATTGCTTTATTAACTTCTCCTTATTCTATCAGTAATTTTGTCTCTGTTCCCCAGACTACCTCTGGACCTTATCATTAGATTTCTTAGCAGTCAGTGGTCATTTCATTGTCCTTCTAGGAAACCACATCTCTTCTGTCATGATTCAATCAGTAAGCATTTTTTTAAAATTCCTATTAATAATTTTATGTGATGCACTGTTTGTCAAACTAATTTATTACTGCAGCTGCGTTGTATCGTGAGTTGATCTGCTAAAATATTCTGTAACTGTAAATGACATTCAGAGTTGTCAGCATAATTGTCCTGAAAATAGTATTTATTTTTCTGCAGTTTTATGTGACACCATTCATTTTAAATACATCGGTGTTTCTGATTTCAGAAGCAGATTGCTTCTCAAAAATATTTTGCTACTGAATGAGAAATTTATAATATGAGGAATTGTAGAGACAGAGAGAAATAGAGAGAGACAAATGGGCCTCACCACTGGATGGAAAACATCTCAAGAAAGAAGTTAAAAAATTTTATTTAATTTAATACATTGAATATATCTAATTTAGTCTGATATTAAGAATATAGATGAATGTATGCCGTTAATATATGGATAATGTATTTTACCATGTGTCTTGATAACCTTTGAACCTAGTTTAGGTAGCAGAGTGGCGTCACTATAACTTACAACTTCATTTAATAGAAGCAGTATGTATTTTATAATTTATTTATGTGAATACTGATGTTGTGTATTGATGCCCCTGTGGTATGGGAGGATACAAATAACAAATAGGACCACTGTTGTGTCAGGCTTGTCTTACGGGGCGGCTAATATGAGGTAATAAATGGGGCTTGTAGCCTCTGTCATGTCAAACAAAATATTACAGAAACCACTGCCGCAGGAGCATGCACCTTAATGCTGGCATCCTGCAAAGGAGGCAGCTGTAGCTGTGGCTCCATGCTCCTTAAGGAGGGAAAATAGGCTTTGATGATGTGTTTGTATCCATGTTTGTTGCTTCCATGTTTGTTGCTTCCATATTTGCTTTACAACTGGAGATGGCCTAACTGACCGAAATATGGATGACAGGGTTGGTTTCAGAGATGCCACATGCTGATGATTAATTTGTTTTGATGTCAGATGGATCCTGATGTAATTTCCAGGGCTCTAAAGAAAGGAGGTTGTACGTAGGGCTGGAAACCTTATCATATGCAAACATTTGCTACAAAAACCACCAATGTAATTTCCAGAGAGAAATGCATCTAAACTGCTTTGGAACAGGTGAATCACTCCAGAAGGGTACCAGGTCTGCCCTAGGCTCTCAGAATCTACTAGGATGTTTTCTTTCACTTTGAAAGCATGCTTCAGCTTACAGACAACCCAAAACTGTTCTTGGTTTTGTCGTAACACATGAAACAGATCATGTAACTTTTACTATATTTTTCTCCACTTATCTCAAGGGAAGTTCTTTTCCCCGTTTCTTTTGGTTTGAGCAGTAATTCATATGTCTTGGGCAGATCTGGTATAGGCACACTTTTGGCATGCTTCATAGACTTTCCGCCAGGGGAGCAACTGAAATGGAAGTCCCAGGCATCTTAAAGATCGAACAAGAAGAGAGAAGAAGAGAAATTAATACTAATACTGTACAATTTTGTAGCGCTAGCTCTACATTTAACATATATGAGAGTTGCATGCTTTATGTACATTTTATACGGTGCAGAATTCTGGATAGTAACAAAAAAGGAAATGTTCAAACTGTCCTCTTTTCACACAACCTGCCTGTTCTAGCCAAATACCATCACCAACCAGGAACTGCCAACTAAGAGCCATCAAGAAGATATGCATACCGTCATTGCAGGTGGACTTGGGTTGGCCACATCCTCAGAAGAGACTATGCCACCATATTGAGAACTGCCATGCTATTGACCCTAGAAGGAAGGCTAATGAGAGGCTGGCAAAAGCAAATTTGGCGGAGAACTATGGAAGTAGAGATACAAAGAATGAACAAGAGTAGGAGCACCTCACGAAGGATGGCTGCTAACCGAGCAAAGTGGAGACAGTTTGTTGCTGCCCTACAAGACGCCACCAGGCGTGATGACCACTAATAGCTTCATCAGTCAATGGCCAAAGACAAAAGGTGAAGAAATGAATTAGTGCAATTTCGTACCATACTTATTTGACCTATTAACAATGATTTGACAGATGTGATGACACTTTCACATATCGGCAGTTATTGGAATTGAAAGCAATATATATCCTAATTATAATCTATCAGAGGTTGAAAGGAATATTTCTCATCACCAAATTAAAAAAAAAAGGAACCATACTTATTCGGTATGTTTCCTGTATTGTTCGTATGAAGATGTATAACATTTCATTACATTTATGCTTTAAATTGTACCATTACTATATGGTCATGTTGGTTATTTTGTTCAATGTTTGTGTATGTTGATGGAGGGGTGGGGAGTTCAATTTGGCTGAATATTCTAGCACGATTGATTTTTGCAGCAAGTGGATGTAGTTACATGGACAGACCAGTTAAAGTCTATTATCACTGACATAACTGTACTGCATGATGGCCACTAACTGCTTTGACAGTTGGCGGCTAAGGATCAAAGAAGAAAGAACTGTGCTGCTGTTGCCTGTTGTTTTATGACTTACTAGCAATAACCCGTCAACATTGACAGGTTATTAATTATAGTGTGTTGATTTTTCGTCGACCGGGATTTGGACTGGATTAACTCGAGACCTGGCGAGGACATTTGAAGGAGTGTCATCGACCAGGGACTGGCGGCTCCTGAGCCGACCCAGCTCTAATGGGTACCTCCGAAAACGGCGAATATCTGCCTGAATGGCGAGGGACACTTGTCTCTGTACAAGAAAATAGGATACTCACGTAAAAATCAGTGTCAGTTTAGACATTAAAAATAACCTGAGATTTCGCCTCGAGTATTAGTGGGCGTACGAAAAAAAAAAAAATAGTGTGTTGGTTGCAGGCGACCGTCATTAGATATTTGTGGTGAAAATTATATGGATGTATTAAATATGAAGACATGGAGTAATCTTACCTAAATGACATGTGGAGCAGTGATAGTGATCTAATGGACCATAAATTGACTAAATAACACTAACATTTCTTTTATGACAACATGTATTGTACGAGGGGCGTTCAGAAAGTAATGCACCACATCGTTTTTCTCAGGAGCTGTTTATTCAAAAAGCATGAAATTTATAAACAATATACATGGATATGTCAAGTAAACATCGGTATTTTTCAACATAATCCCCCATCAACTTGTACGGCTTTATGCCAGCGTGAAACAAGTGCATGTATTCCTCGCCCGTACGAGATTTTGTCTTGATCATTTAACCATTTCTTCGCTGCACGAATCACTCCTTCATCATCTTCAAACTTTGTCCCACGGAGTGCATCTTTAAGTGGACCAAATAGATGAAAATCAGAGGGTGCTAAATCGGGACTATAGGGTGGATGGGGCTGTACAGTCCAACCCAATTTGGTGATTGCTTCCCGTGTTGCCAGACTTGTGTGAGGTCGCGCATTGTCGTGAAGTAGAAGCAGATCTGCTGGATTCTTGTGCGGCCGAACTCTGCGAAAACTTTGATTGAGTTTTTTCAATGTCTTAATGTAAGCTTGCGAACTGATTGTCTCTCCTCTTGGCATAACGTCCACAAGAATCACACCTTCAATGTCCCAAAAGACAGTGATCATGGCCTTTCCAGCTGAAGGAATTGTCTTGAATTTCTTTCTTCGTGGTGATTGCGGATGATGCCACTCCATTGACTGTCTTTTTGTCTCAGGTTCAAAATGATGTGCCAAGGTTTCGTCACCTGTAACGATCTTAGCCAAAATGGTCTCTCCATCAGCACTGAAACGCTCCAACAATTCAGAAGTAATTGCTTTCCCTTGCAATCGGTGGTCATTTGTGAGACTTCGAGGAACCCATCTTGCGCAAACCTTAGAAAATCCGAGAGTTTTATAACTGCATTTGCACTACCAATGCTGACTGACATCTGTAAGGCCAATTGTTGAGTAGTGATTCGCCTATCAGTAAGAATAATGCCCTCAGCGCATTTCAACATTTCTGCGTTGGTGGCTGTGGCAGGACGTCCACAGCGCGGCCGATCAAGCAGCTCCGTATCGCCACTTCCTGATTCTTTGATTCTCTAAACCCAGCGACTGACTGTACTCCTGTCGACTGCAAAACTTCCATACACATCACATAGACGCTTGTGAATGTTCACAACAGTTTCCTTCTCTGCAATGAGAAATTCTATCACAATTCGCTGCTTATAACGCAAGTTGCTAACACGCTCCATTTCAACTGTTTAGGGCAGCCGTATTATTTGGCCGGTTGCGGTGCAATTTGGTGCACACAATTGTCACATGCCATATTTAAATTGAGCAAAATGTCATACTTCTATCTTCATTATTAGCTGAGAAAAACGATGTGGTGCATTACTTTCTGAACGCCTCTCGTAATTGTTCGTGCATCTTTTAAAATCTTGCCCTGGTCGACTTACTGCCTCTGAGGAGCCATGGTCGACTTACTGCCTCTGAGAACAACGTTTGAAGTTTGACGAAACTCCAGTTCATGTACTGTTTATCAATTGTGTTGTTGGCGTCTTTCCATAATCAAACGGTTTATGCACACCTTCATTTGGGCATTTTTTCTATTTTCGGGAGAGTACATATAAGGGAAAACAATACAATTATTGTCTAACATTCAACCGCAGTTGCACCCACTTAGCTGTGGTTGAAAGTTAATGTACTCTCTCGAAAATAGAAAAAGTGCGCAACTGACGGTGTGCAAAATGTGACTGACCGACCGAAGTACTTAAGGCGGGAATTATGGTATTGAATTATATATAAGATGGGTGGGGAAAGGGCAGTGAGGAGATCTCATGGAGCTGCAATGCTGGGGACAATTTTCGAAAGAGCAGCCATCGATCTATTTGTAGCGAGAGGAAAGATATAATGATGGTGATATTATCCTGGACAAATAGATGTATCAGATGATACCAGGATAGTGCCAGATAAGAGACTGGTCTTACAAGAAATACCCCATTCTCTGAAAAGAATAATGGTGTATTGACATCAAAGGTATAGTCAAGCTGTATAGGTTCCTAGATGAGATGGTAATGTACTATCTAGATTCCTATGGGCTCCTCTCCAGACTAACCTTAGACAATGACTCGTGCTAGGGGTAATTAGCTACACAACAAGAACTTTAAACCAAATTTAAATAATTCGATAAAGACTGTTGATACAATTTAGAATTTATTTATGTACAAGATCTTTTCTTCTTTGTTAATTTTTCAAATAAAAGTCAATTGAATACAAATTAAAGTTATGGGTCACTTTCAAATATATATATATATAACACATTTACAGTTAATTTCTTAAACTAATATAGTTCAATTTCACTGTTTCTTGCTTCCTGATGGAATCTATCTCTACTTTTGTCCTTTTTTGAATAGATGAATCTAAATGTTACTTTATGACTCATATGACTGTCAAATGTCTTCTATATACACCACAGTTTTTCATCATTACATAGTCTATTTGTAGGTGGGTTAATTTGGTGTTTGAAAATTGAAGAGTAGCCCAACACTGAGCTGCTTATCTGAAACAAAGTCCTTCCTAGGCCTCGTACAGCAGTATGATTGGATAAAACCCCACCACTGCAGGTCCTCCACTCGTCAAGATGACACAGTTAATACTGGCAAAGGCTCTGACAAACTTGAGCATCTAATTGCTGACTTGGTCACTAAAGATTGTGTATGACACTCAGGGCAGGATATAAAACCTGAAACAATATATACAACCTACGTTGTATCGCTCATTGTCTCCTTAGCCAGACAGGAGATAATATGAGACAGTTCAGACAAGCTGTGGTAACTCACAAGAGACATAGTAAGTCATGATTAACACAATTCGTTCAAGTTCTAGCACAATAATTCACTTGTTACAGTTTTGTCCATGATTTGTTTCAATAAAATCATATAGGCCTTATGGTAATCATTGTGTCATATATCAAATAATACAGAAAATCAATCTGTTCTAGTCATTCCTTCCTCCAGTTTGGATAGTCCTTTCCAGCAAGCATAATATATTTAAAACACTTTCCACAACCAACTTGCTCAATCCATTCGTTGTACTTAATTATTACACAATTGAACTAAACCTACACACTTCGGGTTTTCCTCCAGAAATAGCACAATGATTCTACACATGCTAATATTTCTTTAACAAACATTGATAATATATTTACATATATATATATATATATATATATATATATATATATATATATATATATATATATATATATATATATATATATATATATATTTAATTAACATCTCGCTTACCCTCAATCACAGACAGGCTTTTAATGGTTACACAGTCTGCTCACACTTCTGCAGATGGCAACGGAGTTGATATAACTGCTTGTGCTCTGTGTCTGTAGTTTGAATTAGGCGGCGAGTGTGTCTGTGTCATGCATTCTCACCCCTTTTATAATGGCCTTGCTGATGTACGAGGTTGCAACTGGACCAAGGTACGTTTTCATGCATCCAAAATCGTGTAGGCAAGGCATGATGTGCTAAGATAGTTAATCCATAATAATTCTGAAATCCTTTTGTCTGCACCGATTTTCTCCATCTTAGGTTTAGTTTACTTATATGAATGAGCTATATCACTATGGATATCCATTTTATCCTGTAGTTTATCCAACTATTCACTGGAGCAGCTGAAACATGGAAAAAGACAACATGGTTCATGTTCCACTGTCTTCTATTCATAATAACTTCGGCTCTACAACACATCCAGTGAATCTATTGCTATCTGCCTAAAGCTAATGATCCCTATTATCGAATAGGGTCCTTCTTTATCTAGGTATTCCATGATTAGTTGCACACTGCCTTCCGAAATCATCTACACTTTCGTTTCCTCCATGTCTATTTGTTGTTGTTTTGAAGAGGTGATGGGTGGAGAGCGTGCACTTAACAGCTGACCGTTATTGCCTCTTCTCATTCCATCTTGGTCTTCCCTGTTCAACCTGAAAATTGGTTATAATTGGGGTATTTAGTGTCATTTTATTTACTAATTTTGTATTGATTTAAAATAGCTATTGTCGTTTGCAGTTGCTGATTTTAATTTATATTAGTATTTGTCCATTTTATTTTCTCTTTTGTATTGTTTCTTGATAACTATTGTCCTTTACACTTGGTTTTACTTTGTATTAGTATTTGTTCTTTTTGAGTTGTCTTTATTTTTTTTATTTCATACCTTGTTGTCTTTCCTTGTCCAATGAGTAGTTAGTAAGTTTTTTTTTTCTTTGTTATTGGTTACTAATCTTATATGTTTTCCTTTGTTTTAAGTATATATCTTTTAACTATTGATTGGGCATCTCTTGGGGCATCTATACTTAAAACCTTATCACCTGTCAAGTCTATATTGTGATTTCTATAGTAAGTTTTTAATTCAAGCCTTTGGTGTTCATACTTTTTACAGTGGATCAGGTAGTGGTCTATGTCATTCTCTTCCTGACATTCTTGGCAGTGTGGTTCTTCTATCATAAAGTATGCTGCACCGAGACGCCACAGTTTTTTGTCTGATGGTATCTTTAATTCTTCTCTGACCTGGCACGTCCTCGTTGGTTCTTTCAGCAGTTTGAACGCGTGTCTGCCTTTTCTACTGTTCTTCCATGTTGTCTTCCATTCCTCGTTTATAGTTATCTTCACTTGGCTCTTGATCTCTGACCTTCCCAGTCCTGCTCTTATATTGTTTTTACTTGTTCTTCCATTCTTGGCGTTCTGATCTGCCAACTCGTTACCAGCAATACCTATGTGTGCTGGAACCCACACTAGCCTCACACTACATCCTCTGTTCCTTAGTGATGTATTAATTGCTAGAATTTCTTCCTTTATGTCTGGCCGGCTACATTTACCTGGGTGTTCTAGTGCTTGTAGGGATGATAGTGAGTCTGTAAATATCGTAACCGCTTCTGGTGGGTTATCTTCGATTATTTCTAAACTTTTAAGAATTGCTACCATCTCTGCGGTAAAAATCGAAGTCCCTTCAGTTACACTGTAGCTCTTTTTTATTCCCCACTGTGGTATTACGACTCCGGCACCTAGTAGCCCACTATCACCCTTGGATCCATCAGTGTAGACGGCCAGACTTTGTTTTGTTAGTTGATCTATGAACTTTCTACTTATTATTTTTGCTTCCTTATCTTCTATGTTTTGTTTGATCTTTTCAGTAAGTGAGTAGTCTGATTGGTGTTTTTAGTTCCCAGGGTGGTATTTTGCTTCTATATTTATTACTATTTTTAATTGTGTTTGACAGTTCTTTGAACTGCGTTAGATCTTCTACAGTTCTCCACTCTGTTGGATATCTATCTTTATTTAAGGGGACGTCCCTTACACTTGGTTGGTTTTTGATAAATGCTTTATGTGCTGGGTGGGTCACTTCTTGTGCTACTTTACTCCAATAATTTAATCTTAGTTCTTTCCATCTTAGACCAACGGGTGGAATGCCAAGAGCTACTTCTAGAGCTTCTACTGGTGTCGATATAAATGCACCTGTAATGGTTCTCATGGCTGCATTTTGAATCCTGTCCAGCTTTGCTTTGTTAGAAGCTGCAGCTGAGTCATAGACTATGCTGGCATAATCCAGTTTCCCCCTGATGAAAGACTTGTAGAACATAAGGATTATTTTATTGTTCCTTTCCCCCCCAATCCATCACCTTTTACTATCCTTAGTATATTTAGGGGTCCCCTACAGCTTTCTACTAAATTGTCTATATGTTTATTCCATGTCTAGCGATCTTCCGACACTATTTATACCAAGCTGGCTTTTCATTGGTCAGTTACATCCACGGGGTTTGTACGGTGATAATTTTTGAATGATGCCGAGATATGAATCAGATTTCATTACAATATTTTTGCAAGAAAATGTTTTATATGGTTATATGTCAAAATAATAATATTATAAGATTCTCATTAAAATGAATGTCACTGGTATTTCACCTTCCTGGTAATTTGTAACATCTATGTGGTGAAGCTTAAAATAAATAATTTTTGAACATTATTTGGCAAAATTTTAATATAATTTTATGTATGTATTGAGAGCTGCACCACATGCTCAATGGCCAACCTGGTAATATAATTTTAAAGAGCGGGTGATGCTTTCTGGTGTTAAATAATACGCTGTCCATAAGCATAAAATATATAACTCCAACAAAGCTTGATAATCATATATATAGTGGTATAAAACACTTATAAAGTGAGAAATGTCGAGGTCACTTGCTGGCCTTCAAAGCATGTATACACTGCTTAGACAGCACAGACTACGCTAGCTTGGCCATGTCCGCCACATGGAAAATGGTCGCATCCGGAAAGATATCTTCTACGGACAACTGATAGACAGAAAAAGAACAGTTGGGCGACCGCAGCTGAGATTCAAAGATGTGTGCAAGAGAGACATGAGGGCACTGGACATAAATCCAGCAACCTGGGAGGATGAAGCTGCCGATCGCACCAAGCGGCGATGCTATCTACGGCGCCACCTCACTGTGCGAAAAGCAGCTCACACAACAAGAAGAAGAGAGGAGAAAACGTCGAAAGGAACACCAGAAAAATAAGCAGCTGAGGGCTGTCACCTTAGTGGCGCATCCCCATAGTCAGTTATGCCTGAAGGGGCTATTATTATTATTATAACAACTGTAGTGATGACATCTTAATTTACAGATGCTGGCTGATGTACAGTTCAGTGTCAATAAGACAGGTGCAGTCTTTCCGTCGTTGCATCTACTCTTTCTGTAGTTTACACATTTTTATTAGTTCTTCCTTTGTCTCACTGATGAAGGTGTAGTGGGTGAAGACCTAACCAGGTGTATCTATCTCTGGCAATGCACGTAATAGTTTGGAGGTTCTGCAGCTACCGTGTAGGCCAGAAGTAGTCTCTTAAATGTTTGACTGTCTCAGCACACGTCCCTAACAGCTAGTGGCATCCATTAGCAAACCAGAATGACTAGAGGTATGCAGCTGTAATTCTAATTAGTTGTTTTTCATACCTCTAGAAGTTAGTACTCAATGATTTATGTTTGACTTGATCATGTCGCACTGCTCTTCTTCACTCACTGCAGGCTGCTACACACACATGTTCTCTACTAAATCTCCAAACAATAAAAACTGTCCTCTTCGATAGCTCAGCTCACAACTGCCCTTTCTCGCCACAATTCCAGTTGAGTGTCCCTTTCTGTCATTGCTGACCAGAGGAACGCGTCCATAAGACAATGTCTCGGCCGACGCGAGGTTGGGCGCTTGAGTAGAGGTAAAGCTGTTGCCAATGCAGCATGACCCACGAAGCTAGTGAACCCAGAGGAACGGCATAGCCGATACAGTTTGGCGCCAGAACACATATGTAATGCTATTGCTTTACCGTACCTCATATTCCAATTATAACTCTAGTCAACTGTTAGGATATATTTGCATCACCAATTGTGATGCGTCACAAAACACGTGAAACATCATCGCTCATACGCCAGCCACACAAGTACCGTGAGGAAAACTTAGATCAGTACTCAACAAAACTGGCAACTATCACATCCATCTGCTGAAAACACCATAAGAAATTACACGCTCTGTTAAATACTAGACACAAACAATTATCTCCCTTACATGTTTAACTTCCCTGCCTTTTACCAAAACCGCAACAATAATGATTCATTTGATCCAGTCTTATCCGTATAATAAGACTAGCCAGAAACTGGGACAGGAAAAATGCTTGGTCGCTTGTGAATTGAAGGGAAATCTTTTGTCTGGGCCGCCATGAACTACGCTGCTGCGATACGGCACCTCATTTTAATAAAGCTTATAACACATGTACCGTGACGGCAGGCTTAGGAAAGAAAATGCAGGGAATGAAAAAAGAGTTGCTTTCGAAAATTCCTTGGAAAAATGTGTATGTTATGATCAACTTAACAAACAATCACGAAACGCATTCATAATTACCACTGGATCACGTGATGACCTCGTAATATTAAAGTAACGAAAGCCAAGGCGGTGTGGATACGTCAGAAGTTGCAATTCGCAGAGATGTACTATTTGTAAATATAGTAATTTTTATTTAATTCATAGATGCGTGAATTTGTGCGCAAAAGTCATTATCTTTCTCATCATCATCAAGCACCTTACCATATGGCTTAGGGGATCATGTCTCTTCACAACTTCCTGTCTCCAGTGCTCTTCTGTATAGAAATATCATCTGACAAATGTGATTTCCCATAATGTTCCTTTGTAAGATTATCTTCTACTTTGCTCATGAAAGTAACGTCATTATGTTGGGCTAGTAACGTCATTATGTTGGGCTGTCTTTTACCGTAGAGCCGGGCCTTCTGAATAGAGAATGTCTTGTTAGGCGTTGCGGAGCAAAACCTTATGTCTGGAGTGCTTTGTGCTTTCCGATCCAATTCAAATGTCCTCCTTCATTGACATCCTTATATTTCACTGTTTGTATTTTGGAACTTCGGAAAAACATCTGAGGTCACCACAGCTGTGTGTCTGAAATGTGCGGCGTCAAAGTTCAACGTACACATCTGATGCAAAGAAAGGGCATATCCGGCAATAGACACCGTGAAGAAGTTAATGTTTTTAGACGACAACCACGGTCGGTTGAACTGCAATATAATCAAGTTACAATGACACATAAATGCACTCATGTGAGAGATACGACACAAAATTCGGCACGTTTGACATTCAAATAATGGAATTCAAGGTTGGTGTTAGGAACAGTAGACTGGAGGCCGGATACGCGGCGTTTCGCTGCAAGTATTGGGGGGGGGGGGGTGGTTATTTTTTTATGCAGGGAAGTTGGTTTAATTCAGGAAATGGTTGATACAATGTGACAGAAAGTGAAAATAAAGGCCTTGGCTTTAATAATAGTACGGTACGTGTTAAGTATGGTCATCTCGAAGAAAACGACTTTTCCAGAATGCATTAACAAATAAATAGAACAGTTTTTAAATAGTTTTTTAAAGTCAGTAGATTCAAATATCTGGGCTCTTGGTCAAAGTAGACTGCTTCTGTCGTGTTACCCTCGTTGCTATCCATATACTCTGTATTGGGGGGGGGGCGTCTAAACTTTTGTGGCGATAGTGGGAGGAGTTTTGAGAGAAAAAAATGTGACGTATTACAAAGACATACGAGTAGAGCTGACTTGTTACATACATGATGTCTGGACAAAATAAAATGTGTAAACCTAAATGCTCAAAGTCTGTTTTTATATACGCAATAGTTAACAACTCCCTCGTTGACTACTTATATTAATATTATAATCTCAGCTGAAATATCAGATAATTATTAAAATCTTTAACCGTTTTAAATTGGTTTTAATTATACATTGTTTTAAATACAATTTAATACTTATCTTTCCAATAAACTATGTTAATCTGGAAGCCAGTGGATTTCTAGTTTGTTCAGTGGAGGAGCATCTTACTTTGCTGGATTATAATGACAACAAATATTTTTTTATTTAAACTTATGTGGATTTTCTCTCAAGTGTAAAATGATTTAAGAAACTTTAACATACGACCTATAAACTGAAATTATTATTGTGTTTACTTTAAATTTAACTTATTTATTATTGTTTTATTTTAAATTAAGCCAAAATGGGCGATATTTTAATATGAAGTTAGCAACATTTGACCAGTAAAGCAGTTACTGTAAAAGCCTGGTTAATTAAACACTCATTCATTCATAACCCTCAGCTCCCAAGGAGCATAGGCCTTCAACAAACACATACCAAGTTCTTTCCACGTTCTCCTCATCATTTTCACCTCTGTTTCCAGCTCTCTTCTCCATGTGCTTCTTGGTCTGCCTCTCTTGCCTGGGGGTTCCAGAACAAGGACTGTCTTGTAATGCTACCAACATATTTCCTCAGTGTGTGTCCTATCCATAATTAAACACTATTTTACTTAAAAGATTATTATTGTCTCTACGCTAGTTAGCTAATTTACATTGGGCTTACATTCTTTCGTGTCAGTATGAAAAAAGGCGGGGGGGGTTTAGAAATTGCGTGACGTCACATGAGATGTGGGTCTGGGCTTTTGTGACGAAGTGGGACAAATGGGGGGGGGGGGAATGGTAAAAATTACGTGATGTTGTACGTGGGAACCCCTAACTGAACATGGATCTTAGTAGTACATCCTGAAAACGTGTTCACTTAGAAAGCTTGTATTTACTAAAATAAATTAATCATGATCACCCTACAGGGGCCGTTCACAAATTACATAACTAACTCAAAAAAAAGGGGGGGGGGGGGGGGGGGGGTTTTGCCGATGTTATGCACATTTACGGGGGAGGGGGGAGGGGGGGGGGGGGGGGGGGGGGGGTGGGGGGGGGGGGGGGGGGGGGGGGGGGGGTTCTGAAATGATATGTGCTTTTGTTATGCACATGTTACGGGGGGGGGGGGGGGGGGGGGGGGGGGGGGGGGGGGGGGGGGGGGTGGGGGGGGGGGGAGGGGGGGGGGGGGGGGGAGGGGCGGGGGGGGGGGGGGGGGGGGGGGGGGGGGGGGGGGGGGGAGGGGGGCTGAAAAAGTCAACAAGTACAACGTAATTTGTGAACGGCCCCACAGCTCCCCAAGGAGCAGAGGTCATCAACAAACTTATGCCAAGTCTTCTTGTCCCGTGCCATCCGCTGAAAGTCTTTCTGTGTCTTGTTTATGTCTGTGTCTTGTTCATGTCTGTGTCTTGTTTATGTCTGTGTCTTGTTTATGTCTGTGTCTTGTTTATGTTTGTGTCTTGTTTATGTCTGTGTCTTGTTTATGTCTGTGTCCAGTTCTCTTCTCCGCTCTTTAAAAGAATAAAATAAATATTGAGAATAATAATTAAATAAATATGGAGAATAGGTGCCAATTTTTTGTTTTCTAATTAGACTACAAATACGTAATCAACATTTCTTAACAAATGATCTAGTTCAGCGGTTCCCAACCTTTTTTCACTTGCGTACCCCTTGGCAGCCCATTTCTATAAATTGTACCACTAATATTAGCAAAATATTTGAAATTAATATAGTTGCTGTTATTCAAAATTTATAGATTATAACCAGAAATAAAGGGGCCAACCACGGGATTAAAAAACAATGTAATAAAAAAGGTGAACAAACTGTGCATATATTTTTACATTAAAAAATCAGAAGTTACAATAAAAATTAACACATTTAATTTATTAATAATAAAAACGTTGTTATTGTTAAAAGTTGAAATCACTTTTTATAACACATGTCACGTGACCATGACAAATGTTCAGTGCCATCCTTGATCTTGTTTTGAGGCACATAGTTTTTTTTTAAATCAGGTTCAAGTGATGTAAGATACAGTCTCAATTCTGGACCTGCATTCAGTTTACTATGGTATTTATTTTTATAAAAGTATAAGAAGAGAAAGCCCTCTCCACCAGCTCAGTATTTGTAAATGGCAACAGAAACTTAAGCGCCTTGTCGGTCAGCTGTTAATATTCTCTGCTGATGTCTCCCCAAAAGTTAATAAGGAATTTTCCTTTGAATTCAGCTATTAACGTAGTATCAGTCGAAAGTTCAATCAACTTCTCTATTTCGTTGATTGATAATGTTGCTGCTTGGAAATATTCTTCTTCAAAGGGATTTACAATCCAGTAGTTCTCTTTTCCAGGTTTCAGATAGTACTTCTCGAAAGATGATTTTAGCCCTTTCAAGTGTTCAATTATTTTCTCGCTCATTTCCTGGGAGAAGTGCAGCTCGTTCTCAGATAGGAAATTGTGCAGAGTTTCAAATACCTCAGTCTGGCCTTTTTCAATACATGACCTCCAAAAATTTAATTTTTTAATCATAGATTCAATTTTCTCTGAAACATTGAAGATCGTTACCGAGCTATTCTGAAGTGCCAAATTTAGTTTGTTTATTTGTAGGAAAATATACAATAAGTATGCAAGACTCTGAAGCCAATCACAGTCGTGTAACTTTGAAGTAAGTTGGACAGGATGGTCTTCAAAAAAAAGTTGGACTTCATGTCTAAGTTCGAACAGCCGGGTAGGACTTTACCACGAGAGAGCCACCTTACTTGTGTATGAAGGAGCAGGGTAGAATGAAGACTATTCATCTCTTCACACAGTGCTTTGAAAAGCCTCGAGTTTGTGGACTTTGACTTTATAAAATTAACCACTTTCACAGCTTCATTAAGAACGACTTTTAATTCACCAGGGAGGCGGTTAGATGCAAGGCTTTGCCTGTGGATGCAGCAGTGGCTCAAGGTTATATTGGGGGCTACCTTCGTGACACGAGCGCGAAGACCGGAGTAGCAACCTGACATAGACTTGGCTCCGTCAGTGCATAGTCCACAACAATAAGACCAATTAATTTCCTTTTCTTAGAAATAAGAATCAATAGCATGAAATATATCCTCACCTCTTGTAAGCCCTGACAGGATGACAAAGCAAAAGGTTTTCTTCAACTTCATTGCTTTTCAAATACCTCACAATAACAAGCAAAACAGCGAAATTAGCAATATCTGTGCTTTCGTCAACTTGAATAGCAAAGAATTTACTATTTTTAATTCTTTTATTATTGTCGCTTCAACATCGTCAGACATATCCTGCATTCTTCGAGAAATTGTATTGTTCGAAAGAGGGATAGCGTTCATTTTGCGAACATGTTCCTCTCCGAGCATGCACAGAACGGCATCTTTTATACAAGGAGAAATTAAATTCTCAGCTATAGTATGATTTTTACCACATTTAGCAATACGATAACTAATACGGTAGGAGGCTTCAACCGCATTTTCGTTATCTTTGTTAGCTGACGCCAAGTACGATGTCACAGTCCGTTGTTTCGATAGACGCTGAAAAAAATTGCGTTCCTTGTTTTCATAACTGGGGTGTTTTGTTTGTAAATGCCGCAAGAGTAACGAAGGTTTCATGCTACCATTGGATACTCCCCTACACACTACACAGTGGGGCTTAGCACAGTCCTCATCTCCTATAATTGTCTCACACAGTTCATGTTGTATAGTATAGCGTTGAATTAATTTCACAACTTTTGACTTGTCTTTTACACTGTTGACATATGTATCTTTTTTCCGCCATCACTCTTTTTTTTTCGCGTACCCCTGAACGTCCTGTCGCGTACCCCCAGGGGTACGCGTACCACAGGTTGGGAACCTCTGATCTAGTTGTATCGTTATAAATTAATTTTGTTTTAAAACAAACAACAAAAAATGTAGACCGGAACCGATAAGTAACCATTTCAAGTATATAATCGCCAACAAGAAGTAGGATTTGATACCCCTCACTCCAGTGATGGGTTTATCAAAATACTGCCTGCAAAACAAGGTGGAACCAGCTAGGAAACTAGGAGCTCAGGGGGAGCAAAAAAAAATTAATGCAATGATCAAAAGAGGATAACAAGACTAGTGTCCCTTTTATTCTGGAAGGAGGGGACAAAACTGGAATAAAACTTTAAAATGTTTCAGAGGCATTAGATGTAATCTCCCCTTGTGCAATGCTTGAAATGTTTCCAAAGTATTTAAAAAAAATAACAAAAGATTTTTAAAAGTTGTGTATTTTTTAGTGGATATATTTTACTATATGTAAGTTCTACAAAATGAAAGAAACGCCGTTGATATTACTACCAAGGTAAATGATTTATTCCACAACTTGTAGGGGTGTATCTTCCTGAGCAATCCGGCTATCGTTAGTCGCAGATGTTCTCATAATCCCTGTCCTCCTCTCATCACTCATAATCCCTGTCCTCCCTCTCATCACTCATAATCCCTGTCTTCCCTCTTATCACTCATAATCCCTGTCTTCCCTCTTATCACTCATAATCCCTGCCCTCCCTCTCATCACGCATAATCATTTACCTTTTCACTCAATAAGTAGCATGAAGCCACCACTACAGGGGACCTGAAACAAGACATTTACATGATCTTACAGTGATATTTTCTGTATCAATTTGTTTTACATGATAATGTTGCCAGCTGTCACAGATGATGTAAATAGTCTACAGTGGTCTATTCTCTGATTTGCTAGTTGTTATACTCCTAGTCTACTTGGCAGGTCATCTGCAGTTCGCCCGTTATTCCTCGCCCCCTTTCTGTAAACATTGGCTCACAAACTGTTACGTTTACTCTCACACCTGTCAGTCATAACAGAAAACTTCTGGTACGCGAATTCTTTTCTCATGCACGCGGTTTCAGCTGTCAATCAATAATATTAGACCGCTAGCAACACGCCAGCCACATGTAAAAAAAGCGGCAATTAGATCAAAACCCTTTGAAGCGAACTCCAGGGAAGATGTGAGTCTCCCAGTACTCCTTACAGTGTTAAATTTGATTTTCACATATTTTTCAATGCTATTGGAAATGGAGCCTAATAAATTACAAGAACGTGCCTACAACAGTAGAAGATTTGGTTTCAGGGCACGGGGAAGACCAAGAGACAGATGGATAGACAACATCACAAACATCCTACAACAACACGAGCTCACACAGCCAGCGCGACACGCATGGCTCAAGACAGCACACTTCAGTTTACCACTTCGCTACACAGTAAGAACACTTCAGTTTCCCACTTCGCTTCACAGTAAGAACACTTCAGTTTCCCACTTCGCTTCACAGTAAGCACACTTCAGTTTACCACTTCGCTACACAGTAAGAACACTTCAGTTTCCCACTTCGCTTCACAGTAAGAACACTTCAGTTTACCACTTCGCTTCACAGTAAGCACACTTCAGTTTACCACTTCGCTTCACAGTAAGCACACTTCAGTTTCCCACTTCGCTTCACAGTAAGCACACTTCAGTTTACCACTTCGCTTCACAGTAAGCACACTTCAGTTTACCACTTCGCTACACAGTAAGAACACTTCAGTTTCCCACTTCGCTTCACAGTAAGAACACTTCAGTTTCCCACTTCGCTTCACAGTAAGAACACTTCAGTTTCCCACTTCGCTTCACAGTAAGAACACTTCAGTTTCCCACTTCACTTCACAGTAAGAACACTTCAGTTTACCACTTCGCTTCACAGTAAGCACACTTCAGTTTACCACTTCGCTTCACAGTAAGCACACTTCAGTTTCCCACTTCGCTACACAGAAATTGTGGAACTAACAAATAAATTGTAGTGGAAGTACCCCTTTCCTTTTGTATTCTTTTCTTCGATATCATTGTCTGTTCCTCCTCCTCCAACTTTTTCTGTATTGTTGCCAAGACAAATTTTGATTTCGCATCGTACTTCAAATTTTATACATTCTAATGTCATATGACCCAAAGATGCAGCAATAGAGAATGCAGTCAGCGACCCATAGCTTGACTGCTTGCATCAGGGTCAGCGAACCAGAGCTGACCAAGACCGTACTCCACCTCCACGTGGTGGTCCTGGAAACAGTCTGCAGCAGTGCAGTCTGGCTGAGCGAGTACGGATCGCAGAGGGAAGGCAAACCCGGTCCCCAAAAATGCCGTGCTGAAGTCGGATGTGTCGACCGAAAGGTGCAGATATCACAGCTACGGCGTAAACAGACACAACGCAACCACCGTCCTTTTCAGGGCGAACGAGGACGAAGAGGAAGAAGAATATGATTATGATGCGAAATATTTCAAATTATAACCAAGCTATACGTATGATTTCACATCATTTGTATATCTAACATATTCAGTTTCAGTTACCCTGGGGCGAACGGCCCCTCGCTCCCCACTTAGTACATCACTGGATGCTGGACTCACACCCAGTACATCACTGGATGCTGGCGTTACACCCTTCTTTCCAGTTGGTTTACCCCTCACGAGATAACTGTACTTTTAAAATAAATTAAACTCAGTTATCTCCCTTAGATAAACGAAAACATTGTTATGGTACATGTATGTTTGTATTTTATTATTGGTATTTCTTCTGCTAATTTCTGGTCAGTGGCGTAACTATTGCACGTCTTGACCATGATCATGAAGTAAGTCCTCAGAAGGGACCCTGACACCATCACCAGAACTGCTATGCTATGGATGGCGAAAGAGAGGCAGACCAAAGACAACCTGGCGGAGAACAGTGGAGGCTGAGATGCAAAGCATGAACCAGAGCTGGGGCACGGCACGAAGGATAGCCGCCGACCGACCAAAATTCGGACAGTTTGTTGCTGCCCTACAAGACGGCACTAGGCGTGATGGACATTGACTGCTTTTTCAGGGGCTAAGGATCCAAGAAGAAGAAGTTACATTTTTCAAATTGATTATGTCTATATTTTTAAAGTGTTTGCTATTTTTCTTTGTAGCACGCACCTTTCAACCATTTACCACATACAATGAACTGTTGGTTATATCAAGATGTTTTTTCATGTAGTGTGATATGTTTCTTGATTGAGTAGCCTATATTCTTTGCTCTGTATTGTATTATTTCTCTCCATTGTTTTTGTGTTTTTTTTTTTTTTTACTTTTTAGTTATAGTCTAGTCTTTGTTGATTGTAACTGTAAGTTGATTATAGTCTAGTCTGTTTTGTTGATTGTAACTGTAAGTTGATTATATGCTACCATAAGTGAAATGGGTTCATTTTCGATACAAGACAACAGGAAGCTGAGACGCTTGGGAGTCATGACCCAAGTGGGCCCGCCCCCCTTAGAGTGTAAAGGAGTAATTGGGCCGAAACACTTGTCGGATGGGGGGACTTCTTCTGATGATCAGATTGCTTCCTGTTGTATCGCTCTGTAAAGAGTTTCCTATCATAGTCTAGTCTGTTTTATTGATTGTAACTTTAAGTTGATTATAGTTATTAAGCCTATTATATAAAGACATGGTTCTCAACGTGGGCCATATGGCTCCCAGGGGTCCATGCCATATTTCTAGGGGGTCACAGTAAGATGGTCAAGTACTTTTTTCCAGCTAACAGTGATTATCAAAGCGGCGGAGGCACATAGGTAAATGAGGCTCAAAAGGGGGGGAGGGAGCCATGAGCAAAACAAAAGGTTGAGAACTCTTGATTTAAAGGTAGTCCCAATGGCATGTGTGTAGCTTTCTAAATTCTAAGTATCTTAAATAAACAAGACAATAACCCCCGAAAACTTGACGGAAAGGAGGGGGGGGGGAAGAAATTAAATTGTGCTCTTTCTGCTGCGTACCGATGACGTCACCAACTAGATCCTATTTTCGAGATATGGGACAAGAAGACGGGAATCGAATGCTTTCCCACTGGACAGTGGTTTTCTAATTAATTATGGAAAAAGCCTTCTGTTTCCGCACGACCTTAGCTTCCTGCCCTTAGATCCCGTAAAGAGAATAACCCCCAACTTCTCATCTGAGTAGAGAAATTTTCCTATAGGTGAATATGTAACACCGACAGCACGAGCGATACATTAACCAACCTAGATAATGATCTAAACGGATCGTTGGTTTTATTAATGACTTTATCCACACCATATAAGGGTTAGTAATGGTTAGAACGTGATGATGTGTGAAAGACGATTCACACAAAACAACAGATGAGATAATAAAATTGCAGTTAATTAAGTAGTTAGTTAATTAGAAATGAACTGGTGCAAAGCGAAATGATGATGATGTGATATGATACTTTTTACCAAAATGGGTGAGTAATCTACACAGTCCATTTGTTCTCTAATGCTTTCTCATTGAAATGATGAATTACATGTTATGCAATAAAATGTCCCCGAAATTTGTCATTCGTTATGTCCGAAGTGGGGTATCTCTTAAGTCGAGGACGTTATATAAAACTATTGTATCGGACTGAGAACATGGGATCGATATATACAGTGCAACCGCTTAAGACATCTCGAATGTGGCGAATTTCTGTTGTGAAGAAACAATTTGTTTATACCCCGGCAATTTTTTTCTAAATTCTTGTCTTTGGTAAAAAAATGTTCCGGTAAGCGAATCCGTTTTATCACGAATTTTCGGATATGCCGAAAACGATTAAACGTGTCCCCGACTATATAATTTGAATCTGCTTAAGACGAACTTTTTTCAAATACAGTACCTGTACATTTGTACAACTTTTCTGGATATTTTCGGAAATTGGCGCCTTGCAGCTTCGACGGTGTTAGAATTTGAGTATTATTTCCCCCTCTTAAAATGGCTGGAAAGTTAAAATCCTATCTTTGAAAAGAAAGATTGAGCTATTACAAGAAGTGGAAAATAGTGGCAAAAAGAAAATGGAAATAGCAAAGGAATATCGTTACATTCCAAAATCAACGATTTCAGGAATCATAAAAATAAGGATCGATACAGAAAAAGGTTTTATGGATGTGGACAAGTTCATTGTCACAGAATGAAGAACCGAAAAGCGGCGAGAAGATGTTGTTGACACGGCACTCCTAAAATGGTTCACCATGGCAGATCAGCAAATGTTCCTGAAAAATGGACCTATAATTAACTGCAAAGGCAGAAGAGTTAGATTACTTCTGGAAGGTCTGGACTGGCTGGAAATGTAGTCCTGGCTGGTTGGGTCGTTTTAAAAAAACGGCACAAACATTACTTACAAAGCTTTGTGTGGGGAAATGCATTCTGTTAATGAAACGACTACCGAGTCATGGATTGGAGGAGGTGCTAAAATCCAGCCATGATAGGTATAATTCCGCTGATGTGTATTAATGCTGATGAAACTGGATTGTTTTGGAAGATTGCTGCCTGACAAGACTTATTTTCCTTCAGAAATGAAAAGTGCCATGGGGGAAAAAATCGAAAGAAAGAATCACAGCTGTTGTGTGTACAAATATGATGGTTCAGAAAAATTGCCATTACTTGTAAATCGGTAAATTCAAAAATCCACGCTGTTTTTAAAGGTTTGAAAAAAAATTGTGTGTATTGATTATGCAGCTAACTTCAAAAGCCTGGATGACATCAACATTTTCAACCAAGTGGCTACATGCATTTGATCATTCTAATGGAACGTCAACATCGCAAAGTTCTTTTGGTGCTTGACAACTGTTCAGCCCACCTAAATGTTCTTGCGAATCTAAAAGCAACAGAACTTTTATTTTTACCACCAGAATACGACATCCAAATTCAGCCTTGTGACCAAGGTATTATTCAAAAATCTGAAGGTTCATTATAGGTCAGCCAATTGTTGTCCCAAACTTGTAGGTGCAAACATTGATGTCCAGACTTGGTTGCTGAAGACTTCAAGATAACCCTTCTGGACGCTATTGTTATGTTGAAATCTGCATGGGTAAAGTGTTCTCCTGTGACTATTGCAAACTGTTTTCGAAAAGCAGGCTTTAAAGTTGGAGATGATACAGATGATGAAAAACACGGGAGGTTGTATCAAATACTTGTAATGCTGCAAGTATTATAATTGAAACTTCTGTGGAACCTTTGCTTCATCGACTTATATCAGGAACTGAACATTTCAGCAAGAAGATTTTGTCAACATTGACAATGATATTGTTACTACATGTAGTGCTAGCCTTGCAGTGCTGATATTCTAGGGATGGAGTAATGCCAACAGTTTCATCTTCTGTCATTTTTCCATCCTGACCTAGATGGAGATGATGATGATGACTGTGGGTTCCAGTGGCAAACTGCTTTCACACAAATGGAAGTTTCAAATTGCATGGATAAAATTAACATGCATATAATACATCTGGATGCCAAGAGATTTAATTTCTCATTTCTTTGGATTTAAAGAGGCCATGGAAAGACATTTTATTAACTCAGGTACCAAGGCACAGAGGAAAATTACAGACTTTTTCATATTAAGAGTGCTTTATCATTAAGAGTTTACAAATTTCTAGAGATAATGAATGACTGTGGGTTAACGGTACAAACTATTCACAGTTGGAAGGGTTTTCAAATTGCATGGATAAAACTAACATGTATATAATGCAGGCTGGATGCCAAGATGATTTAATTTATAATTTCTTTGAATTTAAGGATGTCATGGAAAGACATTTTTATTAATTCAAGTACCGGTACTAAGATACAGAGGAAAATTGCAGCTTTTTCTTTTCAAACTGTAAATGCTGTCTCATTATAGATATCTGTGCCAACGTTGTACATTAACACTTTTGGTGATTTACATATTTTCTGTGTCATACATCTGTCGTATTCAACGCTAATTCATTATTGCATTGTACGTTGCAAATGCATTACCATATGCTTGATAAGAGGAATTTCTGATAAGAAGAACTATTTCTTGGGTCCCTGGTGAGTTCTCCTTATCAGGTCTGCACTGTATATGTATATTCCTTCACTGTTTAAGTATATCTCTGTAGTGTTGATCAACAGTTAATAGCTGTCATATGAACAAAAGGTTAGTTGTCTAATCTCCCGAGTGTATTGGTCAGGCTGGATATCTTCACGAAATGTTAGTGATATGTAGACTCATAATCTTGCGTATGTAGTCGTGATTCATAAAATATACTTTAGAGTCTGCTTCATAGAATGCGATTAAGAGTGTGTTGCACTTGGTATAAATATGAGATTCCACTTTTGAGCTCTTTTGCTTGACTTCAGATAATAATGATCTTTCGAGTGATTTGAACTTGCGATAACTATGTATTGAACTTGTGAGTCAGCAGTATATGGGTGACGAAAAATGCTGCGTCCACCTTCTGACTTGTGAGTGAGACAATATTCCTTTTTAATTGAGGAATGCAAGATGTCCCATGGCGAATACTGCTAGCCAAATGTCCGTTTTTGATAACTTATTTCTGGTTAGGCGTCAGACACGTTGCGTGTAGACTCAGACTTCTGATGAACTGAAGACACACAAAAGTCTTCGTAAGTTTTTCACATTTAACATCACTGGTTGACTTTCATTCATACTACTGCTCATTATTGATCTCTCTCTGAGTTCGATTCTAATGATGTTAAATATCTTGTGCATGAGAGACTGTGATGATTGTCGTAGATTTGTGATAGGCGATTAAGACTTAGTTTGGTCCCTTCTGAATAGACATAGAAATAAGTGATAGCTCAGTGAGATGATAAAATAGAAAATAGATTTCACGAGTGAGGTGGAGGAAATATAGTAGATTCTGTCTCTGACACTCGAGAAGCTTCTCTCAGTCAGCCTATCATCTACAACAGAGTTAGATTAGTCAGACAAATCTAATATAATATATATTAATATATATATACTCCTCACATACACACACACATAAGTGACTACAATAGACACACAGACGTAAAACTATGACAATGAAAATATAGATATTTGGGAACGAACTGACCGCCACACTGATTAAGTTTAATTGAATTTTAATTATCAGAATAAAATTCCATCACAACACGTAAAATTACATCCAGCATATACAAATAGTCATAAAGTCAATGAATTGCTACAAGAATGATAGACCCATTGGTATGATCTTTCCCCCCGATGTATAGCCCACAGTTCTGTTAGAAGAAAAGTGATAGCACCAAAGAGTCACGGATACATGATTTTCCCTTTTAAAGGTATGAACAGACTTTGATATTAGGATGATCTATCCTAAGGAAAACTATTGTTAGCAACAAAACTTGCATAAAGAAAATTTAAGACAGCAAAAATGGGTGCCAAAATACAACAATAAAGGAATCACTCAGTCCTGCATTCACTCTATTCAGTCAGCCGTGATCGCGTGACACGTGCGTTCACACTACTCATACTTACAGCTATTGGTAGCAACTTTCTGGAAACACACCATTACACATCAATTATAGGACATGCACATACAGACTCTCCAATGCCAGTCTTGGCCAAGAGAACCCCAGTTCCAAAAAGACGGGTTGGATTCACTGCTTCAGGGAAACGTTTTCTTGGTTATTCTTATTTTGGATGTCTGTTTAAGTCACATTAAAATTGTCCAGGCACGAACGTTAACAGCGAGCACAGTGTCCATAGCTTAGGTTTCTAGAAATGAGGAATGTCAGGTCGGTGCCTTATCTCAGTATAGGACTTTATTTGGTCACACCACCACTGGTCAAAACTACGTCGGAATGTTACTGATAGTGATATTTACTTGCCACAAGGGCTGAAAATGTACTTGAGAGTTTGTGAAGAAATATGATCTGGCTCAAAGGCACAGTATAAGCATTTAGTCCTTAAAAAACCGTTAGTGAGAGTTGTACTCTGTCTATTTATGGAGACACACGCACTGTCAGACAGGTGTTAACTTGTAAACCCACGTGGTTAAAGGTAAAATGTTTCTTCTCTCAATTGTACTCAAACGCTGGCAAAGTTGGGCTACCCCAGTTTTCACTGAATAAAGAAAAAACAACATATAAAATACTTATACATACTATGTACTCGGTTATAACTTACATTATAAACTGCAAGCGGAGAGCTTGGCTTATCGTTTAAAACTCCCGTGAAATAAAATCAGTCATCATGAATTAGAAATACATACGTATCTCGTCAATACTCAATGACGAATCAATGCAGTTATAAGTTAGTTTTAAAAATATTCTCGACTGAGTATTTAGCAGTTAAATTAAATTCATTTACAGCTGCAGGAGTTTAAGCTAGAATTTATAATTTATTCCGTTTTCCACTGAAACACGTCAACTAGAGAATATAACAACTTAATATTTAATTCTTCTGCACAAAAATCTAAGTAATGAAATATAATAGGCGATTTTAAACATATGACGTAATACAATGCGCTACCAGTATGAGAAAAATAAACGGTAAAGTCCGAATGGGAAAATATATTTTGTCGCAAACGAACGAATGCGAAAAAAACAGGAAAAGGATAAAAGAGCGATAATAAAGTAGAGGACACGGGTAGAAAAGAAAAGAATATAGAAAATTTATTGATCATAAATCTCTATGCGACAATGATGATGAAGGTGAAGTACGAACTATTAATTACCTCCTATCATCCTATCATCTTCTAGGAAAATCTTCTGATTTTATTAATCAGTTATGAAAAGAATTAATTGAAACTCTATCTTTCGCACATTTAGCTGTGAGGTTAAACTAAACAAAGAATAAGAAAATGTATTAATAATCTGTATAAGATCTACTAACCTTCTTTTCCCTTCGCAAAATCCTTTACGAACACAATTCACCACATAACTGAATTATTATCCACTTTGAATAAACACGTGTATTTAGGCTAGGCGTTTTAGGGATTGTATCTCTTCCTCACAATGTAAAAACTGGACTCCTCTCTCTACCGAGCTACGCGGTATTATATCAGAAGTCCAATGTGGGTTTCTTGGATCCGTGTCGTACAGCTCCGCCCATACTATAGCGGAATCTGTGAAACAATCGCTAAATTCAGTAAGATTTTACTCCTATGATAATAAATAAACCCGCCCGTGTGTGTTTGCCTATCGTCGTCTTCTACGCCAGTAGAGCGCTGAATTTTATACAGTAGTAATGCTTAGAAAATGATCCCGCCATCAAATCTTACACGCTTTCCTAGTTTCGTCATTGAGACGTACAATTAACGCAAATTGTCACGAACGCGCGTAGTATTGCCTTTAGCAAATTTGAATAAAACGGCGCAAAGCCACATGCATGCGTCGTACTATATTCTCGCAGTTGAAATGTATAAACACACAGACAGCTCTCATTTCCTGCCTAGTAGTGTATTTCTGACGTAACCCAAACAAGTTGTTTTATTTTGAATAAAAATGATAGAGAAGGGGGGAAAGATGGCCGACTTATGGAAAAGTATAAAATTGAAGACTAACAGTGACAAATATGAAAATGCAAACGAATATACATAGGGCCATAAAAATCATATGTAATGATAGAGTAGATTCTCCTGATCAATAATATGTTTTAATATACATAGTAGCCCAATTAATAACCAAAATATTGAAATAATACTAAGACGGACGGACTGTTGTTTCTGCTCATTCTATCCATAACATTATTTGGGGACGCATTTTTGAAAAGAGGCAAGAGGGTAGTCAAATCCGATTGGTTAGTGTAGGAGTACTGGAAGGAGGGTATTGGTTGACCCACAACTAAATATATTTTGCAGACTAACACATAGTATGTTTGGAGTTTTTTTTTTTTTTAATTTGAATTGAATTGCTAGACCCTCGCTGTGATTGGGCCAGTCTAGTGATATTGGCAAAAAGCTTCCAAGGCTTGTGGCCATTTGATAAAATAATTTGAGTATGCAAGCTGCGTTGAGAACAGCAGTGCTAAGAGTGAAATACACCCTGGCAGTCTGGACAAGGGGCAAAGCTGAACTTATATATTAATGCTAATGCCAGTCAAAGGGAGAAGAATAGGAACACTGGTATGAGTTGTTACCTCAGATGAAATGGGTTGGTCAGAGGGATCTGACCCTTTTCTTTTATTGAAATGTACCATGTATTACTTGTGGAATGACATTTTAGATGTGTTATAAAGAATCATAACCTTGTTTCAGGGTTTTTGTTCTGGTACTAAACTAGTGCCAGAACCCTGGTGTATTTATCTTCGTGAGAGAAGTTGAGAAATTTTTGCTGGTACACGCTCGCTACCACACTACACCAGGGACTTTGTCAGATTGGTCAACCGGTTGAAATTTTTGCTGGTACACGCTCGCTACCACGAATCAACCCATAAAATATAGGAGATTGTCAGCATCGTAACTACTACCAACAGACAGATAAGTGCCATTGTGTCGGCACTAAGACGTTCATCCACACACACACACACACACACATATATATATATATATATATATATATATATATATATATATATAAATATATATATATATATATATATATATACATACATAATAAATAAATTATTTGACTGTTGCATAAACATTCCACAAGAGATAAAGATAAGAGAGGGTATGATGAGAACACCCCAACCCACCATTAATTACCAGTGTTAACGTATTCTATAGTAATACCTCAATATAATTTGATTGTAATATTTGTTTATATGGACAGAAGATCCATTGTGGCATTTAACTTTTTGTAAATAAAACCATTAATTTCATTTTGTTGTTGGTCCTGACTCAGAAAATTCTGAATCAGGGCAAATAAACTGTAATATAACCTATTACCAAATATTCAGCCACAGACTTCTATAAGTTATATCATAGATTGGTAGTCTGTTTGTGGTTGTTGTATTGACCTAGTCCTATTTATGTGATAGAATTAAAGTGTATTTGTATTGATTTGACCTACACTGCATTATACTTTCATTACCCTAGACACTTAGACGTAGAATAACAGTGCTGTCACAAAGAAGGTACTCGAAATTCCCCCTTGTTTTCTACTTCGTCGGCAAATTGTAACGCTTTCACGTTGATATTAAAGGCCTTCTGCAACATACACGCGTTTCCCAAACACACAATAAAATGTGCTGCCTTTCTAAGAAAAACCTTGAAATATGCAAGTTGACCTAAATTTTAAATTCCATTCATGTCTTTTTCTACACTATGTTACCAAAAACAAAAGACAGATGGACTAAAGGATAGCGAGAAGGGAGAGGCAGAAAGCCGAACCCTAAACACGCGTCTCGCTATTAATGCCACCCCCAACCCGCGTCGCGCGATACACAATTACTACTATCACGCGTGTTAGGCTACAAGCACTAACTTTTTTCGGACGGACAGTGATAAAATACACTACCCTTTCCCAGAGTTAGGTTTATAAATCATAAAAAACGCTTATTAGGAAAGATAACAATAGATGGGTTTACGGTTGAAAACATAACAGTACCCAGACAGCACATCTTCGAAACAGGAGGTAGAAAATACATATTTTGAACGCAGCCACGTAGCTCTTTTAAATTTGGATAATTGGGTTCCTTAGGGCTTGCTGACAAAGAATATGTAAAACGTTACGCAAATAGTCCAGGAATTAATAAATTATAACCAAAATAAAATAGTGGGGATGCCTGACAGCATGGAATCATTTCTGCTCATAAAATTTTTTTATAACGTGTTTGAAAAAAATCTTACGTTACAGAATTAGCCTACCATGTAAACTCCAAATTGATTGGAGCGCAACAAATGAAAGACTAACCACGATTGGTCGGGCTATAAATACTATCTTTCGTTGTTAGGGGAGACGTGAAAAGGTAACATTTTTTCAAACACTTGTCGAAACGTGGCCTCATTGGCTAGACTCGCTGATATACTCACTTAGGAGCGTTAGTTCGAGACCACTAGTGCAAATAATCTTGATAAAGCAACAGTGCGTTGAAGCCAGCTCATATTTGTGTTAAATAAAAGCCTGGAACATAAGCAGATGGGAATTTGTGCCAGTAATTGTGCCAGAATTCATTGCTAATCAACGTATCTGTGTTTATTTCCATGAAATTGTGGTAAGCTTGAACCATTCAGTATCTTTTAATGAAAATTGAATGTAAATTGTTAATTTATGCCTGTATATATATATGTGTAGTTCAGTGGCAAACAGGAGATAAAGCCTATAATGCTCCAGCCTGAACAGAGGGTGTCGGAGGGAAGTAAAACGGCATGGAATGGCCAAATAGTACACTGACACCTGGATGATTGATTAGACAGAAATAATGCTGGAAGTGCAGAGGCGTAGTGACCATTAAGGAGGGTAATGCTGGTATAAAGTATTTCAGATGAAGCTGACAGTTGGCCTAACGCTCTGAACTCAATGTTTGTGTTGTATTGTGCTCAGTGTAGAACTAGAGTATCAATTAGTTATGAAGTAGAAGGTACATCCTTCTTGTTTTCAGGGACCGTGGTCTTGATGGTACTGAGCAGCACCTGGTCAGAGCTTTGCTGAATCCAGAGTCGGACAGCATACTCCTTGGTCTTTTTAGCTATCAGTGAGGTGTCTCCAGAGCCCAGAGGAGAATTCGAGCAGAGGAGTCCTTTCCCTGCCGCCATCACGCCAGATAAGCTAACTTGGCCAGCTGAGCTCAACATTATGTCCCCTCATCTTGAACTGACTTTGTAAAAATAACAATCAGAGGTGAATTTAATTGTCTTAATATCAGGAACTGAGAACATCTCCAATACTAGTCCCAAAAGACAAACTATTGAAGTCATGATGACAAATACCAACAGAGCTTGAACAAAACAAAACCAGTATTACCTCATATTACCACTACACAACTGACACACATAGGATATTTTAATAATATATGTCACTACAATATTCATATTGATAAAGTCTGTACATATACTTGTAATTAAAATTGATTGTGATTCCTGGTTCCTTTGTATTTGAATCAGGACACATATACCTTTATGATAACCATGAATACATATTGTTATTTGAAAAGTTATCAGTGACTCCTTAAGATATTCTCATAGA
Organism: Oreohelix idahoensis; assembly: GCA_024509875.1. NCBI lineage: Eukaryota > Metazoa > Mollusca > Gastropoda > Stylommatophora > Oreohelicidae > Oreohelix > Oreohelix idahoensis. The sequence goes on from JAMPIV010011862.1 coordinate 107,286, forward strand.
GTGTTATATGTATGTGAGTGTCACAGTGTTGTCAAGAGTAGTGGATTAAATTAAATTGTTTATCTGTCTGTTGTTGTGACTTACACTTTACGTCCCCTATAAATATTTATAAC
>JAMPIV010011863.1:0-305481 GCA_024509875.1 Oreohelix idahoensis
CCTGACCCAGCTTACGTAACAAGGTGGTGAGGCTACCATTAAAACGTTCCACGAGCCCATTTCCGGCCGGATGGTAGGGACTTGTGTGGATATGTTTGGCCCTCAAGATCTTAAGATCTCCTCCATTAACAGGCTACGGAATTGGGATCCATTGTCCGTCAAAACTTGTTGAGGGAATCCCAACCGTTAAAGATAGGCAACGAGGGCTTCTGCGACACTGCGTGGAATCTAGCATGTTAAGCGGTACATGCTTCGGGGCCCACATTTTGCAAGTGTTCGACTAAAGTCAGGATGAACCTGTGTGCTGTTCTTTTTGGTCCTTTCCAGGGGTCCAATGATGTCGACAGCAACCCGTTCAAATGGAGTACCCACTATTGGCATTTGCCCCATAGGTACTGGGGGTGTCAAGTGCTTGGGTGCTACCCGTTGGCACTGGGCGCAGGATTTCACGTACCTGATAATGTCAGAGTTCATTCCTGGCCACCAATAGTGGTTTTTTATTCGCTGAATAGTGGCGTTTTGTCCCATATGTCCGCTAAAGGGAAGAGAGTGCCCCATTTCTAAGATATGGCTTCTGTACTGCGTCGGTACTAGGAGCTGGTTATTCCCCGTGTCCGGGTTGCCCGTTCTACGATACAATACGCCATCCTTAGAAAAGATGTCTCCGTTGTTGTCTGGGGTCCTTAGCCATGGGCAGTTTTCTAAAGCAGGGCTCCAGAGTAGGGTCCTTTTGTTGCGCCTCCTTCAGTTCATTCGGCAACAAATTTGGCGCAGGCTCTCTCTCTTTCTTGGCGTGCCCTCTTGTGGTTACCGCTGCCACAATCGGCTCCTTTGGTCTCCCAATAAACACATATCTACATCCCAGGATAACTGGGTAGATAGGATCATCCATAATGGCCGCTTTAATAACCCCTCTGACAAAGTCAGAGTGTATTTCTACCAGTGCGATAGGCAGCGTCCTGGGCGCATCACTCTTAAAAACTCCACTAAGTTTGACGGTTTCCTCTGTCTCCTGACCTGGTTTGACTAGGTGTCTAGCAACAATACAACTAAAACTTAATCCAGTGTCAAAGAGACAAGTGGTTGAGGTACCATTCAAAATTACAGTTTCTCGAGTTGAGGGTCGGTCCCCCTCAGGTTGAGAATCACTGACATTGACTCTACCTTTCGAGGCTGTATGCAAACATCCAACGCGGTTAGGCCCGGTCTGCTTGCCCTGATCAGACGTTCCTGGTGTAGGGGTCTTTCCTTTTCCTTGACCTTGGTGGCCGCGCTGCCACGTAGGCTTGGTGGGTTGATCAGAATTGTTGTTGGGGGGGGTATCGGGTTTTGTAGAATTTCGATTTTTCCTGGGGAGGTTTCTGTGTATTATTTTCTCGTTGGTTATAATTCTGAGAGGAATTAGAAGAATAGGATGACTGCTCTAGATTTTGTTTTCGAGATGGCTCATCTGTGGGTTTACGTTTAGTGCTGGGAAGTTCGGCCATTGCATTGGTATAGCGTTCGGCCTTATTGAGGATGTCCTCAAGCCTGACTGCGCTCTATCCAGCCAAAAATCTACGGGTTTCGTTTGACAAAGTTGCCTTTATCTGTTCCACAAGAACAAGTTCAAGTAGTCCCTCATATGTAAGAGGTAGGTCAGATAATTCAATGCACTTTGTCAAATAGCCCGTGAGACGTGAAGAGAATTGTGGGAATGTTTCCGTGCTCTCTTTTCGGCTGTTCCGGAACATTTGCAGGAATTTTCGGGCGGTCATCTCAAACCGTTCTAGCAAGGCCTTTTTCAGCATGTCGTAATCATGTTGGTTGGTTCCCAGCTTCGTGTACACGTCATAAGCATTATCTTTTAGTGACGTTGAGAGCTTAAGTGCCCAGCGCGAACTCTCTAACCCATGCAGATTCGCGAGCCTTTCGAATTTTTCTAGGTAGCTGTCAATTTTTTCATTAGGGCTAGGAAAAGATTCTAAAGCAAAAGACATCGCCGCTAATTGGGCAGAATGAGTGCTGGAGAGGTCCATTGACTGAGACTGGGGCGAAGACGGCTCTCCGTTATTCGGAGTAGAGGCGCCCCGAATCTCTAAAGCCTTAAGCGCCAGTTCATGTTGTCTTTCTCGCTCTCTCTCTCTCTTTCCCTGCGAGCTTCCATCTCTGCCTCAATTTTCTTCTGCTCCAATTGACGATCGTCCGCTTCTTTCTTCCTAGCTTCTGCCCTCTCTTCTCTCTCTTTTTTCTTCCTTCCTCTCAGCTTCTGCTCTTTGTTTCTATTCCTTCCTCCCTGCTTCTGCTCTTTGTAGCTGCGCGTCATATATTTGCAGTTCCTGGGTGATAAAGAGATTCGCGGCTTCTGTGTCTAATCCTGAGTCTTTCGCTTCCTGTCTGAGAATGGATCTTATCCTAATTCTCTCTGCCATGATTGAAGAACTGGATGCTTCTACTATTTGAGAGTATTAAGAAAGAACAAGAAGGGAAAAAACAAAGCCGCTACGAGAAAACCGAAAGTAAAAACAATTTACTTAATGACCTCGTGTGTTAACTTATCGCCGCTATTATTGTTACTTAAGACTTTTAACGCAAGCAACTATGCCAATTAATTGGTAAGTTACACTAGAAAAAATCTACTATTACTATCAGTAGAGAAAGATTTAAATTAAACCAATTTAAAAGGGAAAAAAAAATTAAAAAAAATTTTCCCCGAAATTTTAATTCTCCAACAACAAACTCCGTCCCTGAAGTCAATTTTATGAGAAGAGACGTGTTAACAAGACTTAAAAAGTCAGAACAAGGCGTCTTTAGCTAAGCTCAACTCTAATAACTTCAAAAAACCCTTTAGTGACTGTAAAACAATCACGCAGTCCTAGCAATTATATAACCAAAAAATTTCAATTCCCTCTGCCAGAAAATACAAAGGTGACAAACCTTTTATTATCACTAACTGCCTGCTCCTGTGGAAAAAAACAAACCTGTCATAATTATTGTGTGGTCGGCCCAAATACTGAACGTTTTGGTCTAGGGGAAGTAATTACTTTTAAAGATTATACCCTACTTCACAAAGACAATCAACCACACTCTATTTTAACTAGGTTCAGAATCTCGAACGAGCTAACCATATATTGTCGTAATTTTTATCTGAGAGGGTGCTGATGGATATTGGTCCCTTTAGAGTGTAGAGGAATATTGAAGGCTCTGTGAGAATAAGGATTTAGGAGAATGAGGTAGTAGATTCACAAGCGCTGGGAAGAGCAAGGACAGTCTCTTATTACGACAATATCTGTTTCTCACAGACTATTCCTATCTCTCTTCTGAACAAACAATTGTTTGTCAGTTCCAGTCGCTCAGGCGCACTCACCGATTTGGTGATTCTGTCGCACAATCGTACATGAATACAGCCTACACAGATGGAAATGTTTGGAGTTTTGGGCCAGCCGACAACCAACACAAATAAAGATTAATACCTTTATTATCATAAAGCAGTCACAAATAATTATACATTTACAGTCAAAAATCAAAGGTTACAGAATACAAATATGATAAGGGAAGAGGGGGGTTTGAGGAGAAATATCCCATCCACCGTTTCCCGTTTGTATTTACTAACAGACAAGACCCGGTCCAAAAGACAAGAAAGGGGGGGGGGGGGGGGTGATCAGAGATAGGCAATTTAACCCACTGGTAAATTTATTACTCTGAGGCAAGGGGTTACAGTAAAAGGGGAGGGGGGGGTGTAGAGGAAAAGCTAGGGTCTCAAATGTCTCCCTTTAATCATACAAATTTTACGGGAGGGGGGAATGAACACAGTTACACAATTCCGCTAGGAGAAATCCCGTACACTGAATATAATGCACCTTAATACTAGGTCGAACTAATTAAAAGGGTAAAGAAAAGATAAAATTTCCTTTCATTCAAAAAAAAAAAAACACACTAGGGCTGGCCATCCCACAAACACACACGCAGACTTACCAAAATGGTGAATTCTGTCACTCTAGGAATTATTTACCACAGCAGCTAATACCGTGGAATAATGGACTGGTCCTCTTATTTCTTCCGTGTCAGGCCCCAGATTTAACGAGGTAACAAATAGTCTCAAAAAATCGCCAGACGGTGAAGCGTAAAGGCTACTGTTGGTTTAGATAAAGTTCCTAATGAATGGCACAGGCATTAGGCTAGGCGTGAGGTATGGTGTGGTTCCTAAAATTGGCACAGCTGGTGGAGATAACTTTCTTTTTCCGTAATGTCACAAGTTAAAAAAACACTGAGGTAAGTTCTTCTTCGGGTGGGGGGGGGGGGGGGGGGGGGGGGGGGGGGGGGTGTAAAATCCACTGAATATACTTGACAGACAGTGTTCAGGTAGATCTATGTTTTTTTCTTCACAAATAGGGCAGTGAATAAAATATGTTCTGCTTCCAGTTTACTTTAAGGACTAGCCTATATGAATTAGTATTTTAAACGTATTTCTTGGGTGGCTTTATTCTCAGTTAAATTCAGAGGAGCGGGGCCCATTACAGGTCGCCACAAGTTTAGCTTTAAAAAAGTTCATATGTTACTGGAGTTATCGAATTGAGTTGGCAGAACTCTGTATATAATTAATAATTGCTGGGATGCAGGTTGAATGATCGTTCTGAATGAAAGATAATCAAAACAAGAAATGCATTACAAATCATATTATAATCTGACACGCGATAAATTACAGTTAGCCTATTTTCTTTATTAGCGTCGTCAATTAACAAATTAGGAAAACTCCCCGTGAGTTAAAATAATTAAAAGCACATCTATCTGTACAGAACTAAACTGGATTTACTGGTTGTAATTCCTTTTAACGTCTGCAAAATTAATTTACGCGTCAAGTGTATTAGGAAATACTTTTAGCTGTAACATTAGTTTGCACTAGAACTTTGAAAATGGGTTTATTTAATAAGGTTAAATTTACACCACAATCCAATGAAATAACTAGAAATAACTAGACCACTGATCACTCGAAGCTAATGTATAAATTACCGTCTGCGCAGAAAGAATACACTCCAATAGTCAACGAAGGTAGATGAAATCTAGCAGGAATCCGACTATGCTAGTGAAACTAGGATTCTGTCAGAACGAACGATAAAATGCAGTTTTCGGAGTTCTTTATTTATACTTCTCAAATGTAACTTAAATAGGACGTGTTAGATTTTCACACCCTTCTTGAAGTCGAGCAGAATCCGAGGTACCTCGCCGTTGTGTTAACCGCTGCGATTCCTCCGTTTCCCCCGGTCTACCGATTTTCTTCGTCTCAGGCTGCTCGCATGAGAGTGCGAAAAATTTCTCGAGAAGCTAACTACGTTAGCTGGGAGTTCCCTGATTTCTTTAGATCGTATACCGCCCCACGTTGAATTCTGAAGATCAGCCTGGCTTTGATCCAGCGTGTAAAATTCTCGTGGAAATGCTGCATGCGGGTTAAAGTTACAACAGATGATCAGGGGTTCTAAAGTTATGAGAGGCCAATATTCTGTTGTCATCCATCGAGTCAGGGAAATTCATTTGTCATACTTAGACGTACGTCACAGAGTAAAACATAGATCAAAAGCTTAATTAAAAGAATAATTACTGAGGAAAGGACGGTAGAGTGGGATGGAAGACTGAAGGCCAAACATGCATATTGTTCAAGGCTCCAACAAGAACGTGTCAGGTACCTAGAGAACTAAAAATTCCTAGCAATAAGAAACTTCTTAGACTTCAACTAGGAATGGGCTATTTTAGAATAGAAGAACTTTACTGTGCAGAGTGCCTAGAAAAAAAAATAATACAGAGCATTTCCCGTTAAAATGTAGGAGGTATGAACAGCAGAGAAAACCAATTTTAGATTATTTACAGGCATGCAATTCATCCATAACTGTGGAACAGGTGTTGAGAATAGATAGACCTAGAGAACTGCACAATATAGTAAAACAGTTTATAACAAGAACTAAAATTAATATATAAGAATCAATGATGGTGTGAGGAAACGGGGTAGTCTGATGGGGTGCTTGTATGGCTGATGACAGATAATTGGTGGATATGTTGTAATCTCGGACACCCACCGGGCTTTCTTACCAATTTTCACCTTGTTAACAACACGGTAGTTATGAGAGACTTCATTTTAGTTTGTATATATATTTTTTAATTCGTTTGTTTTTTTATGTTTATTGTTGGTTTGTTTCTTGGAAAGGGGAGGTCACACACAAAAACATTCATACAAATTTAGTGTTGATTTACTCTATTTGGACTGAGTAGATGGGGGGGGGGGGGGGGGGGGGGGGGGGGGGGGGGGGGGGGGGGGGGGGGGGGGGAAGAAAGTACTATATTTGGGTATTGGAAACCTGACTTTATTTACTAGAATTAGTACACCATGTGTCCTAATTATAACCCATCAAGGGTTGAACGGGATACTTTAAAAAAAAAAATGATAACTTCATTTTGGTAATTTCCCATAGACTGTCGCCGAACGTTCCGCAGTGAATATGGGGATTTTTGAGTTAGGATTAGGGTTATGGTTAACCCTAACCCCAGGGCCGTAGTTAGGACTTTAAAAAAAAAGGGGGGGGGGGGTTATAAAAAATGTCGGCACAAAACATGTTTGGTACAGTATAATTTCCCCATAAATGTTTTTCACCAAACCCTAAAGAAACGGGGTGTTTGAACACCCCCCCCCTTTCCGTATCTACGGCCCTGCCTACCCTAATCCTAATCCTAACTCTATAATCAGGGCCGGATTAAGCTAGTACGGGGCCTGTAGCATATGTTAAGAAAGGGGCCCTATATTTAAAAAAAAACTATAAAACAACACAAAAATATTTGAACACATACATTTTAAATTTGCATAGTAATTATCATTATCAAAAGTAACAACACAGTCAACATTATTGTTTAAATATTAATGTTTCTACATTTAGCATGAGCAAATTTGTTGATGATATAGGATGTATCAATTTCACGCAGAAGTTTATGTTCAATGCTCATTAGTGTGAGATTGTTCAATCTCTTTTGACCCATGATGCTCCTTAGTTCATTTTTAATAAGTTTCAGTTTTGAAAATGATCATTCTCCACTGCAGTTGGTTACCATTAGTGACAAATATATGCGCAAGGCGATTTCTACATTTGGAAAACAAGACTCCAAAGAATTGTCAATTATCAAACGGTAAAACTGTAACTCTACACGGTCTAGAGTAGTGCCAATATGAGAAGCAAGTTCAGTTTTCAACAGTTCTGTAAACTGCACAAGTTCTTCACAAAGACTTTCTTCCAGATCTTCCGGATATGATTTAATAAGATTCGATGATCTCATTACCACCTCTTCAGGTGTAAACGACTGTAACGGACGAAGGAATCCAAAAACATCATTCAACTTTTGATAAGCTTTCTGGCAGAGAGCAAGCTATCAATAAGGACAAGAAATGTTCGGCTTTTAAACTGCTGAGAAGGCGTTTGAGATTCAACAAGTGGATCAAGTGTGCTGGAACCACTGAAATCATCATACTCTCGATTTTGTTTGTGTTTTCTTCGAGTTTGTTCTTGATAATGTTCACACTCAGTCAGATCCTTGGCCTTTTGCTCTATGTCTGCAAAAGTAGACCACATAGATTGAATATACCCCTGCAGGGATTCATAGAGTGCACAAGCTGTATTCAAATCTTGGTCAGAAGATTGCAAAGAAGCACTGGTCTTATGAAAACGCTGTAATACTTGATCCCACAGTATGATCATTATTCCTGTATCTAACTTCATTATGGTTGAAAGTAGACCACGAGCCTGTTGACGACACTCTGCCTTCTGATCATTGTTATCTGAAATATCATCCAAGACTTGTTTTATTGCAGAAAAGCTGTGTAAAAGTGCTTTTGTTGCATCTGCCCGAGCGGACCACCTGGTATCTGACAGTCTTTTCACAAAGGGCAAATGGGACTTATTATGAGTACCGCCAGCACATAATGCAGTAGAAAGGAGACCCCACCGGTAGGTAGAAGCAGAAAAGGTGTACAGGCTTTCAACAAATCCAAAGAAAATGACTGCTTCTTGACAACCTTCATCAGCACATTTTCCAACCAAATTTGTAAAACGCGGAATGTAATGCGCAAACTTATTCATCTCTTTAATTCGTGCTTGTAATCCTATAAACTTGCTACTCATGTTGCTGGCGTTGTCATAACTTTGACCACGGCAGTATTTAATATCAATGTCATTTGCCTTTAAAAAATTAAGTAGACTTTTAGTAAGTTGTTCAGCACTATGACCTTCCATATCCAAAAATGTCACTAATCTTTCAACTGGTCCAGATGGCAAAACATAGCGCAGAGTCAAAGTCAGCTAGTCCATATTATATATATCTGGAGTAGAATCCAATGAAACGGAATAATACTTGTATTTCTTCACTTCACAGAGAATGTGATCCAGTATGCTGGATCCAATCAGATTTATGAATTCTCACACGTTGTTTTAGATAGATATGATGTATGTCCAAATCCTTTGTTTGCATGAGTACTTAAATGCTCTGACAGAAAAGGGTCAAACTTGGCCAGTAATTCTAACAACCCTAAGTAATTCACGTTATAAGGGGACCCAACAATTTCATCACTGCCACGAAATGAAAGGCCTCGTTCTGCTAAAAACTTCACAACTTTAATTATTCGCTCTAGAAGTTTGGGCCAATACTTTTCTTGAATGTCCATTTGTTTCACAAGTTGGGAATCGACACGTTCATCTTTGTTTTCACGTATCAACAGTGAAATTAAAGCTTGTCTATGTGAGGAGCTTTCTTCATGTCGACGCAATAAATTGCTTGCATTTTTCCAGTCATTAAACCCTTCCACAGTAAACTTTGATGAACATTCTGAACTCATAAGCTTGCATGGGAAACAGAATAGGCGCCCTTTACTTTCTGAATAGCATAACCATTTTCTTGCATGTTGCTTGTTTGTAAGTTTATGAATATGTGTAAAATAAGACTTCTGACAGTTTCGAGTTTTCTTTTCAGTGTCATACAATCGCACGGATGAAGAGAAGGCACTATCAACATGTTGACATTTTTCACTTCCCTTGGATATCCAATATTCACGCTCACAGTCATCTATATTGTTCGGCCAGTCACCAATATCATTAGAGTACTTCTTCGTTTCATTTATTCTTTCACATTCAGACTCAGTGTATACTGGGTTTTGCTGTATGTTTTCTGCTGCACAGCAGTACCAGTTGTTCCTGTACTTCCAGCTACAGCGGTTAGAGTACCACCACCATGAACATCAAAATATTCTGTCAGCTTACGTATTTTTGATATCACAAGTTGATCTCTTCTTTCTTTTTCTTCCTTCGCTTTACGTTTTTCACTTCCAGAAGCATAATTACGTCCAATATCTTTGTGTCTACTGCTCATTTTTTTTTAGTTTTCTAACCTTACAAATCAAGAAATTTTAATCAAGATCGAAAGAGAGTGCGAGCACGCCGTATATATAATAATAATAAATTCTTTAAGCACCAAACACGGCGCATAAGGCAGAAACCAGTGCTCTCCAGGTTGTTCGTTGTGACGCCACTCCTCTTAACTCTTGCACATTATTTAGGCCCAACGTTCTTCCTTCTCTTATTATTGTTCTTCTAAGTGTTTCTTTTGGTCTTCCTTTTTTCCTCTTACCCTCAGGAACCCAAGTGAGCGCCTGTAGTGGTATTCTGTTGTATACCTCAATTAAAACAGGAAGTTTTTGTTTCCTAAATTCTAATTTTTATTGTTAATACAAATTCATTTCTCAAAGAACGAAACAAAATTAGAGGGGCAGTCGCCTAGAGCCAAAAAAGTGGCTTCCGTCCAAACGGGATCAAATTTTCAACGCCACTTAAATGGCTTCCGTCCGCAAACAGTTAAGATAAAAATAATGAAGAGTCACACTAAGTCACCCTCTTATGCTCTTTCTCTCACAATTTCGTGACACCAAATGAAAAGGCGCTAAAGATGGCATAAATCACAAGATCATTGGTTTAACGCTCGTATTAGAAGATGACCAAAAAATTATGTACATATTTATTGGCGCGGGGCCCCTAAAAGCGCGGAGCCCGTAGCATATGCTACTTTTGCTACTACGTTAATCCAGCTCTGTCTATAATACACATATTCACTGCGGAACGTTTGGCGACAATCATTGAGAAATTACCTCTGGTTATTTACACTATTGGATACATGAGATTCTTTTGCAATATATTACCTTAACATAATTTTGAATACCATTATTTGGTGTCTTTTGCCTGGTGTCACGGCACACCAGTGTGCCACGGCATGCCGGGTGCGGAACGCTGGTTTATTCGACGAATTACCGAGGGAAAGGGACAGTGTTGCCACAGCTGGGTATTTTTTTTACTAGATCTGGGTTTTTGGGCTTCCGTCTGGGTATCTGGGTATTTTCCCCCCAAATCTGCATTAATCTGGGTATATTTGACAATTGGCATTTACAATGTATGTATATTCTGTATGCCTTATCAGGTCGCCCATTTGTTGTATATTTCTCATCATCGTATAGTTTTGTAGTACCTATATGTAATTTTTGTCTTTGTCAACTGTTTGTGGCTGACGAAGGGTAAACCCGAAACGTCCCTTATTTCTTGTGAACCGTTATTTGTAAAACTGATTAAATACCGTGTTATTTATTTAAATACTTATATTCCTTACCAGTTTTACAGCAGCCCCTTAATTTATTTACTTACACTATACTACTACCATTGCTGCTACCTTGTTATCGTTTCGTGACTGCTGTATTTTGTGTTCTTCTCTTGTTTCATATTTTTACATTTGTTCATTATGCCTTATCAGGTCGCCCATTTGTTGTATATTTCTCATCATCGTATAGTTTTGTAGTACCCAGAGCCGGATTAACGTAGTACACAAGTAGCATATGCTACGAGCCCCGCGCTTCTAGGGGCCCCGCGCAAATAAATATGTACATAATTTTTTGGTCATCTAATACGAGCGTTAAACTAATGATCTTGTGACTTATGCCATCTTTAGCGCCTTTTCATTTGGTGTCACGAAATTGTGAGAGAAAGAGCATAAGAGTGTGACTTAGTATCACTCTTCATTATTTTTATTTTAACTGTTTGCGGACGGAAGCCATTTAAGTGGCGTAGAAAATTTGGTCACGTTTGGACGGAAACCACTTTTTTGGCTTTAGGCGACTGCCCCTCTAATTTTGTTTCGTTCTTTGTGAAATGAATCTGCATTAACAATAAAAACTAGAATTTAGGAAACGGAAACTTCCTGTTTTAATTGAGGTATACGGCGTGCTGGCACTCTCTTTCGATCTTGATTAAAATTTCTTGATTTGTAAGGTTAGAAAACTCAAAGAATGAGCAGTAGACACAGAGATATTGGACGTAATTATGCTTCTGGAAGTGAAAAACGTAAAGCAAAGGAAGAAAAAGAAAGAAGAGATCAACTTGTGATATAAAAAACACGTAAGCTGACAGAATATTTTGATGTTCATGGTGGTGGTACTCTAACCGCTGAAGCTGGAAGTACAGGAACAACTAGTACTAGTGCAGGCTGTGCAGCAGAAAACATACAGCAAAACCCAGTATACACTGAATCTGAATGTGAAAGAATAAGTGAAACGAAGAAGTACTCTAATGATATTGGTGACTGGCCGAACAATATAGATGACTGAGCGTGAATATTGGATATCCAAGGGAAGTGAAAAATGTCAACATGTGATAGTGTCTTTTGTGATCCGTGCGATTGTATGACACTGAAAAGAAAACTCGATAGGCCTACTGTCAGCAGTCTTATTTTACACATATTCATAAACTTACAGACAAGCAACATGCAAGAAAATGGTTATGCTATTCAGAAAGTAAAGGGCGCCTATTCTGTTTCCCATGCAAGCTTATGAGTTCAGAATGTTCATCAAAGTTTACTGTGGAAGGGTTTAATGACTGGAAAAATGCAAGCAATCTATTGCGTCGACATGAAGAAAGCTCCTCACATAGACAAGCTTTAATTTCACTGTTGATGAGTAAAAACAAAGGTGAACGTGTCGATTCCCAACTTGTGAAACAAATGGACATTCAAGAAAAGTATTGGCACAAACTTCTAGAGCGAATAATTGAAGTTGTGAAGTTTTTAGCAGAACGAGGCCTTTCATTTCGTGGCAGTGATGAAATTGTTGGGTCCCCTTATAACGGGAATTACTGGCCAAGTTTGACCCTTTTCTGGCAGAGCATATAAGTACTCATGCAAACAAAGGATTTGGACATACATCATATCTATCTAAAACAACGTGTGAGGAATTCATAAATCTGATTGGATCCAGCATACTGGATCACATTCTCTGTGAAGTGAAGAAATACAAGTATTATTCCGTTTCATTGGATTCTACTCCAGATATATCTAATATGGACCAGCTGACTTTGACTCTGCGCTATGTTTTGCCATCTGGACCAGTTGAAAGATTTGTGACATTTTTGGATATGGAAGGTCATAGTGCTGAACAGCTTACTAAAAGTCTACTTAATTTTTTAAAGGCAAATGACATTGATATTAAAGACTGCTGTGGTCAAAGTTATGACAACGCCAGCAACATGAGTGGCAAGTGTATAGGATTACATGCTGTCGTGTGAAATTCTAATCCACATATATAAATTAAAAAGTAAATGTAAAGCCTAACAAATAACTTCAATAAAAGGAAAGAAGAATGGTAAAGAACAGTGCTGTCACAATGACTGTACTCGAAATCCCCCTTGTTTTCTACTTCGTCTGCAAATTGTAACGTTTCACGTTGATAGTAAAAGCCTACTGCATCACTACACGCTTTCTTCAATGAAACGTGTACTGCATTTCTAAGAAAACCTTGAGCTAGGCACCCTGCGTAATGACCTAAATTAATACTTCCATTAATTTCATTTTATACCCGGCGTGATGAAAAGACAGATGAACTTAGGATAGAGAGAAGGGAGGGCTGAAAGCAGGAACGCATGCAACACTAAACACGCGTCTCGCTATACAATTAAAGCCATCACGCGTGTAAGGCCACTAGCACTAACTTTTTTCAAATCGACAGTGATAAAAAACACTACCCATACGAGAGTTAGGTTTTAAAACTTACAAAATGCTTATTAGGAAATATGACATTATACTGTTTTATGTCTGAAAACATGACAGTACCCAGACACCACATCGATCGAAGTGAACAGGAGGTAGAAGAAAATGCACATTTTGAACGCAGCCACCTAGCTCCCTTAAATTTATATAATTGGGTTGCAGATTTTGACACCACCATTGTACGGGAAATAGGTCCCCATGTTAAATCCTATTTGATTGGAGCGCAATAAATGTAAGGCTAAACACGATTAGTCGGGCTACAAATACTATCTTTTGTTGTTAGGGGAGACGGAAGGAAGGGTACTTTTTTTCAAACGCTTGTGTAAACATGGCTCGATTGGTTAGACCCGCCAATATAGTCAATTAGGAGCGTCAGGTCAGCACCACATTTTCAAATAAACTTTCTAAAGCAACAGTGCGTTGAGAGTCAGCTTCTATTTTTCTAAATAAAAGCCTGAGACAGTGGCAGGTCGGATTTTGTGCCTATTCATTGCCAGTCAACGTAATTCTGTATTATTCCCATGAATTGTGGTAAGCTTGAAATATTTGATATCTTTTTAATGAAAATTGAATGTAAATTGATAATTTATGTCTGTATATGTGTGTGGTTCAGTAGCGAACATGAGGCAAAGCCTATATATTGCTCCAACCTGAACAGAAGGTGTCGGAGAAAAGTAAAACTGCATGGAATTGCCTAACAGTACACTGGCACCTATCTTATTGACTAGAAAGAACTTATGCTGGAATTGCAGAGGCGTAGTAACCATTAGGGAGGAGTATACTGGTGAAAATTGTTTCAGATGAAGATAGCAGTTGGCCTACCGCTCTGAACTCAGTGTTTGTTATGTGTTGTGTTGAGTCTGGAAATAGATTATAAATTAGTTATGAAATAGGAGGTACAACCTTCTTGTTTCAGGGACCGTGGTCCTAAAGTTATTGAGCAGCACCTGGTCTGAGCTTTGCTGAATCTGGAGGCTGACAGCATACTCCTGGGTCCAGATAGCGACTAGTGAGGTGTCTCCAGAACACAGGGGGGCAATCGAGCAGAGGAGTCTTTTCCTGCCACCATCACGAAAGTTAAGCCTCTGTGGCCAGTGGAGCTCAACATTATGTGTCCCCTCAAAAATTGACATTTTAGTAAAAAAGAGGGACAATACCTTGTTTAAATTGACAGGAACTGTGAACTTTTCCCCCATACTATTTCCCAGATAAACAAACACTTGAAGTCATGATGACAAATAACAACATAGCTTGAAAAACAAAACCAGTATTACCTCATAGTACTACTACACAACTGACACACATAGGATAATATTAATAAAATATGTCACTCCAAGGTTCATATTTATAAATTATGTATATATAAATTGTGATTACAATTGATTGTGATTCCTGGTTCACTTTGTAGTTGAATCAGGATATATAATAGTGACAGTAATTAATACATATATATTTGAAACTTTTCCAGTGACTTATTTAAGATAGTCTTATAGAGTGTTAAATGTGTGTGAGTGTCACAGTGTTGTCAAGTGTGGTGGAATAAATTAAATTGTTTATCTGTCTGTTGTTGTTGTGACTTACACTTCATCATTTACATAACCCTAGACATTTAACGTAGTCATCACAATATTCCAGAATAATTCTGACTGAGGTATAATGTGGTAGCAAGTAAGGTTATCTGTAAAACACTACACCTATTAGATACAGATACCTTCACAGCTGACCTCAGTCAGTACACTAAGTCCCCTATAAATATTTATAACATCCCACTTTACCACATATATTGGGGTCTCGCTCTCGGGATTTTGAATCTTTCCCTATTAAAAATATTGGGGGTAATTCACTTCAGGGAATAATAGAATTAAAAGGTATCCTTGGGTGGAAATAAATAACGTTGAGCTCTCAGTGCCTGTGGTGTCTTTGGATAAATAAATATCAGATTGTATTGTTTAGTTAGACATTATATAAATTTACCTGTTAGAAAATGGCGGACCTGGCCAAATTTCGATCTGCTGCTGTACAGACTGCGAAAGAGTTAGGAATGGACGGGCAAATTATGATTGCTTATGTCACTGCTGAATGTGACAAATATATTGAACGGGAAGAAAGAAGATTAGAAAAAGAGGCCGAAAGAAAATTAGAGGCTGAGACTAAGAGGCTGCAGATTGAGGCTGAGGCTAAGAGGTTGCAGATTGAGGCTGAGGCTAAGAGGTTGCAGATTGAGGCTGACAAAGAGGCTAAAGCATTGGAGGCAGAAAGAGAAGAGAAGAAATTAGCTGCAGAAAGAGAGGAAAGAAGATTGACTGCAGAGAGGGAAGCAGAAAAGGAGGAGAAGAGATTACAAAGGGAACATGAGTTACGACTAAGGGAGTTTGAGTTTCAAGGCCATGCTCCTGAAAATGGTGCCAGTCCCTTCGCCTCTGATGCCACTGCTAGCCAGGGAGCCTCAACCTCAGCTATGAATTTTCATTTAGATCATTTTGTTGAGAAAGACGATGATATTGAGAGCTATCTAAATAGATATGAACTATTAGCTACCACATATGGGTTAGAGAGAGAAAGGTGGAGCTTAAAGTTATCTCAAGGGCTTCGTGGGGCAGCTTATGAAGTTTTTGCCAAAATGAGCAGAGGTGATCAGGAAAATTATGACATGCTAAAGCAGGCTCTTTTGTTAAGATATGAAAAGAACGCAAAATTTTATAGGAAAAAATTTAGGAATGCTAAACTACTGTCAGGTGAAACCTATCACCAGTTCTCTGCACGGTTAGAGACATACTTGGAGAAATGGACTTCTCTGGGGAAAACCCAAGATCTTAAGGAAATGGTCCTTATAGAGCAATTAAGAGAGTCCATGGCTCCAGACCTGAGAAAGTTTCTCATGGAACAAGGTGCAGAGAGGCTGGGTGAGTTGCTAAATGTTGCAGAAAGGTATCAAGCAGCTCAGGCAGAGGTATCAGGTAATAAAAAGAAACAGGTGGATAATTTTAGGGCACCACAGAACTTTAATAAATTTGATCCTAGAGATCAAAACAAAGGTAAGCACCAATTTGATAGGCCACGGTATGACAATAAAAATAAAACCCCACAATTCGATGAAAGGAAATATGATGAAAGAAAATCTTTCAACCAAGGGAAAAGGTGGTGTAAAAATTGTAAGATGAACAATCATGACACTGACCATTGTAGAAGGAAACCTCCTCATTGTGCTGCTATGACATCTGGGAAAAAGGAAAAAAAGGTTAAACCTGCAGAACTACAGGAACCATACCACCCCCCAGTGTGTGAAGATGTCATCTGTAATGTTGTCACTATAAGGTGTTTATATGATACCGGTTTAGATTACGATTCCGTTGTGAGTTCTCACCTGGTGCAGGCAGATCAATACACCACAGAAACAGTGGAGATTCAAACTGCAACCAAGGATGTAGCTACCATGACACTTCCCGTCGCCCGGATAAAGGTGAAAACGCGATATGTGGAAGGAATCATAAAAGCAGCAGTGATAAATGAGCCAATCTACCCTCTGATATTGGGGTGTAGATATGTCTTCTTGGGGAATCCCAAGAGACCTGTGATATTGGCAACAGTGCAGACCAGATCACAGTCTAAAAAGGAGGAGGATAATCCAATAAATACTCATCCAGATGAGATGAGGAAGGCACAGGCTGAGGACAAAACACTCAAGCCGTGTTTCAAGAAGTTGCCCAAATCTCATACACCTCCAGGCAAGGGAGAATTTTATATGAAGAACAAACTGATTTATAGGAAGGCTGGATCTGAATCCAATGGTCACGGACAGCTGGTCCTTCCCACTTCATATAGGACTAAAGTGTTGGAACTAGGGCATGCGATTCCCTTCAGTGGTCATATGGGGATCAGCGCAACAGGACAGCGTATAGCTTGTCACTATTTCTGGCCAGGGATAACTGAAGATATCAAACGATATGTAAAATCCTGTCCAGAGTGCCAACGAGTAGCACCTAAACATTGGACTGCACCAGCAACTCTGGGGGAAATGCCCATAGTGGGAACACCCTTTGAGAGAGTTGCCGTGGATCTTGTGGGACCTCTCACCCGAACCAAGAGAAGGAACAGCTACATTCTGACTCTGGTGGACACTTGTTCTATGTGGGGAGAGGCGGTAGCCCTGTCATCGATTGATTCTAAACATGTGGCAGAGGCATTGCTCACAATTTTCACAAGGTTAGGCTTTCCCAATCAAATCTTGACTGATAATGGCTCTCAGTTCAAGGGGAAACTAACAGAAGAAGTTTTCAGGATCTTCCAGGTCAAACACTTCCATTGTAGTGTGTACCACCCACAAGGGAACGGCCAAGTGGAAAGATTTAATGGCACGTTGATGTCGATCCTGAGAAAGTTGGCACACGAAAAACCAGATACGTGGGACCAGTACCTTCACGCCGCCCTCTTTGCTTATCGGGAGGTACCCCATAGTTCAACCGGTATGGCCCCGGCAACATTATTGTTTGGAAGGCCAATAAAAGGTCCACTCGAAGCTCTGTTAAGAACGTGGACTGATGAAAAAGCAGAGGAAAATATTACATCCTCATACCAATATGTGAATGAGCTGACCACTCGTTTAAAAACTGGCTGGAAACTTGCCAATGAAAATTTGAAACAAGCCAGGAAGAAACATGCTGCCTATTATAACAGGAAAGCTAAAGACAGAGATTTGGCTGTGGGAGAGAAGGTACTGCTTCTTCTGCCCGGTAGTCAGAATAAGTTACAAATTGGATGGCAAGGTCCATATACAGTTCTAGAGAAGGTGTCTAGAACCAATTATAAGATA
Source organism: Oreohelix idahoensis (assembly GCA_024509875.1). Classification (NCBI taxonomy): domain Eukaryota; kingdom Metazoa; phylum Mollusca; class Gastropoda; order Stylommatophora; family Oreohelicidae; genus Oreohelix; species Oreohelix idahoensis. The sequence goes on from JAMPIV010011863.1 coordinate 17,894, forward strand.
GATAAGAAGGGGAAAGAAAAAATCTATCATGTGAATCTCCTGAAGAAATATTTGGAAAGAGAAAATCAGGAAGAGACACACTTGTTGACCTTGTCCATCGCCATGGAGATGAAAAAGGAACCACTTTCATCATTTGAATATCCATTACATCCCTGTGAGACAGCGGCACAGGTGAAAATCAGTACACACTTAACGAAAGAGCAAAAGAAGAGAGTACAACAGGTTCTAGATACTCATACAGAGGTGTTAACAGACCGACCAGGGCATACAAACCTATTGGAATATGATATGAAGCTGATAGACCCCACACCTGTATGTATGAAACCCTATTCGATTCCTTTTGCTAAGGAGAAAGCTTTGAAGGAAGAGATAGACTATTTGTTGAAGGAAGGAATTATTTCACACAGTGAATCTTCGTATAGTTCCAGTGTTGTACTTTTAAGGAAACCCTCTGGAGAACATAGACTCTGTATAGATTACAGGAGACTGAATGCTATTACAGAAGGACAGGTGGATCCATTGCCGGATACAAATCAGTTGTTTGCCAGGCTAAATAAAGCTAAATATTTCTCAAAAGTGGACCTGAGTAAAGGATACTATCAGATTCCAGTAAAGCCTGAGGTTAGACCATACCTAGCTTTTAGTACCTCAGAAGGACACTATGAGTTTAATAGATTGCCATTTGGATTGAAGAATGCACCTAGTGTCTTCTCTAGAATGATGAGAAAATTATTGGACCCTCTGAATAACCCATGCATCACAAATTTCATGGATGATATCCTTATAGCCACAGAAACATTTGAGGAACACATTGACTCTCTGAACATGCTGTTTAATCGACTTAGGGAAGCGAATTTAACAGCCCGACCAACCAAATGTTGCGTTGGATGTAAAGAATTAGAATTCTTGGGACACACAGTTTATCAGGGAAACATGACCCCTGACCCAAAGAATTTAGAGAAACTAAAGAAAGCCCCAAGACCACAAACCAAGAAAGACGTGAGATCCTTTGTCTCATTATGTGGTTTCTACCAAAAGTATATCAAAAACTTTAATTCCATATTCTTCTTCTTCTTCCATCCTTAGCCATCAACCGGCAAAGCAGTATGTGGCCAGTACGCCTAGTGGTGTCTTAGGGCAACAACAAATTGATCAATCTATCGCTGTTTCCACCACGCCTAGTGGCGTCTTTGTGGAACAAAAACAGACCAAACAATCTATCATTGTTTCCGTAATCAGATTGGTTGGCAAGCAGGTGATCAGCCCACTGTGCGAAGTTTTTACGGGATGGGGTAAACAGCCCCATGCCCATACCCTCCTTAGTCGCTTTTTACGACATGCGTGGTAGGGTGCAGTGTTACTATTCTTTGCTCCCCTTTCGGGCCCCGGTAACACACGGGTGATTAATTCCATATGTGCACCGTTAACTGATTTGACACGTAAAGGACATCCAGATCGAATTACATGGACACCACAATGTGAAATAGCTTACCAGGAATTGAAGGAAAAGCTCACAAGCAAACCTATTTTGAAATTACCTGACTTAAGTCAAGAATTCATTGTAAGGACTGATGCCAGTAATATTGGGTTAGGTGCGACTCTGCTACAGAAATCAGATGCATTGGATGGGGAATTAAGCCCAGTGGCATATGCTAGCAGAAAGTTGAATAAAGCTGAAACCAACTACTCAACTAGCGAAAAAGAATGTCTTGCATTAATATGGGCGATAAAGAAATTCAATATTTATCTGTATGGGAAGGCATTTAAGTTGCAAACGGATCACAAACCCTTGTCGTTTCTAGCGCAGGCTAGACATGAAAATTCTAGATTACTCCGTTGGTCATTACTGATGCAGCCATTTGAGTTTAGCATAGAGTATATAAGTGGAAAAACAAATCTGGGAGCGGATTTTTTAAGCCGCCATCCGTGTGATGAGAATCACCCTAAACTCCAGAAATAATAATAAATTTCTCTATGTGTATATAGAATTATAGACTGACATAAAACATCTGTTTTAAGCGGGGAGAATTTGTCGTGTGAAATTCTAATCCACATATATAAATTAAAAAGTAAATGTAAAGCCTAACAAATAACTTCAATAAAAGGAAAGAAGAATGGTAAAGAACAGTGCTGTCACAATGACTGTACTCGAAATCCCCCTTTGTTTTCTACTTCGTCTGCAAATTGTAACGTTTCACGTTGATAGTAAAAGCCTACTGCAGCATACACGCTTTCCACAATAAAACGTGTACTCCCTTTCTAAGAAAAACCTTGAGATACGCAAGCTGACCTATATTTAATATTCCATTCATGTCATTTTATACACTAAGTTACCATAAACGAAAAGACAGATGAACTTAGGATAGAGAGAAGGGAGGGCTGAAAGCAGGAACGCATGCAACACTAAACACGCGTCTCGCTATACAATTACTACCATCACGCGTGTAAGGCCACTAGCACTAACTTTTTTCAAATCGACAGTGATAAAAAACACTACCCATACGAGAGTTAGGTTTTAAAACTTACAAAATGCTTATTAGGAAATATGACATTATACTGTTTTATGTCTGAAAACATGACAGTACCCAGACACCACATCGATCGAAGTGAACAGGAGGTAGAAGAAAATGCACATTTTGAACGCAGCCACCTAGCTCCCTTAAATTTGTATATTTGGGTTCCTTAGGACTTGCTGACAAAGAATATGTTAAATGTTACGCAAATAGTCTAGGAATTAACAAATTATAGCCAAAAGAAATAGTGAGGGTGTCAGACAACCCCAAAATCAGAATCGCTCAGTGGCAGATTTTGACACCACCATTGTACGGGAAATAGGTCCCCATGTTAAATCCTATTTGATTGGAGCGCAATAAATGTAAGGCTAAACACGATTAGTCGGGCTACAAATACTATCTTTTGTTGTTAGGGGAGACGGAAGGAAGGGTACTTTTTTTTCAAACGCTTGTGTAAACATGGCTCGATTGGTTAGACCCGCCAATATAGTCAATTAGGAGCGTCAGGTCAGCACCACATTTTCAAATAAACTTTCTAAAGCAACAGTGCGTTGAGAGTCAGCTTCTATTTTTCTAAATAAAAGCCTGAGACAGTGGCAGGTCGGATTTTGTGCCTATTCATTGCCAGTCAACGTAATTCTGTATTATTCCCATGAATTGTGGTAAGCTTGAAATATTTGATATCTTTTTAATGAAAATTGAATGTAAATTGATAATTTATGTCTGTATATGTGTGTGGTTCAGTAGCGAACATGAGGCAAAGCCTATATATTGCTCCAACCTGAACAGAAGGTGTCGGAGAAAAGTAAAACTGCATGGAATTGCCTAACAGTACACTGACACCTATCTTATTGACTAGAAAGAACTTATGCTGGAATTGCAGAGGCGTAGTAACCATTAGGGAGGAGTATACTGGTGAAAATTGTTTCAGATGAAGATAGCAGTTGGCCTACCGCTCTGAACTCAGTGTTTGTTATGTGTTGTGTTGAGTCTGAAAATAGATTATAAATTAGTTATGAAATAGAAGGTACAACCTTCTTGTTTCAGGGACCGTGGTCCTAAAGTTATTGAGCAGCACCTGGTCTGAGCTTTGCTGAATCTGGAGGCTGACAGCATACTCCTGGGTCCAGATAGCGACTAGTGAGGTGTCTCCAGAACACAGGGGGGCAATCGAGCAGAGGAGTCTTTTCCTGCCACCATCACGAAAGTTAAGCCTCTGTGGCCAGTGGAGCTCAACATTATGTGTCCCCTCAAAAATTGACATTTTAGTAAAAAAGAGGAACAATACCTTGTTTAAATTGACAGGAACTGTGAGCTTTTCCCCCATACTATTTCCCAGATAAACAAACACTTGAAGTCATGATGACAAATAACAACATAGCTTGAAAAACAAAACCAGTATTACCTCATAGTACTACTATACAACTGACACACATAGGATAATATTAATAAAATATGTCACTACAAGGTTCATATTTATAAATTATGTATATATAAATTGTGATTACAATTGATTGTGATTCCTGGTTCACTTTGTAGTTGAATCAGGATATATAATAGTGACAGTAATTAATACATATATATTTGAAACTTTTCCAGTGACTTATTTAAGATAGTCTTATAGAGTGTTAAATGTGTGTGAGTGTCATAGTGTTGTCAAGTGTGATGGAATAAATTAAATTGTTTATCTGTCTGTTGTTGTTGTGACTTACACTTCATCATTTACATAACCCTAGACATTTAACGTAGTCATCACAATATTCCAGAATAATTCTGACTGAGGTATAATGTGGTAGCAAGTAAGGTTATCTGTAAAACACTACACCTATTAGATACAGATACCTTCACAGCTGACCTCAGTCAGTACACTAAGTCCCCTATAAATATTTATAACATCCCACTTTACCACACATGCACAAATTAATTGATAATGATTTACTATGCAAATTAAAAATGTATGTGTTCAAATATATTTGTGTTGTTTTATTGTTTTTTTTTAAATATAGGGCCCCTTTTTTAACATATGCTACAGGCCCCGCACTAGCTTAATCCGGCCCTGGTAGTACCTATATGTAATTTTTGTCTTTGTCACCTGTTTGTGGCTGACGAAGGGTAAAACCCGAAACGTCCCTTGTTTCTTGTGAACCGTTATTTGTAAAACTGATTAAATACCGTGTTATTTATTTAAATACATAAACTATCTATTTCCTGTTATTCTGTTAATGGCTGTCATCTACGATACTCAGTCATTTTTGCGATGTGTTTTAAAGTATTCTTTTTAAACTTTAGACTTAAGCAGATAAACAGCATATTGTTTGTTTTTTTTTTTGGTTATTATAAGATTATAAAATGAGCGATGATGAAGGTAAGCTAGGTAGTTGTAGCAGCATGACGACACACACACCACCGCGTAAAGAAGTGAAGCCATGGTATCATCAGGCTTTTTGTGAGGAATGGCTAACAGACAGCCAACTGAAGGATTGGATAAAGCCGGACTGTGGCAATCGCTATGCTGCGATTTGTACGGGTCTGTTCCTGTACATTAACTAATGCCAACAAAACAGCTTTATTGACACATAAAAGCACACAAAAGCACATGAAAAACTTCGAAGCCAAAAGCAAAACTCTGAACATTAACAAGTTTTTTCATCAAACCAAAAGAGCCCCGTCTCCAAGACAAAATTGCTAAAGCGGAGATACTGTTGTCGGCTTAAATGGCAGAACATAATACTCCGTTTTCGCAAGCTGATCATTTGATTGAATGTTGCAAGCAGATGTTTCCAGACAGCACAATTGCTCAAAGAAATGTCAGAAGCGCAACAAGCTTTTGTGTGAAACAGTTTCCAATCGAATACTAGCCAAGCAAGCAGTTGCCAAAGATGGAGTTTGTCATAAGTTTAATCCTAGTAAAAGCGTGGTTGAAGATGTGCGCGAAGGACGTTGTCGGCAGAGATATGCAAAGATGTTGGATCTCCACAATCAAGATTCCACGTTGTCAATTCATGCATATAATCTTGAGGAAGGAGAAGTTGTCGACATGGGTACCGAGTTGCTGACAAGTGACAATTTTCAACAGTAACAAGTTACAACTAAAATTTTATATTTGATTTGAGTAACATTTTGTTAATGTAACTACTGTAAGTATGTTACTGTTGAAATATATCATTTTCAAGAGTTCATATTTTGGGGTGTTAATAAAATCATTTTTATATAATTGTGAATTTTTGGTAATAAAAAATAAAATAAAAATGAAGAAATAAATAAAAATTGGTAGCACACTATATACAGCAGAGATGACCCAATCCACCATCTAAACAGATACCAACAGACGACAATCTTCCGCCTGAGAACTGGTCATTGCAGATTACTTGGACATCTCTATCGTCTCAGGATATCCCACACGAATGAATGCCCATGTGGAACTGGTATCCAGACCCCAGAACACATTCTCCAGAACTGTCCAACCCATGATGAATTGCGACGTGCGACCTGGCCAAAGGGTGATGAGCTCCAGCAGAAGCTATGGGGCTGCCGCGCCGACCTGGAAAAGACTGTGGACTTCGTCCTGGCGACAGGCCTGAAGATTTAGCATGACTACAAACCGAACGCAGAAGAAGAAGAAGAAGAAGGTAGCACACAACTTATGTGTGCTAAAGTTGCACTAAAAGATTGTGTAAACATCGTCTATCCCGTGTATTTGAGGCATAAAATAATCTGGGCATTTCTAGGTTTTTTAAAGAAGAAAATCTGGGTTTTTCTCTAGAACTTCAATATACCCCAAACTATAACCAATTATCAACACAGCCAATAAATATATACAACAAATATCAAAAGACAGCATTACTGTGTACACAGATGGATCCAAGGGAGAGGATGGCAAATTCGGGATAGGAATATATATTCCAATATGGAAAATGGTAAAAGAATATAGCATCACGGAAAATACATCCATTTTCACTGCAGAGATGGTGGCAATACTAAAAGCACTAGAAATATTCTCTAATAACCCTCCAAAAAAATTAACAGTTTTAACTGACTCTCTTTCAACAATGAAAGCACTTAGAAACTTACGAGAAACTAGTAGACCTGATATAGCAGAGGAGATTTTTCTGGCTACTACATACTTATATTCCAGAGGATGTTCAGTATTAATTGCTTGGATACCTTCACATGTTGGCATAGAAGGAAATGAAAAGACAGATAAAGAAGCCAAGAAAGGTAGATCTGATAAAAATCTAATAAATGTAGGGATGAGTAAATCAGAAATTAAGAGCTTAATTAAAGATTTAATAACAGATGAATGGAAAGCAGAGTGGGATAAAAATCTGAAAGGAAGACATGCATATAAGATGTTCAGGGCTCCAACAAGAAAATGTCAGATATCTAGGGAATTGAAAATTCCCAGTAATAAGAAACTTCTCAGACTACAGCTGGGAAAAGGCTATTTCAGAATAGAAGAACCTTACTGTGCAGGATGTCTTCAAGACAATAATATAGAACATTTCTTGTTAAAATGTAAGAGGTATGACCAAATGAGAATACCAATATATGATTATTTGCGGGCATCCAACTTAACTATAAATATAGAGGAGGTGTTGAGAGTAGACAGACCTAGGGAACTGCATAATATAGTCAAACAATATTTAACACGAACACATGTTAATATATAGTGGCTGGGAATGTGAAGGTCTGATGCTGTTCTTACAATGCATGTGACTTTAAACAGATGAAAGTCAATTAAATATCTGGTAAAGTCCGTTATATAACTAGAACCACCAGGCCTTTACACCCCTCCACTTTAATATTATTCTTGTTCATAGTTTTTTTTGTTTTTTTTTTGTTTAACGTATAGGCCTAAGCACAATTGTGATTATCCCTATTTACAAATGTGATGCCACTTTCTCATGTCGGCAGTTGTTCATATTATTTGGAATTGAAAACAATATATATCCTAATTATAACCCATCAGAGGTTGAACGGGATTTTTATTTATTTTCATTAATTTAAAAAAATAAAAGGGTATAACAGCAACATATCAGACAAACGAACGAACGAACGAAGAACTTGAGTGGCAACCTTTGAAAGGGACATAACTCTTTTGAATTATCAGTCCGTCATTGGAAAATGTCAGGAGCGTGGGCAAGCGAAATTGAGCCAGATGTAAGTCCACTGTTTATCTGTTACATCATATTTGTATAATTCAGGGCTTCAGTGACATAATATGCTGTCTTAAAAGTTCCATGACAACTACACTTTAACTGCGAATTTTGTTATCGACTGCAGGATAGTTCATGTTATTCCGACTGTTGAAGGCACCTATTATCGTTAGCCTAATGAATGTCTCATATACGGCTGCTGGGAAATATTGAGAACAACCTCGGCCTTTTTTTTTTCTCTTAATTTGAAAAGGAAAAATATCCCGTTCAACCTCTGATAGGTTATACTTATGATAGGTAGTGTCTGTATGTTCATATTCTTCTTTGATCCTTAGCCGCCGACCGTCAAAGCAGACGGTGGCCATCACGCCTAGTGGCGTCTTGTAGGGCAACAACAAATTGATTCCACTTGGCTCGGTCGGTGGCCATCCTTCGTACAGTGCCCCAACTCTGGTTCATTCTTTGCATCTCAGCCTCCACAGTCCTCCGCCAGGTTGTTTTTGGTCGGCCTCTCTCGTTTTCCTTCAGGGGTCCAAAGCATAGCTGTTCTTGTGATGGCATCGGGGTCTCTTCTGAGGACATGGCCAACCCAGCTCCAGCGTCTGCCAGCTATAATGGTGTGCATGTCCTCTTGCTTGCTCCGAGTAAGCAGATCTTGGTTGGTGATGGTGTTCGGCCAAAAGATTCGGTGAATTTTTCTTAGGCATGTTGTGTGAAAAGAGGACAATTTCGTCATTTCCTTCTCAGTAACTCTCCAGCATTCCGCACCATAGAGAAGCACAGAAAGCACACAGCTCTGATATGATCTTAATTTTGTGCTTGTGCTGTATTGAGAACTTGAGGGTTGAACTTGAAGAAACACCAATACAAGATGTAGAATCATACACATATCTTGGCAGTAATATAGATAAAGTTGGAGGGACAGACAGCGATATCAAAATAAGAATACAAAAGGCAAGAGGAGCTTTCATTGCATTGGGAAATATATGGAGATCAAGAGAAATAGGATCCAACACGAAAATAAGAATCTTCAACTCAAATGTGAAGTCAGTCCTATTGTATGGCTCAGAGACATGGAGAACAACAAAGACAACAACCAAAAAGCTACAGACTTTCATAAATGGGTGCTTGCGTAGAATAGAGGGATTAAAATGGTATGACAAGGTTACCAATGTGGAACTGATGACAAGAACTGGACAAGTGCCAGTGGAACAAGAGATGAGAAGAAGACGATGGCGATGGATAGGACGCACACTGAGGAAACCTGTTGATAGCATTACAAGGCAGTCCTTGTTCTGGAACCCCCAGGGCAAGAGAGGCAGAGGAAGACCAAGAAGTACATGGAGAAGAGAGTTGGAAACAGAGGTGAAAATGATGAGGAGAACATGGAAAGAACTTGAGATGATGGCACGTGACAGGAGGACTTGGCATGTGTTTGTTGAAGGCCTATGCTCCTTTGGGAGTGGAGGGTTATGAATGAATGAATGAATGAATGTATTGAGAGGACTTCCAGATGTTGTTTAGGCTAAAAAAGGCTATTCTTGCCTTATTCATTCTGATGTTGATGTTTTTGCCTGCCCCGCTGTCTGGTGTTACTATGCAGCCTAGGTATGTGAAGGTGTCTGTCTGTACCAGTTGCTGATTCCTTACTGATATGGGCTCAGGGTTGCTCACATTGAGCGTCATGACCTCTGACTTCTTTAAATTAATGTTCAAGCCCACCTGCTGGCTAAACTTATTAAGTCTATCCATTTTTTCCTGGATGTGTTGATGTGAATGTGCTAGTAGTGCAATGTCATCTGCATATTCCAGATCTTCCAATGTAGAAAATGTAGTCCATCTTATTCCTCTTGGATTGCCCTCTGTTGTCTGGTGCATCACTTTTTTTTTTTTCGTACGCCCGCTAATACTCGAGGTGAAATCTCAGGTTATTTTTAATGTCTAACCTGACATTGATTTTTACGTGAGTATCCTATTTTCTTGTACAGAGACAAGTGTCCCTCGCCATTCAGGCAGATACTCGCCGTTTTCGGAGGTACCCATTAGAGCTGGGTCGGCTCAGGAGCCGCCAGTCCCTGGTCGACGACACTCCTTCAGATGTCTTCGCCAGGTCTCGAGTTAATCCAGTCCAAATCCCGGTCGACGAAAAATCCTCAAATGCCGTCGCCAGGGTTTGATCCTGAATCACCCGGTCGCCTGAGCGGTGTTGTAACCACTACGCTAGCGCTGCTCCCATGGAGCATCACTGTATGTTCATATAATATGTTTAATTGCCGATATGCGAAAGTGGCAAAATATCTCCTGTCCAGTTAGGCTAGCCTATTGTAGCCTAAATAAGTGAAGTAGAATTTCCAAAAAGTGTGTGTAGGCCTATGTCCTTCCTTAACCCAAAAAGGGTACTATCGCCTATAAATTCATAGTGTGGCACAACAACAACAAAAGAAAAACCAAAGAAGAAGAAAAAATAAAGAAAACAAGCTAACAAAAGGGGGCAGAGGAGGGGTTTAAAAACTTGAGGTGTTTGGTTTAATATTTAACTGACTTTCATTTGTCCTATGTAAAATTTATTATTAGAGCTCCACTAGACCTTCACTTTCCCTGCCATATCCCCACTAATCACTAGCCCTATTATTCACTTCCCCAGGTCTGTCTGTTCTTAACACCTGTTCTGTAGTTAGGCCTATAGGTGTATTTGATGCCTGCAAATATTATAATACAGTGCAGACCTGATAAGGAGAACTCACCAGGGACCCAAGAAATAGTTCTTCTTATCAGAAATTCCTCTTATCCAGATAAGAGTTCAAGCATATGGTAATGCATTTACAATGTACAATTCAATAATGAATTAGCGTTGAATACGACAGATGTATGACACAGAAAATATGTAAATCACCAAAAGTGTTAATGTACAAAGTTGGCACAAATATCTAGAGAATAACGGCACATTTTACACTTTGAAATGAAAAAGCTGCAATTTTCCTCTGTATCTTAGTACCTGTACCTGAGTTAATAAAAATGTCTTTCCATGACATCCTTAAATTCAAATAAATGATAAATTAAATCATCTTGGCATCCAGCCTGCATTATATACATGTTAGTTTTATCCATGCAATTTGAAACTTCCATTTGTGAAACAGTTTGCACTGGCAACCCACAGTCATCATTATCATCTCCATCTAGGTCAGGACTGGAAAGGACAGAAGATGAAACTGTTGGCATACACAGCCCTAGAATATCAGCACTGGCAAGGCTAGCACTACATGTAGTAACAATATCATTGTCAATGTTGACAAAATCTTCTGCTGAAATATTCAGTTCCTGATATAGTCGATGAAGCAAAGGTTCCACAGAAGTTTCAGTTATAATACTGCCATTACAAGTATTTGATACAACCATGTTTTCATCATCTGTATCATCTCCAACTTTAAAGCCTGCTTTTCGAAAACAGTTTGCAATAGTCACAGGCAACACTTTACCCCATGCAGATTTCAACATAACAAGGAAGGGTTATCTTGAAGTCTTCAGCAACCAAGTCTTCATCAATGTGATCTACAAGTTTGGACAACATTGCTGACCTATAATGAACCTTCAGATTTTGAATAATACCTTAGTCACAAGGCAAAAGTTTGGATGTCACATTTGGTGGTAAAAATAAAAGTTCTGTTGATTTTGAACATTTAGGTGGGCTGAACAGTTGTCAAGCACCAAAAGAACTTTGCGATGTTGACGTTCCATAGAATGATCAAATGCATGTAGCCACTTGGTGAAAGTGTCTGATGTCATTCAGGCTTTTGAATTAGCTGCATAATCAACACACAATTTTTTCAAACCTTTAAAACAGCGTGGATTTTTGAATTTACCGATTACAAGTAATGGCAATTTTTCTGAACCATCCATATTTGTACACACAACAATTGTGATTCTTTCTTTCGATTTTTTCCCCCCATGACACTTTACATTTCTGAAGGAAAAAGTCTTGTCAGGCAGCAATCTCCAAAACAATCCAGTTTCATCAGCATTAAACACATCAGCGGAATTATACCTACTCATGGCTGGTTTTAGCACCTCCTCCGTCCATGACTCGGTAGTCGTTTCATTAACAGAATGCCTTTCCCCACACAAAGTTTTGTAAGTAATGTGCCGTTTTTTAAAACGACCCAACCAGCCAGGACTACATTTCCAGCCAGTCCGACCTTCCAGAAGTGCTAACTCTTCTGCCTTTGCAGTTAATATAGGCCCTAGGTCCATTTACAGGAACATTTGCTGATCTCGCCATGGTGAACCATTTTAGGAGTGCCGTGTCAACCACATCACACGCCGCTTTTTGGTTCTTCATTCTGTGACAATCAACTTGTCCACCATAAAACATTTTTCTGTACCGATCCTTATTTTTTATTATTCCTGAAAGCGTTGATTTTGGAATGTCGAATTCCTTTGCTATTTCCATTTTCTTTTTGCCACTATTTTCCACTTCTTGTAACAGCTCAATCTTTCTTTTCAAAGATATGGATTTTAACTTTCCAGCCATTTTTAGAGGGGAAATAACTCAAATTCTAACACTGACGAAACGCGCAACTTCCGAAAATAGCCGAAAAGTTGTACAAATGTCCAGGTACTGTATTTGAAAAAAGTTCGCCTTAAGCAGATGAAATTATATAGTCGGGACACGTTTAATCGTTCGGCATATCCGAAAATTCGTGATAAACGGATTCCGCTTAACCGGACATTTTTTACAAAGACAAAGAAGAAAAATTGCCGGGGATAAACAAATTGTTCTTCACAACAGAAATTCGCCACATCCGAGATCGCCTTAAGCGGTCTGCACTGTTTTGGGATTCTCTGTTGTTCATACCTCTTACATTTTAGTAAGACGTACTCTATATTATTGTCTTGAAGACATTCTGCACATTAATTAAGGTTCTTCTGTTCAGAGATAGCAAGTTCCCAATTATAGGCTAGTCTGAGAAGTTTCTTCTTATTGGAAATATTCAGCTCCCTAGGTATTGACATATTCTTGTTGGGGCCTTGAACAGCTTACATGCCTATCTTCCTTTCAGATTTTTATCCCACTCTGCTGCCCATTTATCTGTTATTATTCTTTTAATATCTGATCAGTGCATCCTGACATGTTTTGGATTTTTATCAGATATACCTTTCTTGACTTCTTTATCTGTCTTTTCATTTCCCTCTATGCCAACATGTGACGGTACCCAAGATATTAAAATGGAACAGCCACTGCTGGAGTATAGATATGGAATAGCCAGAAATATCTCGTCAGCTATATCAGGTCTGCTGCATTCTCATGCGTATCTTACCCACCTGTTAACTGTTCATCAAACGGATGATGACTCTGGTAACCCTTGGTGGCCACACTCATCAGTGTATCAGAGCCGGATTAAGCCAACAAGAGCCTCTAGGCTCTTAGCATGGTGATGGTATATACTACTATCATTAATAGACTGTTCTGTTAGTTTGTTAGCATTGCTTACCTCTTTTATTAGTAATTATTGTTTATTAATATTTATTAGTATTATTTTTATTATTATTATGTTAAACACATTTTATTGAAAAATCTATGCATTTTTTTATTTTTTTAACTTATGTACGGGCCCCTAGGCCTAATGGATAATCCGGCCCAGGTGTGAGTGTAAGGTTTCTGATATATCGTACTGGCATTAAGTCAACAAAGTTTAATATCCCAGTTGTGAATACCAGCCAATAATACCACCCTAGGAGCCTAGGAAGCCACACATCGCTGAATCACAGAATAATAGACTTGGCAATGTTGCATAAATTGCTACTGATGCATCGGTTGTGTTGGAGTAATTAAAGCACCAGCGAGAGTTGCATTATGGATCATTTTGAATGTCTGAAGTGTATGAAACTGGTTGAATGGAAGCACATCAGTGATGGCTTTTTATCATTTACAGAGTTTGTAAGTTGGTAAGTGTAGCGGCTATGTTTTAATAAGTGCATGCGACATGGCTGACATATTGATAGGCAGTTGGCCAATATGGCAACATCTGTCTGGTAAATGGTATTCTGTGATTCCATCGCCAGACACAGACTACTTACTACCTTGTAGAAAAGCTGACACGAACTACCAAAAACAAAGCCAGGAAATATGTTCAACAGAAATTAAAGGACACCATTACGGTATACATGGATGTGTCCAAGGGAGACGAGAGACCAGGATTCCAACATAGAAAATGGCCAAAAGATATAGTATCACAGAGAATACGAGATAGTGGCAATACTAAAAGTACAAGGGGCGTTCAGAAAGTAATGCACCACATCGTTTTTCTCAGCTAATAATGAAGATAGAAGCATGAAATTTTGCACGCTTCAAATATGGCATGTGCCAATTGTGTGCACCAAATTGCATCGCAACCGGCCAAATAATACGGCTGCCCTAAACCGTTGAAATGGAGCGTGTTAGCAACTTGCGTTATAAACAGCGAATTGTGATAGAATTTCTCGTTGCAGAGAAGGAAACTGTTGTGAATATTCACAAGCGTCTATGTGATGTGTATGGAAGTTTTGCAGTCGACAGGAGTACAGTCAGTTGCTGGGTTCAGAGAATCAAAAAATCAGGAAGTGGAGATACAGAGCTGCTTGATCGGCAGCGCTGTGGATGTCCTGCCACAACCACCAACGCAGAAATGTTGAAATGCGCTGAGGGCATTATTTTTACTGATAGGCAAATCACTACTCAACAATTGGCCTTACAGCTGTCAGTCAGCATTGGTAGTGCAAATGCAGTTATAAAAACTCTCGGATTTTCTAAGGTTTGCGCAAGATGGGTTCCTCGAAGTCTCACAAATGACAACCGATTGCAAAGGAAAGCAATTTCTTCTGAATTGTTGGAGCGTTTCAATGCTGATGGAGATAACTTTTTGGCTAAGATCGTTACAGGTGACGAAACCTGGGCGCATCATTTTGAACCTGAGACAAAAAGACAGTCAATGGAGTGGCTTCATCCGCAATCACCAAGAAGAAAGAAATTCAAGACAATTCCTTCAGCTGGAAAGGTCATGATCACTGTCTTTTGAGACATTGAAGGTGTGATTCTTATGGACGTTATGCCAAGAGGAGAGACAATCAATTCACAAGCTTACATTAAGACATTGAAAAAACTCAATCAACGTTTTCACAGAGTTCGGTCGCACAAGAATCCAGCAGACCTGCTTCTCCGTCACGACAATGGGCGCCCTCACACAAGTCTGGCAACACGGGAAGCAATCACCAAATTGGGTTGGACTGTACTACCCCATCCACCCTATAGTCCCGTTTTGGCACCCTCTGATTTTCATCTATTTGGTCTACTTAAAGATGCACTCCGTGGGACAAGGTTTGAAGATGATGAAGGAGTGATTCATGCAGCGAAGAAATGGCTACATGATCAAGACAAAATCTGGTACGGGCTAGGAATACATGCACTTGTTTTGCGCTGGCATAAAGCCGTACAAGTTGATGGGGATTATGCTGAATAATACCGATGTTTACATGACATATCCATGTATATTGTATATAAATTTCATGCTTTTTGAATAAACAGCTCCTGAGACAAACGATGTGGTGCATTACTTTCTGAACGCCCCTCGTACTATAAATCTTCTCTAAAACTCTCAGCAGAATCTGACAGTTTTAACAGACTCACTTTCCAGAGTTCTAGCTATAAAAAACTAATGAGGATGCAGTAGACCAGATATAATGGAAGAGCTATTTCTAGTCAATACATGCTATATACCAGAGGATGTTAAGTTTTAATAGGGGGTACTTTCATGTGTTGGCATAGTAGAAAATTAAAAAGCAAATAAGGAAGTCAAGAAACATAGATATACTAAAAACTGAACAACTGTAGGGCCCTCAAGAATTATGTTAAGTCTACTCTGCCTGTGTTCTATAAATGGAACAACAAAGCCTGGATGACAGCACATCTGTTTACAGCATGGTTTACCGACTATTTTAAGCCTGCAGTTGAGGCCTACTGCTTGGGAAAAAAAAGATTCCTCTCAAGATATTACTGATTATTGACAATGCACCTGGTAACCCAAGAGCTCTGATGGAGATGTCTTCTTTGATCCATAACCACCAAAGCAGTCAGTGGCCATCACGCCTGGTGGCGTCTTGTAGGGCAGCAACAAATTGGTTCCACTTTGCTCGGTCGGCGGCTATCCTTCGTACAGTGCCCCTAACTCTGGTTCATTCTTTGCACCTCGGCTTCCACAGTTCTCCGCCAGGTTGTTTTTGGTCGGCCTTTCTTCGCTTTCCCTCAGGGGTCCATAGCATAGCTGTTCTTGTGATGGTATCAGAGTCCCTTCTGAGGACGTGGCCAACCCAACTCCAGCATCTGCCAGCTATGATGGTGTGCATGTCCTCCTGGTTACTCCGAATAAGTAGTTCTTGGTTGCTGATGGTTTTGGCCAAAAGATTCAGAGAATTTTCCTTAGGCAGATTGTGTGGAAGGAGGACAGTTTCGACATTTCTTTCTCTGTTACTCTCCAGCATTCTGCACCATAGAGAAGCACAGATAGAAAGTACACAGCTCTCATACAGTCTTAATTTGCTGTTTGTGCTGTACTGGGAAGACTTCCAAATGTTGTTGAGACTAGCAAAGGCTGTTCTCGCCTTATTCATTCTGTTGTTAATGTCCTTGCTTGTTCCGCCGTCAGGTGTTACTATGCATCATAGGTAAGTAAATGTGTCTGTCTGTTCTAACTTCTGGTTCCTTACTGTTATTGGCTCAGGATTGCCCACATTTAGTGCCATGACCTCTGTCTTCTTCAGATTGATGTTCAGGCCAACCTGCTGGCCATACTTATTCAGTGTTACCGCTCTATTTAGCAGTAACCTCTTCTGTATTGGGGAGCACCCCCTAAATGACGAAACCAACTTGACTGTAAACCACCATTTGATACTACAAAGTTGTGTGTTGGTGTGATAAGTGAGGTGACGAAGTGAGTGTGTATTTGGAACAGTCACAGTAACGTACACCACGAGTCATGGAATGGTGTAACGGCAGGCGACAGTTAATAACAGTTTATTTACATCACCACACGTTAACATTGAATACACACAGTCAAATTACAAGTCATAGCAATACAATACTCCACTTCTCAGCATCATCCAAGATACTCTTAAACATTCATCAGCAGATATATATCAAGGCCTAAAGTCCTCGCGACTCATCTCTGCGCTATAAGACTGCACACAGCAGTTAACATAAATATAGGCCTAAAGTCCTCATGACTCAATTCTGCGCTATAATACTGCACACAGCAGTTAACATAAATAAAGGCCTAAAGTCCTTGTCACGAAGTGGTTTTAATTTTATAGAGTGTGCCTGAATGAAAGCAAGACCCTAGTATGAGAAAGTCTGAGAAAATAGAATTTAGATGGAAAATGACATGCCTGTGGACAGACGCGACTATTGGCTCAAGGGATAGAACCAGGATTTGAATCTCCCCTTGCCGCTTCGTGACTTTAGACTGGCTATAGTCTCGCCCTCCTCTGACTTCCTTTAAATACAAGGAGATAAGGTGTATAAATACGACCACAAACACCACTATACAGACAACATAGAGTAAGTATAGTAAAGAATAGAAGCTGATCCAGTAAATAATATATGTATATATTTATTTACATACAAGAAAAACATAAAATGGCATATTACGTCATCAAGTCAGTCGATAGCGTGCACTGTTGCACGGCCTGGAAAACAAGTAACAATTAAATTGAGAGACACTCAACAAAAAAAAAACCTCAATCACATTCACTCTTCCTGTCACCCTGCTGAGGAACAATAAAAATGGTTAGTGCTTTAAAGTACTTTGATCTTGTGGGGCTGTCAACTTAGCCTCCACTCTCTAACATTAATAAGCTTTCTTATTGTCTCAGTCCTGGTGACTCTTTCTCAACGAACGGCTACACAGCTTTCTACTAGTGAGGCGATAGGCGCCGATAACTACACCACAAGAATTGCTAACATAATAGACTTGGTTTTTTTCGAACGCAGACTCAGTGTCTATCCTTCAAATGGATACTGAACAGACCCTACTGGTCCTGTCTATTTTCTCCCTCCGTCTCTCTCGTGGTCTCAGTGTCTCTCTAACACTCGAGGACTGATGACGCGGCGTCTCCGCTACTCTCTTCTCTACTATCAGGACCCAGGGATGTTAACCCTCTCCCCTGCTCCTGAATTCGGTGCTTGATTTACTGTCGAAATCCTCACTGCCGCTGAATAATTTCCCTCTTTTAACCCGCTCCGGAGTTAGAGGAAAACAAGGCTTGAATTCTGGCTGTCTGAAATTACACCAGTCTCCGACCTCGTGTCGATGCTGGAGATTATAATAGCGATGAGCTCGGGCAGTGTGATAAATAAACCACGGTCCAGCTGAAGCATAGGGACTTCACTGCCAGAGACCATAGGTCTGACCCTTAAGCTAGGTCCTGTTGCCGTGGGTAATTTTGCACATGGGCAAATTTACGCTTCCCACTATTCTTGCCGGGACTCGCTGAAATTAAAAGAAGATGCGTCTATTCTATAACAATTCCAACCTAACGCATCTCTAACCTAACTCCCCTTCACTCGTCATTTACAACAATACAAAAAATAATATTGCCCACGTGGCTCACTCGTCATGTACAACAATACAAAAATTAATATTACCCACGTGGCACTCTTGTCATGTACAACAATACAAAAATTAATATTACCCACGTGGCACTTAAATCTCTCCCCTCTCGTTCTTCACACAATACATAAAATACCACTATCCCACGTGGCACTAAAATCACACTTATCCTCCCCTTCTTCTACTAAAATCTGCCAGGTAAAATAAACAAAACCTCCCGACACCGTCTGACACGTTACATGGCCGATCACATGTTCAAACTTGACAAAAATAGGGAAATCCTTTTGTCCGAAGTTCCGGGGTCTCCCTTTTTAACATTTACCCATGAGGGTTCCCGGCTTGCTCCAAAATTAAATTAAATTAAGTTTCGCTATAGGAATAGTTTCCTCCCCTAAGCAGTATAATTCACTTACAACGTAAATCTGAACCCTCCGACAATTTTTCTCACGTTTTTAAGGCTCAGAAAAATTAACGAACACACCAGGGATTTCCCCATAAATTTACATTAGTAAATACACCGAAATAAATGGTGGTTTTACATAACATTCTACAAATATGGGCACACGTGTTTCTCACAACTTCACACACTCCTATCTACTGCCAAAATCATAGAAAGAATAAGCACACTGTTGCATTTACGTCGTTCTTCAAAAATATGATAATGGATGGCACTATCGTTTATTCTAAAACTGAAAAGTTAATGTCTCCCACGAAGAAATTAACTACGGACGAAATTCTAAAAGAACCACTAATAAATAAACGACAATAAGATCCTACATACCTATTATCGTTGGTTATTCCCACAGTGGAGAACGATAAATTACGTAGTCCTACGGCCAAGCAATTATTTCTTCAGAGACAATTGCCCGCAGTTTCCTCTCTCATTATATACAAGAGAAACCGCCCACGCGGATTTCCCTTCCTACGCAATCGCGGACCAATGGGAGCGCTAGGAAAAATCAATACTATCAACCCACGCAAATCCCGCGTGCTTCCGGTCTCGTCATATCGCGTGCCGGAAATGGCGATTAATTTCGTAAACAACGAAATTTACGGGAATCGCGAAAAATCAGAAGAAAGTAAAACTGGCCGAGTGAAAAATAAACCTACCGACATAAAACGAACCCATTAAAATTACCTCCTCAAAAATACCGACCACGATATATTCACATGAGAAGAACAAGGCAAACCCATATAATTACAAAGAGAAGAGAAATGGTGAAAACTCAAACTAGAACCACAGAATCGGGCCTGATGAAAGTCAGAATTACAGTGTAGTATCACATAAGTGCTAAATCACTGAAATCTCTGGAATTCATACTGGTCCGTATCTAGATCTACATCCCGATCTAATCACTGTCATAATTAGCATTATCATACAGGCCCATCTCCATATCCTTGAGAATCTTGGCAAGCACTGGATCGTGAGGGTCACGCCAGGGGATTTTCTCCTGTCGACTGCAACATGACTGATCGCCCTTCCTCCTCCCTCTCGTGTGTTTCCTTCGCCCACGAATTTTCCTGGCGGCGCATGGTAAATACTGATTACCAGATGGTGCGACCTCCCAGTGTTTTGAAACAGTCTGACTGGCTTGGCCAGACATCGCCGTAACAGGGCGTAACTGTTTACGGTTGCTTGAAGAACCGTGCACATGTTCCTTCTTGTCAGTATTTCCCTCCCTGGAGAGATGTAATACCATCGGGGGCCTAATTCCCGACGACAAAGAAGATACTTCTGAAGTAAGAGGCGTCACCACTGTTTGACCTTTAGGCTGAACAGGGCTGACAGGCGAATACGCCTCTGTAAATAACATTCCACTGTCTTTAGAGGCGTCTCTCCTCCTCAGAGCAAGACAAGGATGTTTGAGCTCCCGTGGGGCTCCGTGAATTTGGGGCTTTCCTCTTTCACTTTTCTGGCCTGCAGTAGGCCCTCTTGCGTTAGCAAGAATCGGTGTGGTTGGGTTTCCGAAAACTAAGTATGGGCTTCCCAGGATGAAATCATGTGCTGGCTGTGCCATTACAGCTGCCTTGATGGTGCCAGACACAAACTTGCATTTCACCTCAATATTGGCTACAGGCAGACGCTGTGAGATACCTCTTCTCAAAACGCCACCAATCTCAACTATTTCTCCGGTCCACTGCCCTGGTTTCACCAAATGACGAGCGACGATACTGGGGTAAGTAAGCCCGCTGTCAAACAAACACGTAGTGGCTGTCCCATTCACTACGGCTGGTCCACTGTTAGAGAACAACTTCTCTGCCTGGACTGGTTCCCATTTATTCCCTTTAGTCCATCTCACCGGTCTTAAACAAGCTGCATGGTGAGCTGGGGGTTTGTTCATGCATCGGGATATCCAGTGGGAAGTGGTTCTACAATTCTGACAATACCTCTCATTATCTCCTCGGTTCCTAGCGGGTTCCTGAGAGGTTGTTGTCGGTGCTCTGTTATGCTGCTGGGGGCGCAAGTTATAACCTGAATGAGGCTCCTTGCGAGAAGGCCCTGGTTGCTGATGAGCTGGTGAAGTAGCTGGCTGCAATGATGAAGCTCCTTTGTCTGGGGCTGGCAGGTCTGGGTGTTTCCGTTTCTGTCCCAGTACTTCGGCCTGTGCCGTCTGGTACCTTTCCGCGAACACGATAATCTGATCAAGTTGCTGGGCGCCCTGCTCCGCCAGATACCGCCTCAAGTCGGGAGACATGTTTGCCTTTACTTGTTCACACAGAACTAACTCCTCCAACCCTTCAAAAGTTTTCGCCAGTCCTGACAGTTCCCTCCACCGGGTTAGGTAATTTCTCACCCGCTCGCAAACTGTGCGAAACTCTCTCCCTTCTCCGGCCTGCTCTCCCTGAACATGGTTTGGCATTTACGGGGTGTCCACTGAAATCTTTGCAACAAAGCGTTTCGCAGTGCCTCAAAGTTGTTCTGATCATCTATGAGCAGCTTGTTGTAAACTTCATACGCATGACCTTTGAGCGATTGTGATAATTTCAGACACCAAAGACTCTCATCCAACCCGTATGCCTTTGCCATTCTTTGAAATTTCTCCAAAACTACGTCAATCTTCTCATTCCCATTAGGGAACGAGTCAAATGGGAAGCTCATGGCTGCCATCTGGGGCCCTCCGTTTCCTGAGGTGTCTCGTACTCCTGCTCCGGGTGAATCTCCATTAGCTGAACTGCCTTCCGAAGATCGGTACTGCAGTTCCAGAGAACGCAGGGCAAGTTCGTGCTGTCTTTCTGCTGCCTTCTCCCGTACTTCTCTTTCTGCTGCCTTCTCATGTACTTCCCTTTCTGCTGCCTTCTCCTTCTCCTGGGCTTCCAGTTTCCGAAGTTCCATCTCAGCCTGCCTCTCCGCTACTTTCGCGGCGGCTATCCTTCCCTCTTTCGCTGCTTCTGCGGCGGCTATCCTTTCCTCCTTCGCTGCTTCGGCAGCAGCTATCCTTTGCCTTTCCTCAATTTCCCGTTGATTATGCTTATCATTTTCTCTGATCATGTAGGCTTTCATCTCCTCTTTATCCATTCCCATGTCCTGGGCAGCGTCGCGCCAGGCAGCTCGTAACTTGGCCATATCCGCCATCTTACCTGTAAACTGCTGTAAGTTCACAAATACAGAGAAATGACAGAAAAGGAAAAGAGAAGGAACAACCAGTTACGTAATATAAAATACTCCCTCTTTAACCGCTGTTCCAAAAACCCGACCTCAGACTAGCAACCAGTCTGAATAATAACCTGAGAAAAAAATTTAGTTAAGAAGCTACCAAAAACTAAATTACCTTCCTGTTATAGAAAAATATCTCGGTATGCCATCAATTACCTCTTAGTCATATAAATCAAAAATACCACAAAAATCTACTAGACTGTTAACCTGTGGAAAAACTTATAACTGGATCAGTTCTAATAGCTCAAGTCTAGGGGATATTTAAAGAAACTCTATTCTCAAAACTTTCTAGAGACAATCTATGAATATAGATCACAGAATTGATCTCACCAGAATGATCCACCGGACGATTGCCGCCCACTTGTCACGAAGTGGTTTTAATTTTATAGAGTGTGCCTGAATGAAAGCAAGACCCTAGTATGAGAAAGTCTGAGAAAATAGAATTTAGATGGAAAATGACATGCCTGTGGACAGACGCGACTATTGGCTCAAGGGATAGAACCAGGATTTGAATCTCCCCTTGCCGCTTCGTGACTTTAGACTGGCTATAGTCTCGCCCTCCTCTGACTTCCTTTAAATACAAGGAGATAAGGTGTATAAATACGACCACAAACACCACTATACAGACAACATAGAGTAAGTATAGTAAAGAATAGAAGCTGATCCAGTAAATAATATATGTATATATTTATTTACATACAAGAAAAACATAAAATGGCATATTACGTCATCAAGTCAGTCGATAGCGTGCACTGTTGCACGGCCTGGAAAACAAGTAACAATTAAATTGAGAGACACTCAACAAAAAAAAACCTCAATCACATTCACTCTTCCTGTCTCCCTGCTGAGGAACAATAAAAATGGTTAGTGCTTTAAAGTACTTTGATCTTGTGGGGCTGTCAACTTAGCCTCCACTCTCTAACATTAATAAGCTTTCTTATTGTCTCAGTCCTGGTGACTCTTCCTCAACGAACGGCTACACAGCTTTCTACTAGTGAGGCGATAGGCGCCGATAACTACACCACAAGAATTGCTAACATAATAGACTTGGTTTTTTTCGAACGCAGACTCGGTGTCTATCCTTCAAATGGATACTGAACAGACCCTACTGGTCCTGTCTATTTTCTCCCTCCGTCTCTCTCGTGGTCTCAGTGTCTCTCTAACACTCGAGGACTGATGACGCGGCGTCTCCGCTACTCTCTTCTCTACTATCAGGACCCAGGGATGTTAACCCTCTCCCCTGCTCCTGAAATCGGTGCTTGATTTACTGTCGAAATCCTCACTGCCGCTGAATAATTTCCCTCTTTTAACCCGCTCCGGAGTTAGAGGAAAACAAGGCTTGAATTCTGGCTGTCTGAAATTACACCAGTCTCCGACCTCGTGTCGATGCTGGAGATTATAATAGCGATGAGCTCGGGCAGTGTGATAAATAAACCACGGTCCAGCTGAAGCATAGGGACTTCACTGCCAGAGACCATAGGTCTGACCCTTAAGCTAGGTCCTGTTGCCGTGGGTAATTTTGCACATGGGCAAATTTACGCTTCCCACTATTCTTGCCGGGACTCGCTGAAATTAAAAGAAGATGCGTCTATTCTATAACAATTCCAACCTAACGCATCTCTAACCTAACTCCCCTTCACTCGTCATTTACAACAATACAAAAAATAATATTGCCCACGTGGCTCACTCGTCATGTACAACAATACAAAAATTAATATTACCCACGTGGCACTCTTGTCATGTACAACAATACAAAAATTAATATTACCCACGTGGCACTTAAATCTCTCCCCTCTCGTTCTTCACACAATACATAAAATACTATTATCCCACGTGGCACTAAAATCACACTTATCCTCCCCTTCTCTCGTTCTACTAAAATCTGCCAGGTAAAATAAACAAAACCTCCCGACACCGTCTGACACGTTACATGGCCGATCACGTGTTCAAACTTGACAAAAATAGGGAAATCCTTTTGTCCGAAATTCCGGGGTCTCCCTTTTTAACATTTACCCATGAGGGTTCCCGGCTTGCTCCAAAATTAAATTAAATTAAGTTTCGCTATAGGAATAGTTTCCTCCCCTAAGCAGTATAATTCACTTACAACGTAAATCTGAACCCTCCGACAATTTTTCTCACGTTTTTAAGGCTCAGAAAAATTAACGAACACACCAGGGATTTCCCCATAAATTTACATTAGTAAATGCACCGAAATAAATGGTGGTTTTACATAACATTCTACAAATATGGGCACACGTGTTTCTCACAACTTCACACACTCCTATCTACTGCCAAAATCATAGAAAGAATAAGCACACTGTTGCATTTACGTCGTTCTTCAAAAATATGATAATGGATGGCACTATCGTTTATTCTAAAAACTGAAAAGTTAATGTCTCCCACGAAGAAATTAACTACGGACGAAATTCTAAAAAGAACCACTAATAAATAAACGACAATAAGATCCTACATACCTATTATCGTTGGTTATTCCCACAGTGGAGAACGATAAATTACGTAGTCCTACGGCCAAGCAATTATTTCTTCAGAGACAATTGCCCGCAGTTTCCTCTCTCATTATATACAAGAGAAACCGCCCACGCGGATTTCCCTTCCTACGCAATCGCGGACCAATGGGAGCACCAGGAAAAATCAATACTATCAACCCACGCAAATCCCGCGTGCTTCCGGTCTCGTCATATCGCGTGCCGGAAATGGCGATTAATTTCGTAAACAACGAAATTTACGGGAATCGCGAAAAATCAGAAGAAAGTAAAACTGGCAGAGTGAAAAATAAACCTACCGACATAAAACGAACCCATTAAAATTACCTCCTAAAAATTACCAAACACGATATATTCCCATGAGAAGAAACAAGGCAAACCCATATAATTACAAAGTGAAGAGAAATGGTGAAAACTCAAACTAGAACCACAGAATCGGGCCTGATGAAAATCAGAATTACAGTGTAGTATCACAGTCCTCACGACTCAATTCTGCGCTAAAATACTGCACACATCAGTTCACATAAATAAAGGCCTAAAGTCCTCACGACTCAATTCTGCGCTATAAGACTGCACACAGCAGTTAACATAAATAATGGCCTAAAGTCCTCACGACTCAATTCTGCGCTATAATACTGCACACAGCAGTTAACATAAATAATGGCCTAAAGTACTCACCAAATATCTATGGCCTACACTAATCTTGGCCTACACAAATCTTTACTGCAGTTTATCAAATATGCTGTACACACAGCGAAAATATAAGTCGACATTTCCTTAAGCACTACGTAGGCATACACTATCACAACACAGGGACTCGACCCGCTCGGTCCACGCCCAATACTCGACTCTTCTAAAATCACACACTCGTCTCGCCAAAAAACCCAATCACGAGACTCAGCTGTTTAGAACACCGCTCAAAACAGTACAGAATAAATACATCTCAGCATTTGAGATAACAGCGTTCACCACGCTTTTTCTGTACTCTGACACTCAAAATAGAAGGAGATATTTCTATTATAAAGTTAAACAAGCCTCCGCTTAATCGAGCGTACAAGCGCTGCAACCCACAATTTAACTTGTCCAAAAAACATTCCAAAGATCACTTCCCTTCCATAGGATCTACTCGTAACATTCAGTCTATTGGTTTTTTCTTGAATGTGTTAGATGATGGAGATGTACAACGAGATTATTGTTGTTTTCCTGCCTGATAGCACAACATGCATTCTGCAGCTCATGGATCAAGGAGTCATTTCGAGTTTCAAGTCTTATTATTTAAGACACACATTTCGTAAGGCTATAGCTGCCATAGATGTCATTAAGAACATTCGTGATTCATGGGAGGAGGTCAAAATATAAACATTAACAGGAGTTTGGAAGAAGTTGATTCTGACCCTTATGGTTGACTTTGAAGGGTTCGAGACTTCAGTGGAGGAAGTGACTGCAAATGTGGTGGAAATAGCAAGAAAACTGGAACTAGAAGTGGAGCCTGAAGATGTGACTGAATTGCTGGTATCTCATGATAAAACAATTAACAGATGAGGAGTTGCTTCTTATGGATGAGCAAAGAAAGTAATTTCTTGAGATGGAATGTACTCCTGGCGAAGATCCCATGAACATTGTTGAAATGACAACACAGGATTTAGAATATTACATAGGCTTAGTTGATACAGTAGTGGCAGGCTTTGAGAGGATTGACCCCAATTTCAAAAGAAGTTCTACTGTGGGTAAAATGCTATCAAACAGTATCACATGCTGCAGAGAAATCCTTCACGAAAGGAAGCGTCAGTCAATTCTGCAAACTTCATTGTTGTCTTATTTTAGGAAACTGCCACAGCTACCCCAACTTTCAGCAACCAGCACTCCGATCAATCAACAGCCATCAACATCGAGGCAAGACTCTCCACTAGCAAAAAGATTACGATTCGCTGAAGGCTCAGATGATGAAGATTAGCATTTTTTTTTAGCAACAAAGTATTTTAAATTTTACAGTACATTGTTTGTTTTTTTAGACCTAGCGCTATTGCTCACTTAATAGACACAGTGTAAACATGATTTTAGGCTTTTCTATGCACTGGGAAGCCAAAAAAATGGGTGTGACCAACTTTATTGCGATATACGCTTTATTGCAGTGGTCTGGAACTGAACCCGCAATATCTCCAAAGTATGCCTGTATTTAACAACAAAAATTAGTATTAATGGTTGGTGAAGGTATGGGATAATGTAACGATCTGTAAGATCTAGTAATGCATATGTCAAATTAAGAGTCAATTAAATATTAACCTACAAACCCTTTAGCTTTCATCTACATACTTTACAACATAACAAAGATAAGAAAAAAAACAACACATACATGCACAGTTTGGAAATTCAAGACTTTGCTTGAATTATTTATATTTAATATAACAAATGGAATCAAAGATTGAATGATGTTCCTGTAGATTATTTGTCTTGCTTAATGCCAGTTCATTGTGGATTTGAGTACAATTATTTTATTTAAAATGTGGGCAATCCTCCGAATACCGGTCCCAAATGACTCAATACGGTTTGTGTTAGAAAATATCCCTTACAGGGCCTCATTTGGTAATGCCGGTTCAGGGGCGACATTAAATGGGGAAACACAAATCTAAAATTACATTTTAATACTCAACAACGTTGGTCGACTAAACCATGGCATCTATGATCATACGGTTGTTGTTCATGCTAATAATTTCGTTGACCCTGTACACAGTGAAATTCACACCCAAACTATTGAAGGTGTATGGATGCAAGCGAAGAGGAAACAACGTTACCAAGGCGGCACTAGTCGTGGAAAGTTTCATTCTTATTTAGCAGAGTTTAAGTGGCGCTATAGTCACAAACAACCTGTTTTCGGGCAGTATTTACAACTTTTGTGCAAAAATTTCAACATATAACCTTCTAACATTATTAATACGTAATTGACTTCACTTCACTTCACCGGGCACCAAAAGTTCCTTCTGGCAATTTCTGTGTTTCAAGAGTAGTTTCCCATTCATTTCTACTTTTTTTATTATATGTCAAAATGAGGCCCTGTAAGGGATATTTTCTAACACAAACCGTATTGAGTCATCTGGGACCGGTATTCGGAGGAGTGCCAAAATGTGTGATTATGTACGATTGTTAAAAAGGATTTATTAGAATGGTCACTTCTTAGTTCAGGCTTGGAGAACATTGCTGGCTATATTTTTTTTTACTTCCTTTCAGTATGTACCATATTACGGCGGCTATGGGGAGTATGACATGTCTCACACTGGTATGTTGTTATTGGATAACATTTAGTAAGCTGTGAAATAGTTAAAAAACAGATTTTGCATAACAGATAGCTATTTGAAAAGAGCTTATTTAATTCTGAAGGTGACTTAATTTAAACAGCAGTAATTTTTTAAATAGATGTTTATTTCATGGTACTTCTCTTACTGCTAATCTGATTTTTTTGTTGGTGTGCAAAATACTGTGTTTCATAGTCTCTGGTTATAATCAGGGTTCGTAGCGACCTGGAAAAGGCTGGAAAACTGGAAAAAAAATTCCAGGCGTTGAAAAGGCTGGAAAAATGGCTAAAAGCCTTGAATTTCCCACATCAGACCTGGAAAAAAATACGAATCGAAAGTTGGATGCTTGGTATCCATTTTTCGTTTATTGGTGGTATTTTTCGTTAAACCCCAGTTACCGTAGAATTTTTACTTCCCTTAGAGCACTAAATCCATTTCCAGACGTTTTTGGCGGTTTGCGTTAATGACGTGAACGCACAAATTTATTTTTAGCGCATGCGTCTGCTATTCGAATCAAGCATCGCCACCTTTGAAATTATTATTTAGAAACATTCCTGGTTGTCACTTTCAGTATAAATGGCTAGAAAAGCCAAGTTATAAAACACCAAGAACTTGTCTGCGCATTCAAGTTGTTCATTTCCACTGAGGTAAGTAATAACTTCATTTATCTCATTTATAAAACATTTAAATAAGTCCAGTTTATAGATAGGCCTACTGTACTTGCGTCTGTAATTTACAATGTATTTACAGTTTTATTTTTAACCATGGCCATGGGGAGTGTACAGGCCTGCTGTTTCCAGTTAGATATTTAATAGATTTTCACTTATCGTAAGTATTATAAGAATATTATCACACCTTCACCCTCCCAATTACTGTATATTAGCTTTTGTTCTAGTTAAATATTGTTTGACTATATTATGTATGCGTTTAGAACTTTGACTTGGTAAATATACATAGCTTAGGCCTACTCATAAGTTATTTGTGTGTTCCATTTTTTTTTTTTTTTACAGAAAAGAACACAACCCCAAGGAGCAGTTTTACCCTCAGAAACATCAAAACCATCTAACACTACCCCCCTCGGACTTGTCAAAAACGTCTAACACTACCAGAAGACCTACAGATGTGACATCATTTGTGACCAAGGAAGAAACTCTCAGAACTGAGATTATTTGGACTCTGTTGTCAGTCAAAAGTCACCATGATTTTAATTCAAATACAGGAATTAATAACATTTTTCAAAAATTTTTTCGTGATAGTTCTATTGCCAGACAGTTTGGTCTGTCTGAAAGGAAAACTTCCTATCTGGCCTCTTTTGGACTGGCTCCATATTTCACCTCACTTCTTGAGAGCCAGCTTAGCAAGAACAGTTACATTGTTCTGTTTGATGAAAGCATGAACAAATCAATGCAGCGAAAGCAAATGGATTTCCATGTTCGTTTCTGGGATGTAAATGTGGTAAAAACACATTGTCTTACATCAAAGTTTCTTGAACATGCTAGAGCTCTTGATATGCAGACTGCATTTGATGTTGCATGCTCATCGTTAAATTTAGGACATTTGCTCCAACTGTCCATGGATGGACCTAATGTAAACTGGACTTTTCATGACAAAATTAATGCGCTACTGAACCAGAACTATGGTATAGAACTAATGTTGGAAGCTGTGGGCTGCACAAAGTTCATGGTGCCACAACTGAATATATGGCCATTGATTTTTTTCCAAACTTTTTACCCCCGACATTGCCATAGATCTGACCACTGGCGAAGTGAATAGGTATGGAGAAAATCACCTCGCTCTGCACACAGGCAGGATTATATTTCAAGCACTAACTGCCACAAAGTGGAGATTCAAACTATCTGCTCTCACTGATGCTAAAACATAATACTGCATGAAATTGAAAATTGATACTGGTAAGGAAAATTATGAAGGTTGTGTTGGGGCAACTTTCAGGGTTGTGAAAGATCTTCTTGATGGATAGGCAACAAGGGACATATTCTCTTCTGTGGTAGTTTTTATTCAGCCTAGTAGCTGAAAATAGGAAGCATTTTCCTGAAGCACTGAAGAAAAAGGAACTCAAATTGAAAAAGGAAAATCATCCAGGGTTTTGCGCGGCTGAAGATAAGGCATGCCGACAGTCACCTGGCATGATATGAAAAGATTTAACCTTATATCTACTGTTCACTCCAATGATAATATAAACAAGACAGTTAGAAAGACAAATTCTTTAGGGCAGAAGAATTCAGAAGCCAGTGCTTGCAGAAAAATACAGCAAAAGTGTGGGAGGTGTCCTATTTTTATATCATTTCTTAGTTGAAACTGCCCTGGTCAATGGGCACATAACCTAAAAAACTGCCAACTCTACAAAAAAGATCAAAGCAAAGATCAGGATGTCAGTCTGACTCTTATTGAACCTGCTATTCTTCAACACAATGTGACACCTTCAAAACCACAGGTCACAACAACACGACTTACTGAGCACCATTTCATTGATAAATATGAAAGGGCAAGGTATAAACCAGACTGTAAAGTGTGTAAGGCTGCAGGGAACAGAAGCCAGACTTGCATGTACTGCCCAAATTGCAATGTACCTCTATGCCTGATACCTTGCTTCAAGTTATACCACACAGTTGAGGATTATCAATGATCCAGACAAAGACTCTTGCAGAGGCCTACAGCTACAACTTCAACCCCAGTTAATGAAGGAAGCAGCTCAGACTCCAACTGGAGGTACTTAACTACTCAAACATTCACAAACACTCATTGTCAGATGCCACAGACACAGAATACATTCAAAAAAGACAAATTCAAAAATTAAATTTATTTTTGCATTTTATTCACAATTTTTGTTAGCCTTTTATGTTGAAATACATGGTTAATCGTTAAATCAATACATCAATCAAGCTTATTTTATTCATTGCCATCCATGTCCCTAACATTTTATTGCACTGACATTGAACAAATTCACTATAAAGTGGAAAAAGATCATGGTTTTAAAACATCTCCTGAAATTTCTATAATTAGCCACACAAATTCAAGACGGCCG
The DNA here is from genome assembly GCA_024509875.1 of Oreohelix idahoensis. Lineage (NCBI taxonomy): Eukaryota > Metazoa > Mollusca > Gastropoda > Stylommatophora > Oreohelicidae > Oreohelix > Oreohelix idahoensis. Next base: position 48,692 of record JAMPIV010011863.1, read on the forward strand.
CATGATCATGTGACCAATTGCATAAAATATGTTTTTCGGATGTGGCAACCATACGTAAAGGTGCTCTGAATATTTCAAAGGCCTGTGTCTGTTTTTAAATTTTTTATGAATTTTCCACACAAAAAAACCCAGTTATTTTTAAAGAAATCTGCTAACATCCTTGGTAATGGGAGACAGTAATGCTCCGTATTGCTGGTCAGCAAAGCGATAATTATATCTGAGATAATTAGATGAGGAAAATATTAGAGTTTCCCATCCTTGAAAATCATGTGCGTGGACCTGGAAAATGCTTGAAGAAATTTACTATGAACCCTGTATAATAATTTATGGATAATTTGTTTCTAAATTCAAACCAGTCTAAATTTTTCATATAATTTCAGGTGAGCCACTGTTGTCACTAATACTTGCAGGATTTTAAACCTGCAACAGTAATAGTTTTGCATAACAGGGTAAAATGGCACTGTGCTATTCCTTTGCCATGGAAATATTGTCCCAGATGGATTTTAATGCCCTTTTTTTAGTTTTTGAGTTACGAATACATTTTAATAGGAAGTTTATTGTATGTTTGTTTCAAGGCAGATTTTGTTATTGGTAATTTCAATGCATCATGAGCTATTTGATTTAGATTTATTGTCTAAAGTAGTTAAAAATATTGGCAAATTTATTGCACTGTTAGCAATGAATCGGCAATTTGATAGATATCAGGAAACATATTTTTAGTGCTGTAGAAAGTTTATGTGCCACATGTATTGCCTAATAAATACATAGATTATAAGACAGCCGAAGCACAAAACAAGAAATCTGTGGTTTTCCCCAATAAGAAGCACAATTGTATAAGAAAATATAATTTTAAAATTTCAAATATACATGTTACAATTCTGAAGACAGCTGACGGCACATTTTTAGATTTGGGGAATTTAAATTATAGGAAAATACACTAATCTCAGAGAAAGCAACTGTGTTATGAATAATTGTTATATGTAATACTGTAGAGCTGATCTCGTTAGCACAGTGGTTATTGCGTGTTTCAGATTTAACACATAGATTGCTTCATGACATTTAGTGTTGATTTTTTACGTCAAATTTAACAGACTGGCTGATTGCTTAACACATTAACTACCGAATTGGAAAACACGCTGTGGCATAATTAAATGTTGTTCCCATTTTCATCCTGTATGTATATGCACACGTTAAGTGTAGTTTTCGTAATTGCTTACAGATTTTTATGAATTATACGTCATTTTAAAGATAAATGAATGTACTATTAGAACAAGCTCAAAAAAATTATGTTTACAGGTATGGTAAATATTATTAATTGATTGAAAGACAAACAAGTTTCAATTTTTGTTCTCGTCGCTAGATCTATCAGTCGATTGTTGAAACAAATTTCTAGCTTGTTTAGCCTTTATTGGAGATGTACACGCATTTTTTGTGGTCCAATCACTAGTTGCCACGGTAAACAGTTTACGCGATTTGGTAACTAACCCAAAATGTTGAATAATATGAACATAATATCAATTTTCCAGTGTTCTACAACAACCATGCTTTGGGAATTTGGGCAACTTAAAATCTCGAACCAGATCAGAAAGTGTTTCAGTACATTTTTCATTCGTTTTATTACTAAACATAGATCGTCACTCTGAGCGGCTAGCAGTCCAAAGGATGGGATTTCATAAGCCTGTCCCCTGGCAAAGGGGCGACCGACCCCAACCAGGCACGTCCACGGGTGGCGGATAGTGGAGCGACCTCCAGATATGGTGTGTCAGCTGCGAATTAAGTCAGTATTGCTGGGCAAATAAGCAGCCGCGGACCAAACGGCGATGTCCTCCCAGCAGGATGGGGAGGGGTAACAGGTGGCACTGATACCCCCACTGAAATCCCCCATATGTCCTATGACGGGTGCATCAAGCGAGTAAGAGCCGCTATAAGCTCTAGCCACGGGGAAGGTAAACCTCGGTAAACAAACCAACCTGCTGCCTTGCAGCTACCACCGGGAGATGGAAAGGCTATGGGAGACAACCCTGAACAACAAACACAACCCGGCCTGCCGAAGACGGAGTGTGTTAGCTACGGCGCAGACACCGGGGAAAATTAGGACACAAACGCTTTTGCAGTATGGAGTCATGCGACTATCTCGACTTACGTCATGGTGTCGCTCCTATCAGCTACAACCGGGAAGGAGCGGAGCCGGGCCCCTAGCCTCGAAAGGGCCCACCCAAGCAACCGGTATGAACCGCGACGTGCGACCTGGCCAAGGGGTGCTGAGCTCCAGCAGAAGCTATGGGGCTGCTGCGCCGACCTGGTAAAGACTGTGGACTTCGTTCTGGCGACAGGCCTGCAGATTTAGCATGACTACAAACTGAACGCAGAAGAAGAAGAAGAATAAGCCTGTCCCACCGGCTCGTGGTAGTTAATGTGTTAATAATGATTTTATTTTTCAGATTTAACAAACTGACAGATCGTTTCTTCAAGACAAGTGCTTGGCCAGAGGCAGATGTTGTTGCTCCAATTGTAGGCCTTGGTAATTAACTTTTATTCCTCAAGGTTTAGAAATTAATAATGCAAAGTGTTCTCTAGTGAAGGTGTCATATATTTACACACTTAAAGATAATTATTAATTAGTTTAGTGGTCGGTAACTTAGTTTAAACTGTCCCAGCAGGGATAATTTCAAGTTTTATGGGGGTATAGAACAAATATAGTTGAGCAGTTACCATTAAACTAGCTAAGATTATAATTAATTTCTGTATTTTTACCAAGATTGTCTATATGTGTATATACATAGAACAACCTGGTTTTTTGTACCTTTTTTTCTTCCCTTCAATATAACCAGTTGTTCCTGTAGTCCCTTGGGAGATAAAAAACCATCACCAGATTCTAATGAAGGCCCACACATTCTCAGATCAGAAGTAGAGAATGCCATTCATATGATACAAAAAGGAAGATCAGCAGGCATGGATAACATAAACATTGAAATGATAGAAGCTCTGGAGAGCTTTGGTATAGATACAATCACAGAAATATGCAATGATATATACAATACAGGATATTTACCACACGACATGAAGACATCAGTTTTTATAACATTGCCCAAAAAACCAAATGCAACAGAATGTTCAGACTTCAGAACAATCAGCCTGATGAGTCATGCAATTAAGATACTGCTCAAAATCATACAGGAAAGAATAAAAAGTAAAGTAGACAGCGAAATCCAAGAAGAACAGTTTGGTTTTAGACGGAACAGTGGAACAAGAGAGGCAATATTTTGCCTAAGAAGATTAGCAGAAAAATATACAGAGGTCCAAAAAAGTATGTATATGTGCTTCATTGACTATAAGAAGGCTTTTGACAGAATCCATCATGAGAAAATAATTGAATGCCTCAAAGACATAGGTATTGATGGAAAAGATATAAGAATACTCAGTAACCTTTATTGGGAGCAAACTGCCACAGTAAGATCGGGAAGGAATTATTCACCATACATAGACATAAAAAGAGGTGTCAGACAAGGTTGTGTGCTGTCCCCCTGCCTATTTAATTTATACACCGAAAAAATTTTCAAACAGATACAGGAAATACCAGGACTGAACATCAGTGGAAGATCAATAAACAACCTTAGATATGCAGATGATACCGTGTTGTTAGCTGAAAGCGAACAGGAGTTACAAGAACTAGTGAAGCAAGTGAACAGTATAAGTCATGAATATGGACTCGACATTAATATTGAGAAAACTAAAACTATGATAATTAGCAAAACAGACGATAAACCCACATTAAAGATAAGCGTAAATGGGAAAATCCTGGAACAAGTCAAGAGCTACGTATATCTTGGGCATATAATAACAGAAGATGGCAGATGTGAAACAGAAATCAAGAAGAGAATAGGAATGGCCAAAGCTACATTCAACAACATGAAACATATACTGACATCCAAACAGTTATCTCATAAATTAAAACTGAGAATCATAAAGTGTTATATATATTCTGCATTTCTGTATGGTGCAGAAACATGGACGATGAATAAGCATTTGGAAGAAAGAATTGAGGCTCTTGAAATGTGGATATATAGAAGAATGGGGCGTATCTCATGGAAAGAGATGAAAACAAATAAGGAGGTCCTAGAAAATCTAGGTATGAAAAGAGAACTAATGAGAGAGGTCAAAGTTCGGCAGCTAAAATACTTTGGCCACATAAAAAGGCATAACACCTTGCAGAAGACCATAACAGAAGGGAGAGTTGAAGGTAAACGTGCAAGGGGAAGACAGCGCTATAAGTGGGAAGATAACATCAAGAGATGGACGGGAAAGAGTCTATCAGAGTGTACCACCAAGACAAGAGACAGAAGACGTTGGAGATCCATTACAGCCAACCTCCGTTGTGGAGATGGCAACTGATGATGATGATTGGAGATGTTCTCAGTTCCTGGTATTAAAACAATTAAATTCCCCTCTTAATTTTAGTTTACAATGTCATTTTAAGATGGGGGTACATAATGTTGAGCTCCATGGCCACACTCTCTTATCTTGCGTGATGACTGCAGTAAAAGACTCCTCTGCTCGATTACTTTAATGAGTTCTGGAGCCACCCCACTGGTTGCTATATGGACCAAGGAGTATGCTGTCCACCTCTGGCTTCAGCAAAGCTCTGACCAGGTGCTGCTCAATAACTTTAAGACCACGGTCCCTGAAACAAGAAGGTTGTACCTTCTACGTCAGAACTAATTTATACTCCATTTCTACACTGAGCACTATAGGCTTTACATCATGTTCGCTACTGAACCACACATATATACAGACATAATTTATCAATTTACATTCAATTTTCATTTAAAAATATTGAATATTTCAAGCTTACCACAATTCATGGAAATAATAATAAACAGTTTCGTTGACTGGCAATGAATATAGCACAACTCCGATCTGCCGATGTCCCAGGCTTTATTTTATAAAAAATATACACTGGTGCTCAACGCACTGCTTCTTAGTAGGTTTATTACAAGATGTGGCAATGAACAGACGCTCTGAATTGAGTATATTCGCAGCTCTACCCAATCAAACCATGTCTACACATCTTTTCAAAAAAAAATACTCCTTTTCACGTTTCCCCTGACAATACAAGATAGTATTTATAGTCCGACCAATCGTGTTAAGTCTTTCATTTGTTGCGCTCCAATCAAATAGGAGTTAACATGGTAGGCTATTTCCGTAACGTAATGTTTTTTCAAACACGTTATAAAAAAAATTTTATGAGCAGAAATGATTTCATGCTGTCAGGCACCCCCACTATTTTATTTTGGCCATAACTTGGTAATTCCTAGACTATTTGCGTAACGTTTTACATATTCTTTGTCAGCAAACCCTAAGGAACCCAAATATACGAATTTAATGGAGCCAATATGCATTTTCTTCTAGGATAGTCGTGCTGTTACTACCTTCTCACTTCCAAACTTGAGGGTGTCTGGGTACTGTCATGTTTTCAAACGTAAACCGGTATAATGTCATAATTCCCAATAAGCGTTTTTCAGGATTTTAAAACCTAACTCTGGTATGGGTAGTGAATTTTATCACTGTCGATTTGAAATAAAGTTAGTGCATGTGGCCTTACACGCGTGATGGCAGCAATTGTGTATCGCGCGACGCGTGTTTAGTGTTGCACGTGTCCCTGCTTTCTGCCTCTCCCTTCTCTCTATCCTTTAGTCCATCTGTCTTTTAGTTACGCCGTGTATAAAATGGAATGAATGAAATATTAAATTTAGGTCATTGATCAGCTTGCGTATCTCAAGGTTTTTCCAAGAAATACAGTACACGTTTCATTGAAGAAAGCGTGCAGCGACACAGTAGGCTTTTACTATCAACGTGAAAGCGTTACAATTTTCAGACGAAGTAGAAAACAAGGGGGATTTTGAGTACAGTCATTGTGACAGCACTGTTCTTTACCATTCTTCTTTCCTTTTATTAAATTTATTTGTTAGGCTTTGCATTTACGTTTTAATTTATATATGGGGATTAGAATAATTCACGACAGCACCAAGCTTTTTAAATAGACATAGGTCAAAATGATAGCTTCTTATAATGGAAGGTTCTGTAACTGAGTGTGCTCCTGTTTTTTAGGTAACATTGCTTTCTTTTCATTAATATATCTCTTATGCTGTGAAGTTTAACAGGTAGGGTTGATTACTGTTTTTCTGATCCAGCTCACAAAACTGGGTAACATCTTCTGAAAAACTTTCTGTGATCTATGAACAACACAATCTGTTTTATGCTTTTTCTTTCTCTCTCCTTCTTCTCCTTTGTTCAAAGCTATTATGAGTTTTTGTCTCAGGCACTGTCTCTCTCATTTCCCAAAATTTATTGACTGCCTGTAATTGTCTCAATCATTGTAAGACCATTATTATGGTGTTTGTCCATCTTTATGTTAACCCTTTGTTGTTTTACATTTATGCGTGCATTGCCCTATATATATATTAGTGTAGCTTTGTTGATCAAAAGAATCTCAACACATTTCATTGTGGTCTTTTAAATCATACTTCTTGCTGTTGAAGATGCTTAGTTTGGTATAGTTACTCCAGCCTTCACATATGGGGTGGAGATACATGTTCTTGATCATGTATGGACTTGATTAGTAGAACATGCTTCTTCAGGGATTTCATGAATAATGTCTAAAGCTTTTTTTTTTTTTTTTTTAAAAAGGGGGGGGGGGGGGTGTTTATCCCTTGCCTATAAGCCAAATTTCTGCTGAAGATAACCTGTAATAGTAATTAGTTTATGTCTATCTTTTCTAACCATGTATCTCCAGTTTCACAAGCTAGTACAACTTCCGATTTTATTCCGTAGAATGCTGCTGGCTTGCTTGGTGAGCTGTTAAGTTACTTCAATTTCAAGGGGTATTATGTTTTGTTTCTTCCATTAGCTGACTAGTTGTCTGGTTTTACATTTTTTTAAAATTATCATTATTAATGTGTACATTTTGTTTAGCTTATCAAGTACATATTTATAGCATGGATTTTTCCTTCATTTCTTTTGTTCTGCAGATAAGCGCTTTCTTATCTTGTACAAGGAACTTTACTTTCGTCACGTGTATGCCAGAGTTTCTGTAAGTATTCTATATATTACATATGTTGAAGCATCCATATGGATGATTCAGATCATCATTTATCTAACTTTATAAAATCAAGTAATTTTTAAAAATAGATTAGACATGGTAGCTAAAGCTTTGCTAGATCATTTGTGTTTAAAATTGTATGATTGTATTTTCTCTAGATAACCACCCCAGTGTGCTTTTTATTGCATATTTTATCATTCACTCATGTCATCATCACAACCCTCAATGTAATCATCATCATAACCCTTCATGCAATCATCATCACAACCCTTCGTGCAATCATCATCACAACCCTTCATGCAATCATCATCACAATCCTCCATGTAATCATGAGAACCCTCCATGTAATCATCATCAAAACCCTCCATGTAATCATCACAACCCTTCATGTAATCATCATCACAATCCTTCATGTAATAATCATCACAACCCTTCATGTAGTCATCATCACGACCATTCATGAAATCATCACAACCCTCCATGTAATCATCATAACCCTCCATGTAATCATCACAACCCTCCATGTAATCATCACAACCCTCCATGTTATCACCATCACAACCCTTCATGTAATCATCACATCCCTCCTTGTAATCATCAGAATCCTTCATGTAATATTCATCACAGCCCTCAATGTAATTATCATCAGAACCATCCATGTAATCATCAGAACCATCCATGTAATCATCACAACCCTTCATGTAATCATCATCACAACCCTCAATGTAATCGTCATCACAACCCTCAATGTAATCATCACAACCTTCAATGTTATCATCACAGCCCTCAATGTAATCATCATCACAACCCTTCATGTTATCATCATCACAACCCTCCATGTAATCATCAGAACCCTCCATGTAACCATCATCAGAACCCTTCATGTAACCATCATCAGAACCCTCCATGTAACCATCATCAGAACCCTTCATGTAACCATCATCACAACCATTCATGTAATCATCATCACAACCCTTCATGTAATCATCATCACAACCATTTAGCTTCCCATTGAAGCCTTCAACAAATTCAATCCAAATCATCCCCTGTTCTGTGTCGTCTGGTCAAGGTCGTTCCATGTCTTCTTGATCCCTTTCATTTCTATCTCCACGTCTTGTCTTCATGTGTTTTTGGTCTCCCATCTGCCTCTCCTGCCCTGGGGATTCTAGAACAAAGACCGCCTTGTAATGCTACCAGCAGGTTTCCTCAGTGTGGGCTTTATCTATTGCCAGCGTCTTCTTCACATCTCTTGCTCCACTGGCACTTGTCATATCTGCTTCATTAATTGGGTGGACTGTCTCAGGCTTGTCCTGTCACCATATTATTTGTCCCTTGCATATGTTGGTGAAAACTATTTTGTTATTCTGCTTCTCTTGTGGATCAGGAATTCCTTGAGGACAGATTATATTGTTTGTATTAACTTTGTTTACCAAGCCAAATGTATTGATCCTTTCTTCTGCTGGGTACATCATTTTTAATGTGCTTCATTGCAACGTATTTCTATTTTGCACATATTTTTGCTGTATTTTTTCTCATCATCCTGTACGCTGTTAGTGGTAGTATAAACCAACTGTTCTGGGGTGTAAATTTTCACATTTGCTTCATATGTCCCAGTTATCTGGTTTTTCCTAATTTGTGGTTAAATATTTTTTTCCCCCAAAAAATTGCTTTCCATATTTCAACTGTTTTTTTTTCTAATTTCCCAAGTGTATCACATTGAAGGAGATGAATGCGTTTAAATGAGCAGAATTTTCTTTTTGAAACGTTTTATTTATCATAAAACTAATATAAGATTCTGCATAAGGCTATCAACCTCATCATATAAAACAAATTGCAACAGAAACTACTGTTGCAAAAGCACATGACAGCATTGGTGCAGGCTTCCAGAAAGTGGACCACATGCAGTGGAGACCCATGGTTCACAGGGAGCAAACAGGGAAATAAATTAATGAATGTTTAAGATTACATTCTATACAACTCTGCCTCTTGTTTACTTTGTGTGTTTAAGAAAATAATTTGATATTTGATTAAACAGGGAGGGCCAACTTTGGAGCAGCGGTTTGAGTCTTACTACAACTACTGCAATCTTTTCAACTACATTTTGAGTGAGTACTTTGGTTGTGAACTGTGTTGTAATGAATGATATCCATATTGTCTTTTTAGAAACAAGTACTAACTGTCTTCGGCTTACGACATATGCGACTTCAGGCCACTTTTTCTTATTATGGCCATCCCATTAATCCTATTATATTATTTCTGATTATTTTCGACTCCTGATAATTGGTCGTAAAGTCTAGCTACATTCACCATCAGTTGTGTACAGAACAGTAATTGTGTTATAATTTGTACATTGAATTATTTCACTATAAACAAAGAGTTAACTTAGGTAAAAAAGATATAACAAAACAGGCTTACACATTTTAGCATTCAGGCATGTTAATTGTTGACATATTCTTATGGTTCATATAGTATATGGGACCGAAGACGCAGCAAAAGTGATGAATGAAGTCAATGAACCATAGCTTGACTGCTTGCGTCAGGGTCAGCGAATCAGAGCTGACCAAGACCCTACTCCACCTCCAAGTGGTGGTCCTGGAAACAGGCTGCATCACTGTAGTTAGGCTGAGAGAGAGTAGGGATCGACGAGGGAAGGCAAACCTGGTCCCAAAAAATGCCATGCTGAAGTCGGATGTGTCGGCCGAAAGGCGCAAATATCGCAGCTTCGCTGTAAACGGACGCAACCGTCTTTTTCAGGACGAACAAGGAATAAGAAGAAGATATAGTATATAGTGATTTCCGATTTACTGCATTATCGACTTACGATGGAACGGAACCCAGTCGAAAGACAAGGACAGCAGAAAAGTTAATTGTTAACATATTATTATGGTCATTGCAGGGGTACGCGGCAATGAAAGAGCTGATAGACTAACTTCAAGAGCACCAATAATAGGTCAATTGGATATGGACAAGGGAGAGATACTGAGGACAATTAATGATCGCCTATTAGAGAATGACACTGCAATCAATGAATCATCAAGGCTCAGATTGCTAGAGTTTGGCATTAGGCGTAAGACCGGCAGGGATGAAGATATGAGAGGATGCATCAGGCGTATAAACAACCAGCACACAACAGGAACAATTAGCATTCATACCCTTCAACGTTTGCTGAGGGAGACTGAGCACCTATGGGCTTGCCCGGAGTGTAGTGATGTTGATTCTGCACAACAATAACACAATGGCTCATAAAGTATATAGTGATTTCTGACTTAAGACCATATCATCGTGCCATACATCTGTTAACCGGAGTTTTCTTTGACAGTTTTCATTGTTTTAAACGTAGCTGTGAATATTCATGAGCAAGGTAGTAATGTGTGAAACTTAAATGTACGTTTTCCATTGCTGATAGACAGATTGTACAGTCTAAATTAGCAATGTTTTGAGAAAGTGTTAATATTCTTAGTTCTTATAGAACAGGTGCATGCCATCTTTTTTAAGAAGATGTTTCTAAACCGGTGTTCGATGAACATTGAGGAAGTACGGGCAGCATTGGCATAGCTGGCAGTCTTTTTCAGGGCAAGTCATATTCAGGGCTTCATCATGCTAACAGCTAGAAACTATTGATCCATTTCAGGACTTAGTATCTATCAATGCTGCATGAGCTAGCAGCCCTTTTCAGGGCTACTTCATGCTAGCTGATAGAAGCTGGTAATCCTTTTCAGGGCTTAGTTTTTATCATCACTATACTTCAGTGAACAGTTCACTTATATTTCGATTTGACTAATTGCGCTCCGATTTAAGTGACAGACATAAGTCTAGGTTAAAAGAAACATGCCTGGTTACTAGATGGCAAAATCTTCAAGCAAAAAAAAAAAAAAAAAAAAAATGAAGAGACCACAAAATGATTGATAACTGGGCCACCATAAATTGAAATGCAGTTTTCAGAAAGTTGAAACGTGAAGATTTGTACTATGCGGAAAAACATAACAAACGTAGAACATGTATTCTAGGAATGTGGCTACATGAGTGAAGTAGACTGGTAACATGGCTGTCCCAAACTTCCTCGAGGGAGAAAATGTAAGGTGATGAAAGAACTCTGAGACAGACCTTCATATTCACAAAAGAAATAGATGTGACATGAGAGCATAACAGAGATAAAGGACCATTTGTCAAGGACAGCGTGAAAGTTACCAAAAAATCATTAGGAAATAAAGTGAAACAAAAATAATCTTAGCAGTCTCATCTTGAGATAATATTCAGCAGGTATTGTGCTGCATTTTTCTCCTTTCTCTCACCCTTATCCCACGCACACATAATTTTTATGTGTAAGTCTTTACATCAGTGATTATTGTGTGTTTCAGACTAGGTGCACAAACACACTTACAAGATGTTTTGTTTATTCATTAGTTTTTAATGTTAGAAGGTAAAATTATGCTAACTAGCACCTTTGACTTTGATGCTGTAGATGCAGAAGGACCAGTACCTCTGGAGCTGCCAGATCAGTGGTTGTGGGATATTATTGATGAGTTCATTTACCAGGTAATGTGTTAATGGTCAGCTAAATCTTCCTCTTGTTTCTCAGTTTTAATACCTTCCTCTTGCTACTGTTTTCACACAATCCTCTTTCTCCTCTGTTTTCAAACATCCTTCTTGCTTCTGTGTTTTTGCACCTTCCTCTTGCTTCAGTTTTCACACCTTCCTCTTGCTTCTCTGTTTTTACACTTTCCTCTCGCTTCTCTGTTTTCACGCCTTCCGCTTGCTTCTCTGGTTTTCACACTTTCCTCTCGCTTCTATATTTTCACACCTTCCTCTCTCTTCTCTGTTTTCACACCTTCCCCTCGCTTATGTTTTCACACCGTCCTCTTCTCTGTTTTCATACATTCCTCTTGCTTCTGTTTTCACACCTTCCTCTCACTTCTGTATTCTTACCTTCCTCTCACTTCTATTTTCACACCTTTCTCTTGCTTCTCTATTTTCACACATTTCCTCTTGCTTCTCAATTTTCACACTTCCTCTTGCTTCTTTGTTTTCACACCTTCCTCTCACTTCTCTATTTTTTCACCTTCTTCTTGCTTCTATTTTTACACCTTCCTCTCGCTTCTCTATTTTCACACCTTCCTGTTGCTTCTTTGTTTTCACACCTTCATCTCCCTTCTTTGTTTTCACACCCTCCTCACTTCTCTGTTTTCACATCTTCCTCTCCCTTCTTTGTTTTCACACCTTCCTCTTCCAGGTCATATGCTAAAGTTATCAAATGCTTTTGGGGAATTTGGGCTTTGATTCAGGTTGGGCTTAAATGTAATTAATTTAAAATAAAATAAAAATTTTAATCCTTTTTTTATTTTTGATATGAGCATTGCTTAAACTGGGTGAAACTTTCTATAGGCATTCTTGAAATTATTAGAAAATAGCATAGGAGAGGAATTCTCAAGTTTTTGTTTTTTAAAACCATTCAGTTTTGTTCAGTATTTTCATGGTTGTGATCAGTGGATAGTATGTTATTACAGTCTTGTTAATGTCTATTATTTTCCCCATGTTAAACAGTTCCAGGCATTCAGCATTTTCCGCCACAAGTCAATGAACAAGAAGACAGAAGATGAAATCGAACTCCTGAGAACCAACCCCAAGGTCTGTCTTTTGATCTTGTTCGGTGATTTAACAAGTTCAGAATGAATATTATTAGAATCTCTTTCCCTGCCTCTTTCTGTGTATATATGTCTCGTGTACTGTTGTGTATGCAGATATATGTGTGTGTGTATTTGTTACTTATTTTTGTATGTCTAGTTTTAACTTGTTTGTGCCATGAAATTATGCATGTTGGATTGGTTATTAATGCCAAAATCATTGCACAAACCGTGACTTGGAGTCCTCACATATGTTTATTATTTTTGTCACCGTCTTGAACCATCTTTTTCTTGGTTATTTTATGTCTCTTCCACTTAGAGGCTAAATGTGCCAGGGCTGCTGGTTGAGTCAGAATTCATCCTTATAAGATGTCAAAACTAACCCAATCTTTGTTACTCAGTAGGCTCCTTCATTGTTGTTATTCCAACGATGATCCTGATCTCTTCATTTCTCACTAGATCACTGTTTTATTAGCTGTCTGTCACAAGTATCTCATTTAATAGTTGTGATTTTTCTTTTTTGTTTTTTTTTGGCTAGTGTCCAGGTCTGAAATGATTGCAAAATATTGGTGTTAATATTATTCTTATCAGCTGTTTCTTGGAAGTGATTGGAACTGTGAGTGCTTAAATTGAGTTGAGATGATACATCACTTTATTATCTTGTTGAATTCTCATTTCAGTCTCTCTTTCTCATCTTTCATCTGCTCAGAAAATATTTCAAAGATATTAGAATTCTTCCACTTGTTTTAATTTACCCCGCAGAATTACTGGGGGTCTCTTAGAACAGTGGTTCTCAGTGTGGGCCATGCCATATTTCTAGGGAGCATGTAAGTGTTTGCATGCAGGCTTCCTGCAAGGGGACCAGTGCTGGCTGCATTCTCCATAAGCAGTGTCAGGGACAAGAAGACTTGTTTGAATTTGGTTTTATCCCTTCAGTTTCTCTTTCTTGACACTTTGCATTTTCTCTTTCTTGACACATGGCATTTTGTCTTTCTTGACACTTGGCACTATACATGTTGTCAGTTTAGTTTTTAATATGTATTTGGCTCTTGGCAGCTGATTTAAGATGATTAACTATTTCTGTAAAATGTGTATTTTCTCCATGAAATAGACACTAATCGTCAGCAAAGTGCAGTTCATTTAATTCACATACTTCATTTAACTCGTGATTTTATGTTTATCTCATGATTGTTGATATGTATTATTCAAGATGTCCGTATTGATGATGAATAGTAGTAGTGTTTGTAGAACACATCCATGCCTTACTCCATTTACATTAAACCTTGTTGAAGGGCTCGACGTTTGTTCTTACAGCACATTTACATTTTCTATGCAGTGCTGTGCCCAGAAGTATCCATGTTCTAAAATCTCCAGTAGTATACCTCTGTTTACTGAGTCATTACTACTGCAGTTGGCCCCCCTGGCATGAAGCCTGCAGAATGCAAAAATATGCTCTTGCAGAAGTTTATTCTGTAGCCATTCGCTTTACATGATGAGGTTGGCAACCCCTGAACACAACCTCATATTAGTTGCCTTATATGAAATGCCTGAGGGAGCAATAGTTAACTTTTCTTTCTTTGTCTCATAAGACACAGGGCTTTACTGAGTCAAGCTATCACCATATCGATAAATTGTTTTACCACAACTTTGTGCACACTGTCGTGTATAAAATTGCAATAAGTGCTCATTCTTACCTGTAATCACAAAATTGAACACTCCCATAGTTTGAAAAATATTGTAAGTAAAACAGTCTGAGGTGTATGAATTAAAAACCAGCTGTATTTGAAAGGGCACATTTTGACATAGAATAGGTTTCGTTTTTTTGTTATGTAGCTGCCATACACAAATGTTAATCTCTATCACGCTTCTTGATAGTGTGTATATATAACAAGTTATTGAAGATTTGCATCCTTACCGTGTCTCTGCCTTGGCGAGGTAGAGGAGCTTGTGTGTCTCCATAACCCCAAGAGCTATGCTGGTGGTAGCTTAGCTACCAGCATGGTCTCCAAGCCGGATAGGTCGCAAGGTAGGGACCAGACAAAGAGATACACAAACACACACTTGTTGCCTTGCAAGCAGGCTGGGGACAATCATGGGCTAAGGAGGGCAACTTTACAGAAATGCCTCTTGAAATCGGATGCACTGGGCCACAGGCTTAATGAAACAGTGCAGTGTACTTTACTTAATGATGTTAAGGATAAAAGCACTATGGAGATAGAAAAAGCCTCAAACTAACTCTGCTTTCTTTGAACATATTCAAGTTGATGTCTGAGAGTGTATGAAGAAGAAGAAGACTTGCATTAATGTTGAGTGAAATCTTCACATATTTTTTTATGTTTGCTGTTGGTTTTTCCTCAGATGTGGAATGTACACAGTGTTCTTAACGTGCTGCACTCCCTAGTTGAAAAATCAAATATCAACAAACAGTTGGAGGTCTACACAAGTGGAGGTTAAACATTGTTTCTTTTTCTTAATGATATTTTGTGAATTTTATGATACATTAGTTCTTCTGTTTTTTTTTTTTTTCCAGTGTCAAAAATAGGTGTTTCAGCAATAAGTGTGGATAAGGATAGTGCTTATCTGGGATTTTGTTTAGCTGAAATTGGTAAAGGTAGGCCCATATCAGAAACTTCCATAGAGGAGTGAAGTATTAGAGACATCAATATACTAGGTCTACCTGTACAGGTGAGGTGACCAGTTCTCTTCCTTGCTGCCTTTACCATCCCTAACTTAAGGACAGAATCAGGTACCCATTTAATTTGAGTAGTCTAGAGTGTGACACTAACAGGTTTTGAACCTGGAATGAGAGGCAGGCACTCTAATCACTAGGGCTAGGATTTTAATGACCTAAAAATTGCTAGAAAATGACCAATAAAACAAAAACAGGGAGTAGACATAAATATACAACTTCATTGTTTTACATTTTCTGTGTCAAACTGGACGTCTGTTTTATTAACCAACAACATGCAGTCTAAGAGGTGCACACACACACACTCACACTTCCCAACATTGGTTTTCAGGGATTTAGGGAAATAATTAAACAGCATGGGGAAATCAGTGATGTAATTTGTTTATAAAAAAAACTATAAGAAAGCACTAAAAAATGCCTATTATTTTTGAAAATATGAAAAATAAAGACTGAAAAAAAAAAAATGCTGTAAAATGACCGAAAAATCTCAAAAAATGACCTATTGTGCCAAAAAATGCAAAATAACGCCGTAACAAAGGCTCATAAATCAGCTTAGTTTTTTATGAAACATTTTTTTGGTTAAGCCAAAAAAAAATTCATCAAAATCCTAGCCGTACTAATCAATTTGCCCAAGGGGTGGATGCTCCTTAAATGAAAACCTTTATGAAATTATTACAATGTTACTAGCTATATTTTTATAGTGGTTTGTTTGAAGATTATAATACCTCTGCCCACTAGAGGGTAACTTATTTACTTACTTAGTCATCCTCTTCTACCGTGAGGTGTAGTGGTTTGGAAGAGAGGAGCGCCATACTATCCCATCGGCTGTCTTCCTCCTGGCCTGGCTCCACTCCAGTCCTCGGTCCTTCAAAGATTGTCTAATGTGGTCCTCCCAGTGGACTCTGGGTCGTCCCGGAGGTCTGGATCCCTGGCTCTTAGTTTCCCATGCTCGTCGTGGTGGCCAATCTTCTCCCATTCTGCAGACATGGCCAAACCATAGAGTGTAACACGGAACTAATAGAACAAGAACATTATTTTTAGGTTAATATATTGATGTCTAATGAGACGTGTAAGATTATTTAAAAGTTAGAGCAAGCAGCTGTAAATTGTCCTGTGAGCTAGGAGCCATTTCCAAAATGTGATAGGAAATTTATTTTCGGTTACATTTTTTAGTATAGCATATAAAAATAAAATATAGATACCTTTTTTTATTATAGCGTATAACAATAACATATAGAACACGTTTAAAAAATGCACCTTGATGACATGGTATCTGGATTAGAAGCATGTTAAAGCAGCACAAAGGTGACCATTTGTTTGGACGTGAGTGTGAGGGGGAACACACTGTAATAACATGTTTTATTGGTTCACAAAAGTGTCAAACCAATAAGCAGTCATTTGCTGCTTGGATCTGTGGAACAGTATCATTTGCTTATCTTTCAAGCATGCACTTAAGTGAGAAGGTAGTTTAAAGTACAGAACCACAAGCTTGCAATAGCATTATAGTCGTGCCAGTTGCAGAGGTTAAATATGCTTTCAATGGTAAATTGTTGCTTTATGGTTAGTGATATGGCATCATTTTGGGCATCAGATAAGGTCTTATCAGTGATTTGCTGCAGTTACTACAAAATGTCTTTATGTGGATGCCTGAACAAATGACTCTTGGGCTGAAGGAAAATACATGTGAAAATTTGCCAGGAACTGTAATGATTTAAAAACATATACTGATAAGCTCTAGTCATAATTTTCCTTTGCACTGCAGGAAGCCTACACTTAGCATTTAAATGCTTTTGCAGCAGTGGTATCTGTGGCAATTTGCTTTACATGATGAGGTTGTCAACACCACACACAGCCTCATATTAGTCACCTTGTACGACATGACTGGTGGTACAGTAGTCCAATTCTTTGTTTGTCTCTTCAGAGACCCCTAGAAACTACTTGGGGCTGCAGCTGATGAGCTGTGTATACCGTTATTACAACATTTTTGAATTGCTTAGTAGGCGTTTATAGCTTTACATGGATAGTTGTGCCTTGTGTGTTTTTTCTTTTTGTGAAACAGTTCCTGAATAACAGTTTCATATCACCTACAGGTGACCCTGACAGTGTTGCTGGAGAGTTTGGCCAGCACTCCCTGTACAAAATGCTGGGTTACTTCAGTCTTGTGGGACTGCTGAGACTTCACTCTTTACTGGGTGATTACTACCAGGCTCTCAAAGTACTGGAGAACATTGACTTCAATAAGAAGGTTGACACTTCTCCATATGGTTAATTTATCTGTGAATGAAATTAGACACATGTTAAAAATAACTGTGTTGAAGTTTGAAACTTTTACATGCTTCTTAAATACGAGGTGTGTTCAAATGAAACCCGTCCCAGTGGCTTTATAAGAAATATATGTAAGGTACATCAGCAGGAGTAGTAGAATTAAATACAGCAATTGTTATGAAGCAAGTACCCACTGGGGTTCTTTAGAAATAGTCACCATAGGCATTCAGACACACATCCCACTGGTTGGGTAGATGGCGGATGCCGTCCAGAAAAATGACTTTGGTTGCTTATTGAACCATTTGGTCACCGAGGCCCTGTAGTCTGCATCGGAGTCGAATCGTTGTCCCTTTAGAGATTTTTTAAGGGTCCGAACAAATGAAAGTCACATGGTGACAGATTGGGGCTGTATGCTGGGTGTGGCAGAACTTCCCACCTTTTCCTTGCTAACGCGTCCTGCACAATGTTCGCAACATGTGGACGTGCATTGTCGTGCAACAGAATCACACCACGCGAAAGCATGCCGGGTCATTTATTCTTGATGGCTGTATGCAGGTTGTCTAGTGTGTCTTTGTAGTGGATGGCATTGATGTTCACGCCAGGCTCTTTAACACTTTGCTGACCAAATTCGACGATAGTCGAATTTCCGGTTGAAACCCTTGCTGACCAGATTCGACGAAAGTCGAATTAGTAAGTCTACCAACGCAACAGACAGCCGTATCGATAGTTTTACGAAACAAGCCTCATCCGGGTATTTTTAACATTCCAAAGTGGCTGCGCCCATGAATGATATCGTGAATCGCTGTTTAAAAGCCGAGTTTTGATTAAAATTTCATTATTTTTAGTACAAGAGCCCATTCTTTGTTCTCATCATGTGTGATGATGAAAACCAGACTTATAACAGAGATGATTCTGACTCTGGCAGCGAATCAGCGGCCGAAAGTGATATCTCATGGCTAAGTAGAGATGTTTCACTTAATCGAAATGCAACTGATAGCAGCGATAACGAATTTGGATTAGATGAAGGTGATGTAGGTACATCTGAAGCAGGAGATGGGCGTGGCACAAGAGACCACAGCAAGACTGCACATCAAAATAATCTGTGGAGATGGAGAAAGCTTGCTCAAAACGAACTTGTTGAGCTTGACATGCTTCCTTCATATGAAAAACAACACGGTGTCACGGCAGACACAACTGACTTTAAGTCAATTGATTTTTTCAAACTTTTTTTCCCCGACACTGCCATAGATCTGATCACTGACGAAGTGAATAGGTACGGAGAAAATCACCTCTCTCAGTACACAGGAAATGCTATAAGTACAAGAAACGTACTTGGGATAAAACTGATGCAGTTGAAATTTCTGCATTCATAGGCCTTCAGATTGGTATGGGAATGTGTTGCAAACCAGCAGTCTCAGACTACTGGTGTAAGAATTTTTGGTTGAATGATACACCATATTCGAGGGTCATGAGTCGGAACAGGTACCAACAGCTCCACAGAAATCTCCATTTTAATAATAATGATAACAGAATTGAGAGGGGGCAGCCTGGGTATGACCCCCTCTTCAAGCTCAGACCCTTACTGGATATTATTTTGCCTACATATAAGCAACACTACACACCTGGGCGGGAGTTGTCAATAGATGAATCGATGGTGAGGTTCAAGGGTAGAATATATTTCAAGCAATACCTGCCAGCAAAACCCACAAAGTGGGGAATAAAAGTATTTGTACTCACTGATGCTAAAACACAATACTGCCTGAAATTGAAAATTTATACTGGTAAGGCAAATGATGAAGGTTCTGTTGGGGCAACTTCCAGGGTTGTGAAAGATCTTCTTGATGGATATGGCAACAAAGGACATATTCTCTACTGCGACAGCTTTTATTCAGCCCCAGCTTTATTTCAAGAGCTGAAAGAAATTCAGATTGGTGCATGTGGAACAGTAGCTGAGAATAGGAAGCATTTTCCTGAAGCACTGAAGAAAAAGCAACTCAAATTGAAAAAGGCAGATCATCCTGTGTTTTGTGCCACAGAAGATAAAGGCATGTTGGCAGTTACCTGGCATGACACAAAAAGAGTTAATCTTTTATCTACTGTTCACTCCAATGATGTTATGGACAAGACAGTTAGAAAATGAGGAATACCTGAGGGCAGAACAATTCAGAAGCCAGTGCTAGCAGAAAAATACAACAAAAGTATGGGAGGTGTCGACCACTTCGGCCAACTGGGTGCAAGCTATCCCTACCCACACAGAACATATAAATGGTACCTGCCATTATATCATTTCTTAGTTGAAACTGCCCTGGTTAATGGGCACATAACCTACAACACTGCCAACTCTACAAAAAAGATCACAACAAAGAAGTTCAGGCAGGATGTCAGTCTCGCTCTTATTGAACTTGCTATTCTTCGACGCAATGTGACACCTTCAAAACCACAAGTCACAACAACACTACTTACTGAGCGCCACTTCATTGATAAATATGAAAGGGCAAGGTACAAACCAGACTGTAAAGTGTGTAAGGCTGCAGGGAAAAGAAGCCAGACTGTCATGTACTGCCCAGATTGCAATGTACCTCTATGCACGATACCGTGCTTCAAATTATACCACACAGTCGAGGATTATCAACGATCCAGACAAAGACTCTTGCAGAGGCCTACAGCTACAACTTCAACCCCAGTTAATGAAGGAAGCAGCTCAGACTCCAACTAGAGGTATGTAACTATTCAAAACATTCACAAACACTCATTGTCAGATGCCGCAGACACAGAATACACTCAAAAAAGACAATAAAAAAATTAAATTTTCTTTGCATTTTATTCACAATTTTTATGAGCCTTTTATGTTGAAATACATGGTTATTAATAAATCAGTACGTCAATTAAGATTATTTTCTTCATTGCCATCAATGTCCCTAACATTTTATTGCACTGACATCAAACAAATTCACTAAACACTGGAAAAATATCATGGTTTTAAAACATCTCCTGAAATTTCTATAAATAGCCACACAAATTCAAGATGGCCGCCATGATCATGTGACCATTTTTCATAAAATATATTTTTAAAGATGTAGCAACCATTCATAATGGCGCTCTGAAAATTTCAAAACCCTATGTCTGTTTTTCAATTTTTTATGAATTTAAAACAAAACCAGTTATTTTTAAAGAAATCGGCAAACAAACTTGTTAATGGGAGACATTAATGCACTGGATTGCTAGTTCATCGTTAAATCAGTACGTCAATTAAGATTATTTTCTTCATTGCCATCAATGTCCCTAACATTTTATTGCACTGACATCAAACAAATTCACTAAACACTGGAAAAATATCATGGTTTTAAAACATCTCCTGAAATTTCTATAAATAGCCACACAAATTCAAGATGGCCGCCATGATCATGTGACCAATTTGCATAAAATATATTTTATAGATGTAGCAACCATTCATAATGGCGCTCTGAAAATTTCAAAACCCTATGTCTGTTTTTCAATTTTTTATGAATTTAAAAAAAAAAAACAGTTATTTTTAAAGAAATCTGCAAACACCCTTGGTAATGGGAGACATTAATGCTCCGGATCGCTGGTCAGCAAAGTGTTAAAGTCTACCAATAGAAGCCCTTCATGGTTAAAAAAAACGGTCAGCATAACCATACCGGCGGAAATCTGTGACTTGAATTTTTTGGACGGATTCCTTATCACACCGGCCATTATTTTAACGGTCTGCAGCACAACCAATGAATACTAGGAGAATGAACACTTGTACATGCGTATGTGCTTATTACGTCAGATGTGACGTCATCATGCTCCTCCTACGAATGTCCACTTGGCGCAGCACGGTCGGGTTTCATTTGAACACGCTTCGTATATATATGAGGGACGGTCAAAAAGTAATGCCTCGTAATTTTTAATTTCATTCAATAGGAAAGAAAACAGATAAAATTCACATTGAAATGTAGCCCCAAGTCTGAACTTCAAAGATTTATTTCTCAATGTAGTCTCCGTTATTTGTTACAGTTTTTGTCCATCTTCTCACAAGGGCATGTATCCCCCCACACGGTAAAAATTTTTGTGTCCTTTTTCCTAAACCACTGGCGTACGGCGCGTTTAAGGGTCTCGGTGTCCTCAAAGTGATGTCCGCAAAGATCTTCTTTCAGTGGTCCAAACAGATGGAAGTCAGAAGGTGCAAGATCAGGACTATAAGGGGGATGTGGTAATAATGTTCAGCCAAATTCTGCAATCGCATCAATGGTGCATTTAGTGGTGTGTGGCGTGGCATTATCATGCAACAGTAGTGCAGTTCTCTGATCTTTTAATGGGTAAAGTCGCTGAAGACGACCTCTAAGCTTCTTCAAAGTTTCAATGTAACGGTCTGCATTCACCATGTTTCCCTGTTCCAAGAAGTCGAGAAGAATCACACCCTTCTCATCCCAAAACACGGAGGCTATAACTTTCCCTACAGATGGTGAACTTTTGAACTTCTTTCTTGTCAGCGATGTTGTGTGATGCCATTCCATTGACTGCCTCTTGGATTCTGGTTAAAAAAATGAACCCAAGTCTCATCACCTGTCACAATATTCTATAAAAACTCTTCTCCTTCAGTTTCGTAACAGTGCAGGAGGTTGATGGCTATGGTTTTCCTTGTTTCTTTATGTCTGTCTGTCAACATTCTGGGTACCCACCGTGCACAAACCTTTGAATAACCCAGATCTTTAATGAGGTTCTGGACACTGCCTTTACTAATGGACAACATGGAAGAAAGTTCATCCAGTGTTACCCCACGGTCACCACGAATGATGCCATCAACTCGATGAATGTTGTGTGGAGTCACTGCGGTAGACGGATGGCCAGTCCGCTTTGTGTCAGCCATTGAGGATTGACCTACTTCAGCTTCGTCACAACGATGTACCCAACATCTGACAGTGCTAACATCCACTGTTGAATCTCCATTAACATTGTTCAAACATTCGTGGATGCGAATTGGGGTCTCGCCTTCAGCATTGAGGAATTCTATGGCATAACGTTGTTTTAACCGAACGTCTTTGGCAGCCATTTTTAAACTGTTACAGTGGTGCCACCTGTTACTGAAACAGGTTGGTAAGGCTATACTGTGCAAAAGAGTGTTTGAGGAATCCTGCTAAATTTACAAATTGCACACCGATGCAGTATTTATATACATAAAAATATAGGAGGCATTACTTTTTGACCGTCCCTCGTATCTCTGTG
The DNA here is from genome assembly GCA_024509875.1 of Oreohelix idahoensis. Classification (NCBI taxonomy): domain Eukaryota; kingdom Metazoa; phylum Mollusca; class Gastropoda; order Stylommatophora; family Oreohelicidae; genus Oreohelix; species Oreohelix idahoensis. The sequence continues at coordinate 71,595 of JAMPIV010011863.1, forward strand.
TTTCTCTTTAAAGGTTTGAATTTAAATCCTGTGTTAATTATGTTCACTTGTAATTTCACATCTACTGGTTTTTGTTTCATTTCCCTTTTACCATTTTGACAGGATAAGAGATTTAAAAAAGGGGGTGGAAGATATGCTTTATGTGGTGGGGTGACCGCCTTTGCCTTCTCTAACTCAAGCAGAATCAGGAACCCATTTACAGCTGAGTAGATTGGAGTGTGATGCTACCAGGTTTTGATCACAGAACCTGGTAACTTTGCCGCCAGAGGCAAGTGCTCTAACTGCTGTGCTAATCCAATGCTGATGAAACATTTGTGTAAATAAAAGATCACTGCATATAGGAATATTGTTGTAAGCTGCTGTGTTTTAAGTTAATCACTTATAAATATTTACACGCACCAGAGTTTAAAAGATAAGTTAACATAAATGTCTATAACTCTGTGGGCTTGCTGTATTTGACAGAGTCTGTACTCAAGGGTGCCAGCCTGCCAGATTACCACTTTCTACTATGTGGGCTTTGCTTACATGATGATGCGCCGCTACCAAGATGCCATACGCACACTCTCAAACATATTGCTGTACATACAGCGCACCAAGACAATGTTTCAAAGCAGGACCCAACTGTATGACCAGGTATTAATTTTGGGCAGATCATCCATGCCTTTGATCTTTAAGAAAGAGTGGTTTCTGATTCTTACTTTAAAAAAAAAAAATTATCTCCACTTTCCTTCAGCCTCTTCTGGAAATCCACACCTCTCGGTGGCCTCCAGTGATCTTCTTGTGTGTTTTTTCAATCTTCACACTCCATACAGCCACAGAAGATTGAGATACTATCTGTTCAGCAAGCTAAAGATAGGAACTACAGATGAGTGTCACTGGCACGAATATATAGTGACTGCTGGACACCTGTTGCATTGGTACCCAGCATGTGAGGAACAGAGAAAAAAACACATGGCCATCACTAGGACCATTCCTGGACAAACTCTGTGGAGATACCTATAACTTCAAGCTGACCACTGCTGTCTTGAAACATATTCAAGTTGACGTCTGAAAGTTTATGAAGCAGAATGGTGCCCTTTATTCACTTGTGTTTGACAGGATCAACTCGATAAGAAATTTTAAAAGGATGTACATTTTTTTTTTCTTTTATACATTTGCAGATCACCAAGATGAATGACAAGATGTACACACTTTTGTCCATATGTTTGGTGCTGTACCCCATGAGAATTGATGAGAGTGTGCACTCTCACTTGAGAGAAAAGTTCCAGGACAAGATGAACAGAATGCAGAAAGGGTAAGAGTGACAGAAAAACAATTGAGTGATTTGATGAAATATGATGGTTAAGTAATGCAGATACATTTTTAATGACTTCATGGGAGAAAGTGATACAGGACTGAAGTTTTTATAAATTTCACTGAAAAATTCAACAAAGAGTTAACTGTGCACTACACATAACAGAATGAATGCACCATAAAATCGCTCAGTGTTTTAGTGACTCACTATGCAGAAGCTGTGAAAGAGAAGTTAACTCTTTCAGTACCAAATGAAAAGTGTGTGTGGCCTAAACAAAAATGGGCCACCCTAGTGTGTGTTTATTGTAGTCATTTGGAAATAATTTTAAAAATGTTCATGTGCATAAATATATATTGTATATGAAAATGAAGGTAAATGGCTGTACATTACTCTTATGCATTAAGTATAAAAGCTTTTATTGAAAAAGTATTAATTATCCAAGGTAAAATGGAGGCTAAATGAATAAAACTATGAAAAATTAAAACAAAAGTATTTACTCAAATTCTTCTAGAATTGTTCCCCAGGGGAATATCTAGAGGTAAGCTATCAAAATGTCACAAACAGATGCATTTTAACACAGTACAATCAATTTTTAGTCAATAAACACTCAAGAAATTATTAATTTCACAGACTACAGCAACGGGTTACATGCTTGTAAAAACAGGAAATTTCATTTTATACATCAGGAAGAGGGGAATGAAAATATTATTTAGACATGAAAGCTGTGGTTGTTACATATGACAATGATTGTTAGTAACTGCATCTTGTGCACAATATAAAATAATGTCAATAACAATTATTATTTTTGCAAGGTAAAATGGAGGCTGAATAAGAAATGGAGTAGTAGGTTAAAAAAAATAAAAATAAATTCTTACCTTGTTCTGGAGCTGCTAGCCATGTCATTATCGGTAATATCCACAGGAAAACACATAATGTCACACACAAATATATTCACACAATGTATAAACATTATTTTATCATTAAATCCTAAGAAAATAATTAATTTAACAGAAAGAAAAAGTCACTGGCATGTAAAAACTGGAAATTTCAAAACATATCAGAAAAGGGAAAAAGAATATATTATTTACAAAGCTTATTCATATCTGGGAAGACCCTATATATATATGTTTGCTTATAATAAGCTGCAAAAAATGTTTTTTACACAGGTGCATCCTATACACACAAAGCGACACTTTCCATTGGCGCTACAATGAACACACTCTGTCCTTTCCATCATATTCCACTAGATGTCTGGCTCCAATCATCTGTTCCACTTCATTTCCTTTCGTGGAGTGTTTAGAATTTTTTGGTGGACACTCTATCACACTGTCTGGTGTCAGCTGAGCAGCTTCTCTCGCACCTTCCTGACACAAATTGTATAGACTGTGGGCATTGACCTGTGTTACTTCAATCATCGAGTGGTAAATCTCTTCCACCTCTTTCTAGTGTTACGCTTGTGCATACTGTAGTAACCAACCATTTGATCCATCCGGTCACAGCCATTCATACTCATATTGTAGTTATCAACTACCTTTGGCCTCATAACTTTGTTTCACCCCATGCCCTTCTCAACTGTTGCAACAGCCGATTTAGTTGAAATAAGTATGCAGGGCTTTTTTGCCTTTTTATCTTTCCAGGCAACACATAATGTTGTATTTTCCGAGTCAAACCACTTCATCTCTAGATGGCCAAGCTTGAGATTTTTTATTTCAGGTGGGAAGTCAACACGGTTGACATTCAAGGTTCCTGTATAATTATAACTGTAAGCAATCAGATATTCAATCAGAGCCTTTGATGAATAAAATCTATCCACAAAAATATGATGTCCTGGTCTCAATGGCTTCAAAAGAGTGCCAAACTCTTTCATGGCATGAGCAGAACTGGGATCTAGACTAGGATCATATGCCATATTCTTTCCAAAATAAATTTTCAACTTGAAAACATAGCCTGTTGCCAAATCACACAGTCCAGATGTTTTGATATATGAGACTTGTGGGGCTTGCTTGCATTGAACTGTTTGTGCCTAAACCTACCTTTCCATCCAATAACCATCTCATCAGTACAAACCTCTTCAAATGGGTAAAAAGCATTCTGGAATTTTGTCAACAGCATCTCAACAAATGACTCAACTTTAGCTGTGTCCTGATTTTCTGGTTCACAAACATGCAACATGCTGTGATAAATAGTTTGGAAACGGTTTCTCAAAAACATCTCATGGTACCAAGGTGTATAAAAATTTCCTGCGGTGCACCAGTAGTCCTTGATTTTTGGTCTTCGATCCAGTCTCATCGTAATCATTACACTATAAACTTGAGCCATTCATAATATGTGAGTGGTGTCCATGAAGCAAATAAAGAATACTTTCTAGGTGGGTTGTTTGTTTCAACAACTTTTGCAGCATAGGCATTAATGCTGGTTATTAAAGTGCTAACAACAGCATCATTCATGTAAAATTTTTAAAAATCAAGGGGTGTTTGCAAATTATACAGAGCTGGATTTATGTTCTGCCTAGTCTGGCGGAAAGCAAAATTTGATTTAGTTTCTCCAATCTCCACTGAATGCCAAACTCCAGTGTTGATGTCAAAAACATCAACATTACCATCCCTCCTGATTCTTTTTCTTTTTGGCTCAGACATATTACTTGAATTTATTCCAGTCTCATTACATGCTCCTGTCTCGACATCAGACCTTCCACTATCATCTGCAGTTTTAGAGGACTCAATATCATCTTCACTATCCTGTAAATAAATACTACAGTCTGAATTATTATCACTATCTAGAATATCTTCAAATAACTTTCAAGCTTGATCTGAAGTTAACCTACAAGGTCTGCCAGAAGTAGTGGGCGTGGCCATTTGATCTTATGAAATATGTGCTTAAAAAATCAGAAATTAATATCCAAACACAAAAAGACGTTCACTCTTAAACACACGAGGTATTTACTAGAAAGCCCTTCCTGTCGGAAATGACCTTTTGGGTTGTTAAAATTTGACAACAGCTCTAGAAAAGGAGCAAAAGCTATGGACCGAAAAATCGTTGATCGTGTCAAAATGGTCGAACCCGAGACCCAATTTAACATTGATTGGGACTTAAAGAGTTAATAACTTCCCTTCTTGTCATGGTGTCCCTGTTTTTGCAAAGTTTTCTGAGTGTTATCAAAACACTTCACAGGCTAGTTGATGATGCTTTCATTATGTTAAATGTAGAGCGTAATATGCAAAAACAGGAACGCTGTGAAATACTTGACAAGATGTCAACAGTATAGACTTACACATTTGTTGAGCACAAAATTAAAAAAAAAAAGTCTGAAAACTTAAACAAGACAACACCTAACAGTTAATAAGCTTGCTGACATTGTACTAAACTGTTGTCTATTTTTCTACTTTTTTATTCCTCACGAGTGCCTGAAACATGCCATAATGTGTGTAATAAATGTTTATTATTTAACAGATTGAAATGTCACTATAACTGTCTTCATATGTGGGGGAGGAAGATTTAATAGTAGTATATACATTCTAGAACAATGTGTTCTAAAATTTGTAATCGTAACCACTAAATGCATACGTTCTCATCACCAATCAATACTCTTTAGCTCCCTAAGAAGCATAGGCCTTCAACAGACACATGCAAAGTCTTCCTGTTGCTGTAGTTGTTGTTTAACTAGGACTGCTGAGCTTCTCGCTCTTTTGCAGACAATGCCACATTGAAGACTCCTTGGTATTATCTTACACTGTAGATCTAGGCTTTTCCTGTGGCTTTTCTGGCATTTAAAAGATCATCACATCTAGTCCCAAGCTAGGAGGAAGAAGCGCGTGGCATACTATGCATTCCCTGCCATCCAAGGGGGCTCTCCAAATATGCAGAGCTATAATACTGTGCTCTGGTTCTGGGCTCTCCCAAGGAATCGTCATGTCCTACACACAGCCACTCCCCCCCATCATGAGCCCATAGTGAGATCCTCCTGCATGCAGCCAACCATGTAAAAAGCCATCTGGGGCTCAAGTGACTCCTCCTAGCTTTGTTGTGTGCGATGCTGGGTTCTCAACATGTTTCACCACAGGGAGAATTTCTGGAAATGTGTGGAGGATTTCAAGAGTCAATGAGAGTGAAATTAGGCTCACAGACAGGTTCACTTCCACATTTGAATATTGTAGCATTGTGCTTAGCAGTAGACTACAAACTGAGGAAAGAACAAGCAGGATTTAGAAAGAACAGAAGATGTGTAGATCATATATTTACCCTCAGGAACATTATAGAGCAGTGCTCAGAATGGCAAAGACAGCTGTACATTAAACTCGTTGATTTTGAAAAGGCTTTTGACAGTATACATAGGGACAGTTTATGGAAAATACTGAGGGCTTATGGAATTCCAAGCTACATAGTGTCAATCATAAAAAGCCTTTATGCCAACTTTACGTGTAGCATTGGGCAGAGCAACCTAACCTTTGAAGTGAAGACAGGAGTACGACAGGGATGCCCCTTATCAACCACTCTATTTTTAACAGTCATAGACTGGGTGATGCGCCAGACAACAGAGGGCAATCCAAGAGGAATAAGATGGACTACATTTTCTACATTGGAAGATCTCGAATATGCAAATCATTGCACTGCTAGCACATTCACATCAACACATCCAGGAAAAAATGGATCGACTCAATAAGTATAGCCAGCAGGTGGGCTTGAACATCAACCTAAAGAAGACAGAGGTCGTGACGCTCAATGTGAGCAACCCTGAGCCCATATCAGTAAGGAATCAGCAACTGGAACAGACAGATGCCTTCACATACCTAGGATGCATAGTAACACCAGATGGCGTAGCAAGCAAAGACATCAACAACAGAATGAACAAAGCAAGAACAGTCTTTTTTAGTCTAAACAACATCTGGAAGTCCTCTCAGTACAGCACAAGCACAAAATTAGGATTATATCAGAGCTGTGTGCTTTCTGTGCTTCTCTATGGCGCAGAGAGTTGGAGAGTTACAGAGAAGGAAATGTCGAAATTGTCCTCTTTTCACACAACATTCATAACCCTCCACTCCCAAAGGAGCATAGGCCTTCAACAAACACATGCCAAGTCCTCCTGTCACGTGCCATCATCTCAAGTTCTTTCCATGTCCTCCTCATCATTTTCACCTCTGTTTCCAACTCTCTTCTCCATGTACTTCTTGGTCTTCCTCTGCCTCTCTTGCCCTGTGGGTTCCAGAACAAGGACTGCCTTGTAATGCTATCAACAGGTTTCCTCAGTGTGTGTCCTATCCATCGCCATCGTCTTCTTCTCATCTCTTGTTCCACTGGCACTTGTCTAGTTCTTGTCATCAGTTCTACGTTGGTAACCTTGTCATACCATTTTAATCCCTCTATTCTACGCAAGCACCCATTTATGAAAGTCTGTAGCTTTTTGGTTGTTGTCTTTGTTGTTCTCCATGTCTCAGAGCCATACAATAGGACTGACTTCACATTTGAGTTGAAGATTCTTATTTTTGTGTTGGATCCTATTTCTCTTGATCTCCATATATTTCCCAATGCAATGAAAGCTCTTCTTGCCTTTTGTATTCTTATTTTGATATCGCTGTCTGTCCCTCCAACTTTGTCTATATTACTGCCAAGATACGTATATGATTCTACATCTTGCATTGGTGTTTCTTCAAGTTCAACCCTATTATCATTACCTGCATTTATTCGCATTATTTTTGTCTTTTCCATGTGTATTTTCAGACCCAATTGCTGTGACCTCTCATCGAGTGTTTTCAATTTGTCCTGCATCTGATTACGGTTATGGGACAGAAGAGCCAAGTCATCAGCAAAATCCAGATCATCCAACTGCTTAGTCAGAGTCCACTGGATTCCATTTCTGTTGTGTGTTGTCGATGATCTCATAACCCAATCTATTGCCAGCAAGAAAAGAAATGGAGATAAGAGGCATCCCTGTCGCACTCCTGTTCTTATCCCAAATGGTTCTGTAAGCTGTCCTTCATGAAGAACTCTGCATGTCATGTCTTCATATGTTTTCTTTATTAAATTAATGATCTTCAGGGGAACTCCATAATGCCTCATCAATTTCCAAAGTGATTCTCTGTCTACACTGTCAAATGCCTTTTCATAGTCCACAAATCCGATGTATAGTGGTGAATTCCATTCCAGACTTTGTTCAACTATTATTCTCAAAGTGGCTATCTGGTCTGTACATGATCTGTTTTGTCGAAAACCTGCTTGTTCATCTCTCAATTTCTTGTCTATGGACTCTTTTAATCTCTCAAGGATAATCCTGTTTAATACTTTTCCTGGCACTGATAGTAACATTATTCCTCTATAATTTGTGCACTCTTGTAAATTTCCCTTCTTAGGCAACTTAACCAGATATCCTTCCTTCCATTCTGCTGGTATCTCTTCCTTTTCCCAGACTTTTACCAAGTAATTTATATAACATCTCTGTAGCCGTGTCGATATCTGCTTTGATGGCCTCTGCTGGAATGCCATCAGGTCCAGACGCTTTTCCCTCTCTTAGAAGCTTTATGGCTTTCTTTATTTCTTCCTTCGTTGGTCTTTCACCGTTAATTTGTAGCTCTTCTTCTGCTGGCTGGATGTCCGGCGGTTTTGTGGAGCTGGTCTATTGAGAAGGTCCCCAAAATATTCTGTCCACCTCTTCATTTGCTCTTTGTATATTGCTGAGCAGTTTCCCATTCTTGAGTCTTTTATGAGACAACTTGTTTGCTTGTATTTCCCTGTTAACTTCTTTGTGCTGCTATACAGTTCTCTCATATTTCCTTTGGCTGCAGCATCTTCTGCCTCTCTTGCCAACTCCTCAATATACTTCCTCTTGTCTCTTTTGATACTTCTTTTTACTTCTTTGTTTGCTTCTGTGTACACTTCTTGAGCCTTGGCTTTGGAACTTCTGGTTTTGCTTGTGTTTAACTCTGCTTTCTTTCTTTTTTCCTGTCTTTTATATCTTATTGATGGTTTCTGTTGTTATCCATGCTTTTTGTTGTCTTTCCCTTTTCCCCAGTATTTCTTCACATGTCTCCTTCCATACCGTTTTGACCTGCTGCCAATAGTCTTCTGTATTCTCTACATCTTCCAGCTGTTGTAGCACTTGGAATTTGTTGGATACTGTGACCGCAAATTTGTCTCTTGTTTCTTGATTTCATAGCTGTCCTACATTAAACTGTTGTCTATAATTTTGCATTGTTGCATATCTCTTGAGTTTCATTTTTACTTTGGCTATCAGAAGATGGTGATCTGATGCCACATCTGCTCCTCTATATACCTTTACATCCTGCAATGATGATCTAAACTTCTTCTTTATGCGTTCTATGGTCTGGTGATATCCATGTTGCCTTGTGTATTCTCTTATGTGGAAACATGCTTCCTCCTATAGCCAGTTGATTTGAAGCACAGAAGTTTGCGAATAGTTCTCCATTTTCATTCATTATTCCCAGCCCATGTTTTCCCATGACTTCTTCAAATCCGGTATTGACTGTACCTATCTTTGCCTTCATGTCACCCATCAAAATTGTGATGTCTCTTCTTTTTACTTTATCCATAATTTCCTGTAGTTTAGTATAAAATGCTTCTTTCACAGACTCTTCTTTGTCATTAGTTGGTGCATAACATTGGATGACATTTACATGAATTTTCTTTTTAGCTGTTTTGAAAGTAGCTGTTATTATTCTGGGTCCAACAGCTTCCCATTCAATGAGTGCTTTCTGTGCTTCTTTAGATAACATAAGAGCTACCCCTTCACTGTGGTGTGAAGTTTCGTCTTCATGTCCTGAGGACAGCACCAATTCACCTGTGATGAGTTTCTTCCTGTCTACCCCCTTCCACTTTGTTTCACACATTCCCAGAACCTCGATTTTGTATTCCCTCATTTCAGCTCCCCAAGAAGCAAAGGCCTTCAAGAAACATGTCCCATGTCTTCCTGTCCCATGTCTTCCTGTCCCATGTCTTCTTCATCCCCTTCATGTCTGTTTCTAGTTTTTTTTTCTCCATGTTCCTTAGTCTCCCTCTCTCTCTCTCTCTTACCATGGGGATTCCAGAATAAGGACTGCCTTGTAATGCTTTTAGCAGGTCTTTCTCAATGTGTGGCTAATCCACTGCCAGTGTCATATTCTCATCTCTTGTTCGCTTGTCTGGTTCTTGTCATTAGTTCAGCATTAGTGATCTTGTCATACCATTTGGATTCTGCTGTTCTACACAAACACCCATTTATGAAATTGTAAGAAAGTCTATATGTATGAAAGTCAGTTGTTTTTTTTTGTAGTTTTCCATGCTTCAGAGCCATACAACAGAACTGTCTTGACATTTGAGTTGGCAAGAATGAGTAGTTATTTATAATCTAAGTACACTGGGTGTAAAAAAATGTTTGTTAAAGAAATGTATTTAGATGTTGCTTAATGTTAATGAGAATTTTTGCAAGTATGTTTCCCCACTAATAAATGATGATCTTATTGTACTGGTCCCCTGTAATGTACTAATGATTCCACTGTATACGACTTCCTGAACCTTATGGAGACTTGTCTAAATTGCTCTGACGTATGATAGGAGTTCAGTAGTATTTTGTTGAACATGTTGAATTTTGTTTTACAGAGAAATGCAAGAATTTGAAGCTTCATTTGCTTTTGCTTGCCCAAAGTTCTTGTCGCCAGTTCCGCCAAATTATGATATGATGGGTGTGCCAACACAGTTCAAGGTTTGTTGCACATACAGTTTTGTTGTTGTTTTTTGTTTTTTAAGCTTTTGCTAAAGCAATTTAATTAAATATTGAAGGAAACCTGAGCCCTGTGAGTAATAAATAAATAAAGGTCATTAAAAGGGCACTCATTGGACATAAAGGAGGACACCACACAACAGAAAAGAGATATAAGTGATAGGCTTACTGGGAATTGAACCAAGGACTATCCAAACGGCACCATTGCCTTGCAGTAAAAGTAAATCATGAAAGTACGCTCAGCCAATTTAACACACACACGCACACATTAAAAAAATACTTGTATATATGATCAGAGCACAACCCAGACATATTAAAGACTCAAAGTCACTAATATAACTTTATACAGGGTGTTTCAAAAAGAATATCAGTATTTTAGATGCATATAACTTTGGTTATTGAACACTTAAAAATATACAGTTTGCACCAAAAGAAAGTAAAATTGTCAAAGTTTAGTCTCTTACATTACAATCCCTCAATGTGTGCCCCTCGTGTTACACGGCACACATCTAAGCGGTAGTCCAATTTTCTCCACACTCAATCCAACTGATCCCTTGTTATTCTTTCCATTTTCTTTCCTTGCGCCGTCTAGCGGCTGAAATGAAAAACATTTTTTTTAATCAGGTAACTGTCCAAACTCGAAAAGTTTACCTATCGTTTGGTGCAAACCAAACATTTGTAAGTTTGCAATTACCAAAACTATACACCTTGTCTCATGTGAACTGTTATTTGTAAAACTGATTCAATACCGTTTTATTAGTTTATAAACTTATACACCTTCAAAATACCATACCGATATTCTTTTTGAAACACCCTGTATAGGTGAATTTATTTATTTATCTAAAGCAGTTTAGTGTTGTTTACACTTATAACCAAAGTACTTGACAGTATAATTGCATGTTTCTTTCTTTGTACAGAAACATTATGTAGCCTGTAAGGAAAGAATGGTGTGCATGTTAATTTTTTTCTTTTTATACTTATTGGCTTGTTCTTTCCTTGTCTCCAAAAAGATATCAGTATTTTTAGATGCTATTAACTTTGGTTATTGACACGTATAAATATACCAAAGTTTGCACAAAAGAAAGTAAAATTGTCTCTTTCCATCTCTATATGCTTGTATAATTACTATTTTTGGGTAAATCTCAACAGGAGCCATTTCAGCTCCAACTTCTGGTCTTTAAAGATGAGGTGGAACAGCAGATTCAAGTTCCCACCATCCGCAGGTATGAAGTTTTGAATTAGGCGGGATATACTCCTGAAGCATTAAACTGTGTTTTTATAGACTTAAAATCTTTGCGTTTTAAACCAGCAATATTTGTTTTCTAAGTGTCGTGTTGTCTTATGTACATTTGACTGGACATTGGGGCCTGATATAAGAGCACAAAGAATTGGCCCACTGTACCTAACAAAGCATAAGACTAAGGAAGAAAGGGCTAACATCCTCATCATGTAAAGCAGCTTGCTATAGAAACCACTGCTGCAGAAGCACGTAAACTGCTTTGATATGGGGTTGATAACAGTGGTGGCTCTATGCCGGTAAGGAGCACCAAAGAAAAAAATGCAGAACAAGTGAATTGGTAGATGTATATTCTTTAACTGGAAAGAATATTTCTCAGAACTCCTGGATGGTGAAGCATCAGAAATGATAACCACTAGCACAGAAGAGAAAACCAATGATGGTGAAGATGACATAAAGATGGAAGAACTGAAGGCAGCACTGGAGAAAATCAAGATGGGCAAAGCAGCAGGGCATGATGGTATAACACCAGAAATGGTTAAGTACATGGGAGCATCAGGCGACCTATTACTCTTAAGGGTTCTACAGGCAGCGTGGTACAAGACCATACCAAAGGATTGGGAGATTGCCATCATAACACCAATTTTCAAAAAGGGTGACAATCGACAGTTTGGAAACCATAGAGGCATATCCCTTCTCAGTGTCCCTGGTAAAATCTACTCTAGAATCCTAGAGCAGAGACTCCGACGCCTAGTTGAGCCACAGTTGGATGAGGTCCAGTGCGGATTCCGAGCGAACCGAAGTACTCAAGACCTAATCTTCACACTCAGACAGCTGAATGAAAAGGCCCTTGAGTATAAGAGTGAGATCTATCTTTGTTTCATAGATCTGGAAAAGGCATTTGACAGGGTCCCCTGGAGCAAACTTTGGGACTGTTTGGCAAGGAAGAACATTCCAGCATCTCTGATTCATGCTATACAGAGCTTCTACAAGTCTTGCAGAAATTATGTGAGGACAGCAAACCATAAGTCAGAAGAGTTCAGGACCACCACTGGTGTAAGACAAGGTGATATCCTGTCACCTTACCTTTTCATACTCCTCATGGACGATGTCATCAAGGCATGTAAGGAGATAACAAGAAAGTATTCAGTGGGGTACTGGAAGATGAGACAGGTCTGTATTTCGAAGCTGGCATTTGCTGATGATGTTGCCCGGATTGCTAAATCAGAGGCACATCTCCAATCCAACCTGCAAGTCTGGAAGGAAGAGCTGGAAAAGAGAGGGATGGTCATAAGCAGCTCTAAAACAAAATCCATGGTGATATCACGAGAAGAAAGAAGACATCAGATTAAGCTGGGAGAACAGGTCTTGGAGCAGGTCGACTACTTTAAATACCTCAGAGCTATTATAGACCGAAAGGGAGGCATCAAAGAAGAGTTGGCCACTCGAAAAGCAGCAGCTGGGAGACTTTTTCAGGCCATAAATCGAGGATTCCTCAGCAAGAGAGAGGTTGGTAAGAAAACGAAGATGGCTGTATACCGCTCCACCTATGTCCCAGTCTTGACATATGGATGCGAGTCATGGGCAATGACTACAACCCACAAAAGCCAGATCCAAACCTCAGAAATGAGGTATCTGAAGAAGGCGGTTGAAGTAACAAGAAGAGACATGGTACGCAACCAGACGATACGTCAAGGCCTTAAATCCCACCCCCTGCATACCCAAGTAGAACAGTCCCAACTAAGATGGTTTGGCCATGTCTGCAGAATGGGAGAAGATCGGCTACCACGACAAGCATGGGAAACAAAGAGCCAAGGATCCAGACCCCTAGGACGACCCAGAGTCCGCTGGTAGGACAACATTAGACAATCTTTGAAGGACCGAGGACTAGAATGGAACCAGGCCAGGAGGAAGACAGCCGATAGGATAGTCTGGCGCTCTCTCTTCCAAACCTGTACATCTCACGGTAGAAGGGGAACGACTAAGTAAGTAAGTATATTCTTTAACTTATCTAGATTTTTGCCATTTTAAAGAGCAAAGAAAAAAAAAGACGAGAGTCTAGAAGTGTATTAGAAAATACATGTATATTCTTTAACTTACTAAGCCTAATACTAGTATCTAGATTAATGCAGTTTTACTTCTGTGCATTAGAATATTCAGCAACAGTTTAACAAGAAAAAGTACAACTTTATTAATGGTGCAATGAATTTTATTTGTCGTAATTGTTCTAATGTGCTTAACTACACTGTAGTGGTAAATTTTGTCAAACAGTTTTTGAATGCCAGCATGCCTTTCACACTTTGAAATACTTATTTCTTTCAGTAATTTTCTAGTTACAAATTTACTGTAATTTTAACTTGCTTTGTAGAACAATACAGCTGGGTGACATTCAAACATATATGAAATATCAGTTGAATTAAATTGTCACACTTTATTAGGAAAAATTATATGTAGGACCTGTGACAGTATTGCATCTATGTGCTTGATTAACATGCTGTGTCACCGATTTTTTTTTTTTAAAGCATGCTGAGTTAAAATACATTCCTTGTTCTTTGTTTACGTGACTGACCAATGCTGTTGATCTTTTCTAACTGGCCGCAGTGCTATTTTTTATTGCTATTGTTGACTTTTCCCCATTTTATGTTATTAGGCTGTCTGATATTTTCTGTCTTTATTGACCTGTTATCTTTTCCCTATCAGTTTCTAGTTGAATGACTGTTTAGTTTTATTATTATTTTACTTGTTTGGATATGCAGTTTATTCACATCTGTACAAGGAGAATTTAAGTTGATGTCTATATGTACTTTTTTTTATTCCTCTCTCCAAATTGCTTGTTTGCTCCTGGTGGTTATCCACTGCAGTAATATTGAAGTATATATCTTTATCTTTGTTTCAATTTTTTTTCTTCAACTTTTCTCAGCCACATTGCTGTTTCAGTAGATACCAAGACAAATTAGGTGAACTGGGTGGTCTGTAAAGTGCTTTTCTAGCATCTCAGATTTTTCATTTTCTCTTTTCGCTGGATGTTACCAGTTGCTGTGCTAAGGAACTATAAGTGAATGTCTGTTATCTATTTAATTTTGTATTATTCCAGTTATTTGAAGCTGTACACAACTTTGCCCATTGCTAAACTGGCTGCATTCATGGACATGGTATATCCATTGCAGTAATATTGAAGTAGATATCTTTACCTTTGTTTCATTTTTTTTATCTCAACTCTTCTCAGCCACATTGCTGTTTCTGTTTCTTTGAGAGATTCAGCAGGTATCAAGTCAAATTGGATGAACTGCGTGGTCTGTTAAGGGGTTCCCCTACAGTGAAAACTAACTTTTGTTCTAATAACATTTTCATACTTTTTATGTGCTCAATAGACACAGTGTATGTCCATGAACCAAATTCCACAGTTTATTTTGTTAAAAAACATGTGGTTACCATGGTAACCAAAAAAAAAACATCCGCCATATTGGATTTTCACCACTTTTCGAGAGCTAAAAACTTATGTTTCCCATTGACCAAACTTTATCAAATTGCACACACATGTTGTGACTGACAATTAAAACAATTTGTCACATGCTTTTTTTGATAAGTTTAAAATTCTATTTTTAAAAAAAATTACACTTTATTTGTATGAAAAAAATGAAAAAAAAAATATTAAAAAAAAATATATCAAAGCAAATTACCAAAATATCAACAAAAAAAAAGCATGTGATAATTTAAAGGTATATATGTGTACTACAGGCATGCCAAATTTCAGACTGATCTATTAGATAGTTTGTAAAAAATAACATTTTTTGTTAACTCATTCATTCCAGAGTTATTTTGCACGCTGTGCCAGACTTTTTTTGTGGGCAGAATTTTATAGAGTGAAGTGTTCATCTTTCAGTCTAAATTTGTTTGTGAATTTTCCTTTGAACATGTACTTATTATATACCAAACTGTAGGGAAATGGATAGAGAATTCAAATATATAATGTCTGTGGTAGTTTTAACACAAGTATGTTCGGTATAATTTAATCATTTTGCATGTAAAATTGAAAAACGCTAAAAAGTTGACTGTAGAATACGATCTTACCAAAGACAAATTACTGTCGTAGACAATAAAACTTTCTTTTTAGTCTTCAAACGTCAAGTTAATCCATATACAAAGTTTAAAAAAACATGCTTATGGCCAAAATTAGTACATTTAGTGTTATTCGCACCAGTTTTTCCGTGCTTCTTTGTAAGAAAAAAATAAATTATGCAATCGTGCATTACGTAATTTTCAAACAAATAAATAAGAATAACGTCATATAAATACTTTTTTACTCTTGTTTAATGTTTTAATAGTATCCCTAGCATCATCTTCTACCAAGAACTAGTGATTAGATGTTACGGTAGGTCTAGTTTTGTTGCTTTTTGATCGGCCAGAATATGACTACGCCCACTCATCAACTAAATGTAGTGTGTCTAGCTTTTCTGCATATATTCCGTATTTTGACAACAAACTGTGACTACCAAACAATCATCATCAATGTCAGCAATGTTTCAAAGTAGTTTGACACAATTATTTGCTTAGGAGACTTAGAAAATGTAAATATAAAGCGTGACATATTTCTCTAGCAAAAACAACGAAAAACGTAAACACGTGAATCTTCACAAAAATTGTGATAATAACATCAAAACACGCACATGTGCTGATTAACTAAAGTCAAATTAGTTGTTTAAATAGTAGCGGAAGTCATTCTACGAGTTTTAATATATGAACTGCATTAAGCGGACGATTTTTAGGGTTTATTCGTGATAAACTAAAAACCACGCTGTGAGCGTTGCTGTGGCACGGCGTGTTGAATTTTGCAATGCTCAGAGCGTTGGTGTGGAGTCAAAGAGTTAATAAAATGTTAGTTTTGAGAAAAATGCATTTTAGTCACCGAGTGACTTGTCTTGTCCAATATGCTCCATTCTGGGGGGCTGAATGTGTTTAAAATCTTCCAGGACTATATGCTGCACATACTTCAGCTTCTTGCAGCTCCTCCTCTCGCCTTTATCTTGCCTAATTTTTCTTCTTTCCTTATACATGGTAACCCAAAAAAAACAACAACCGCCATATTGGGTTTTTCACCAATTTTCAAGAGCAAAAATTTTATGTTTACCATTGACCAAACTTTATCAAATTGCACACACATATTGTGACTGACAATTAAAACAATTTGTCACATGCTTTTTTTGATAAGTTTAAAATTCTATTTTTAATAATTTAAAAAAAAATGCACTTTATTTGTATGTAAAAAAAATATATCAAAGCAAATTACCAAAATATCAAAAAAAGCATGTGACAATTTAAAGGTATATGTGTGTACTACATGCATGCCAAATTTTAGATTGATCTATTAGATAGTTTGTTAGTAATACAATTTTTGGTTAATGAAATGTTAGTTTTTAAAAAATGCATTTTACTCACCGAGTGCCTTGTCTTGTCCAATATACTCCATTCTGGGGGGCTGAATATAATTAAAATCCTCCAGGACTATATGCTGCACCTCCTTCAGCTTCTTGCAGTTCCTCCTCTCGCCTTTGTCTTGCCTCTTGCCTAATTTTTCTTCTTTTTACAAGTTTGTCAGCCTCATGTTTCTGGCTGTTGGCCAGATGTTTCCTCAGTCGCACCTGTCCAAGGCGTATTGAGTTTGTTCCAGATGCTTGACCACACAGCCTTTTTATTTCTGCACTGGCTGATGGACCAAAGTTGAACTCTCCAACGGCCACAAGGACACTGAATTTGGCTTTTTTTAATGACACAAATTTCCGCTTGCTGCAACGATTCCATATAACATTGTGTAGGCTTTCATTTGCATTTTGTGTAGCACCTAGCTGACATCGCTTCAGCAAATGCTGATTAGTAAGACGCTCATAAATAGGGGCTAAGTGCTTATGGAGCAGGTTGTAGTCTAGCGGAGTGTGAACCTTGGTCTTGTGTGGTCCGGCAGCTTCTCCTATGGCGATGGAAGCCTGATAGAAACACCAGGAGTCTTTGCCTGGGGGACACAAATTATGTTGGGGTTTGTCGTTTGTCGAATACCCATGGTAGAGAGAAGCCATGATGACTTGTTTCATCTCTGGGGCTGTACTATGCTTGCGGATGGCCCTGGTGTAGTAAATACACAATTTTCGTATGGCATTTTGGGTTAGACGACCACGGCCATTTCCCCCAAGGGTGACTTTTTGTTTCCTGCAGTCAGTAATCAGTGTCCTCAGTGCAGTGCCTAATCGCTTTGCAACATGGTTGACGCACTCTTCTTTGGTTATGTCAACTTCTGGTCCATACGGTTTGATGTCGCAGAGTCTGTTGTAGGCCTTGGAATTGCCATCTGATAGCAAAACAGTGTAGCGTAGCTTGTGATTTGCGACTGAACGAAGAAAGAGAACTTCACAGGCTTTTACCTCCATCATTCCGGCTGACCCTTCGTAATTACGGCAGCAGTCCTTCTGATGCTCTGCTTTCCATTTTTCAAATTTGTCAGGCTGATTTTTCAGTTGCCACTGTCCAGTAGTCTCACAGATGTGACAGAAGGAAGACATAACATGCGTATCGATGACCATGCCAGTCAAGATGTCAATAACACTGCCAACACCTATCAGTGACTTATGACCTCTAGTTAGCCATGTTGCATCAAAGCTGACAGCGATGTCAATGACTTCTTTTTTATTAATGGTACGATGCTGACTCTTAGCGTGTTCAGCTCGGACGATGCTGACGGAACGTTGAAATACTGTAGAGTGCATGGTATCCAAATGATCAAAAATTTGATCTGCATATTTATGAAATGTTTTCTGGTGCAGGCCAGGGAGGTCTAGGTTCTCACAGAAGAGATTAAATGTATATGGGCCCATTCCAGACATGAGGGCACTAAGAACAGCAGATTTGTTGATTGCATGTCGACGAGGGCCGCAGCCTGCTGGTTCCCTCTCGGATCTGTACGTTCTAGAAATTGCTTTTTCACATGTGTGACACACAACTTCCAGGAAGAGAGAGAAACCCTTAGACTTGGTGTTGTCAGTTCTTGTTTGCAATGTGCTTTGCTTACAAAAATTGCAACACACATTTTTAAGAAGGTTGTTGAAGAAAGAAATGTCCACAAGGGTTTTGTACGTAGGTTTAGGCTGGGCGCAGAAGACAGTATTATGAGATGCAACATTCTTGCTCGTGCTCAAGTTAATTTTTATATCAGATCGACTTGGGCCAGGCACTACTGGATCTGCAATATTAACCATAGGCCTATCGGATACTGGTATGCAGAAATTCCATGTTGTTTGTGTAGGCCTATCAGTTTGTGTATTATTCACCGCTAATTCTGTCTTACCTTTACCACTAGTAGAAATCACATACTGTCGACGCAACCTGGCAGCAGATATTTGCTTTGATCTCTTACTTATTCTTCCCATTTTGAAGTAATAGAACACAATTCACTGAAATTTAAACAAGAAAAATATCGAACATGCAGCAAACAATAATTGTTGACGGGCGGAAATGGCTGTTGCTTCTTCCACATTTGCGCACGCAGCCAAAATGTTGTTATGACCAATCAAAACAGTTGTTTACGTTTGTGTCTTCAATGAGTCGGGAATGAGGGAATGAGGTGACCACTCCTTATAAGGCAATTAGCGTAAAATTACGGAAATTTTTAAACACAATTCACTCAGAGCTATGAGAAAAAATAGTTTCGAATTTGCGATATTACGGCAGACAATGAAATTCCCTGTGTATCGATACCAAATAGTCCCCGATATGGACAGGGTAACTAAGGTATTATTGAGCGACAAATCTTGCATTTTCGGCACAAATTTGCAAATCATAGCTGGGGGTGGGTACAGAAAATATGCTTTTTTATACATCAAATGCATTTTGTATGTTATAAAACCTTGCTCATTCGATTCCTCGATGATTATTTAATAAAATAAGCTCTAAAGTAAAAAATCGATATTTTGTACGTAAAATCCAGTTTTCAGTACCGGGGACCCCCTTAAGTGCCTTTCTAACATCTTGGATCTGTCATGTTACCTTTTTGTTGGATGTTACTGTTGCTGTGCTAGGGAACTATAAGTAAATGTCTGTTATCTATTTCAATTTTATATTATTCCAGCTATTTGAAGCTGTACACAACTTTGCCCATTGCTAAACTGGCTGCATTCATGGACATGGTATGTACTGTCCGTAAATATATTCTGCTTCTAAATGTGAAATATGAGATAACAAACAACTATTGATACAGAATAGAAAGACTTCATGGATGAGTTAAGTAGAAGTATGTACATAAAAAAAAATTTGTTCTGTTACTCAGCCCTCGTATTCTCTTTCACTTTTCTTCAGCCTTTAGTCCGCACTAAGGCAGAATAACTTTACAAATGACCTCCAGATGATATTTAGCATGCACATTCTTTGATATTATCTGTTCTGTTTCTGCTTCCAGATTCACTGTTGGATATGGTAGACTGTTGTTGGTCTTTCCTTCATGCAAAGTAATTGAGTTGTTTTCTCACATGTTTTTAATACACATGATCTCTCTCTTTGTCAGGCATTTTTACATATTTTTATTATTATTTTTACCCCTTTTGTTTCATAGGATCAATATACAATGTTTGTAACAGGTGTAGCATCTGTGGCATGTACCTTTTCCTGGTTATATGCCATATTTTATTTTCCTTACCAGACTTCACTGTCGGGAAAGAATGTATCTTGTAAAAATTGTTAAAGCATATCTAGCTATGGTTGTAATTTTGCTATAAAGCTGGTTTTGGTTTTCAAAATTGTATAGTTGAAATGTGCTGGTCTCTCGTGGCAAAGGTCCCGGGTTTGAATCACAGTACTGATTTGCTCCAGTCTACCCAGCTGCAAATGGGTACCTAACTTTGAGTTAGGGAAGGAAAAGGCAGCGAGGAAGGGAACAGCCCCCCCAACCTCTCGATGCTGGACCTAGTGTGGTGAAATCTGTAACACTTTACTCCCCTATGGCAGTATTTGCTATGAGACTACCTTTTTTTTTTAATAGTTGAAATGTAAATCTAGCTTAAGTCAAACTGATACTGCAGGTCAAACACAACAGCTTGCATACAGCTGTTTAAAAAGAGCATGATGAAAATTACAGCATTTCTGTTACGCTTTAATCAAATCAAAAATGATCACAAACACGCTATTAAAATATAATAAGTGAATCCATTTCAGGGGTTCTTTAATGTAATATTTGTCTTTGTTATGTATGTTTATTCATATTATGTGGCTTATAAAGTATTTATGTTTGCAAAATTTATATCAGAACATATTTATTTAAATAAATTAAAAAAAAGGTTAGCTGGATTTAATATCAGCTTTCATGTCTTGAACTAGAGTTGCTGACACTGGGAAAATGCACTTCTTTTGCCTCTAGGAGAAAGAGGAATTATAAATTCTAGTATGTATTAACAAGCTAAAATCTCGTTTCAGTCTGATGATGAACTTTGCACCCATCTGATGTGTTTCAAGGTAAGTGACCATGTAGTTTTAGTTCTAACATTAAGTTATTTTGTTGGATGGTTTTGTCATACTCATGGAATACATTTTGTTGGAAAACTGTCATTTGTATTCATTTGTTTTTGGTAATGTGGGTGTTCATTTATGTTAAATAATAAGTTCTGTGAGCTCTGTTTAACTCTTTTTCAAAGCACATATCCGCAGCTGTAGCTATTCAAAATTTGGTGTCTTGTACAAAATTTATCTCCAAGTAAATAATAAATTCATGTTTCTCCAAGTAAATAATAAATCAGTGTATCATTTCAACAAGGGAGAAAAATAAGAAGCAAAGAGAACCACATAGTGAGCCAGAAAGGTGTACCATGGCTTTTGGTTTACCCTGTATATCTTATGTGCGAGTTACTAGCAACATGAAAAAATGATTTGCACAAACATGGTGCTAGAAAGGGGGGGAACTGGGAAAATAACAGAGATAAGAGTGGAGGGGAATGAAAGGTAAAATTGTTTCACTATAAGTAATCTCCAAGACTCAGAATGCTGCTGTAGAAGTCACCATCATTACTTCTTGTGGCTGCCTGTTGCTGTGTTGTGGCTAATAGTTGCTTCTGATGTTTACTGAGCTGATGAAGATAATGTTTGTGGAGTGGATATATTTAGCATTTAATTTGTTACCTTATTATTGTGAGGCTGATAGTTTGTACAATTTTTGTTTGTTTTTACTCAACCAGGGGTGTTAGTTTTGGCATGTCTGAATGTGCTCCATGTATGAGAGTCTTTGTGCTGTACTGGTCATTGTTCTACAATACTGTTGGTGTGATTATTGTTTTTAAAGTGATATTTTGTAGCAGTCTGTTTTCTGACACATTTTTTCTCCCGCAGTCATTTGAAATACTTCTTAGACTTTAGACTCGGTTATATTATGAATTTAACACTTTCAAACAGCATAAGATGAAAAAAGTTATATTTTGTAGCAGTCTGTTTTCTGACACATTTTTTTTCCAGCAGTCATTTGAAATACTTCTTAGACTTTAGGCTCGGTTATATTATGAATTTAACACTTTTCAACAGCAAAAATCCTCCTGAAAATAGGCTACCCTGCTAAATTGCTGGAAATGATAAAGTCATTCCATGACGACATGAAGGGAACAGTCCAATATGCTGGAAGCACATCACAACCCTTTGACATATGAAGTGGCGTTAAACAAGGCTGTGTTCTGGCTCCAACCCTGTTCGGGATCTTCTTTGCCTTACTCCTGAAACATGCATTCAGAGATGCAGCTAAAGGAATATGCCTTCACACTAGGTCAGATGGCCGTTTGTTTAATCTTTCAAGGCTGAAGGCAAAAACAAAAATCAGAAGGGTCAGCATAAGGGACTTGTTGTTCGCTGATGACGCTGCAGTCGTCACTCAGAGCCAACAGAGCTTGATGAATCGCTTCACCCAAGCATGCAAGGACTTTGGCCTCACAATAAGTCTAAAGAAAACGAATGTGCTGAGTCAGGATGCAGGTGCTGCACCAGTTATCACTATCGATAACTATAAATTGGCAGTGGTGCACCACTTCACATACCTGGGGCCTACCATCAATGACAAACTCTCACTGGACACAGAAATTGACAGCCGCATTGGCAAAGCTGCAGCTACCGTTGCCCGCCTCACATCGCATGTTTGGGGAAACTCCAAACTTACAACGAAGAGCAAAGCTGCGATATATAACGTCTGCGTCACCAGCACTCTCCTATATGGCAGCGAGACTTGGACAACCTATGCTAAGCAAGAAAGAAGGCTCAATACCTTCCATTTACGGTGTCTATGCCACATCCTCGGCATCTCGTGGAAAGATGTTTGTCACTTTAAATGTCGAGGTGTTGTCACGTGCTGGCCTTCAAAGCATGTATACACTGCTTAGACAGCGCAGACTACGCTGGCTTGGCTATGTCCGCTGCATGGAAGATGGCCGCATTCCGAAAGATATCTTCTACGGGCAACTAGCAGATGGCAAAAGAACAGTTGGGCGACTGCAGCTGAGGTTCAAAGATGTGTGCAAGAGAGATATGAGGGCACTGGACATAAATCCAGCAATGTGGGAGGGTGAAGCTGCTGATCGCACCAAGTGGCGATGCTATTTATGGTGCCACCTCAGATTGGGCGAAAAGCTCACACAACAAGGAGAAAATGTCGAAAGGAGCATGAGGAAAATAAGCAGCTGAGGGCTGTCACCTCTGGGGTGCATTCCCATATTCAGTTATGACTGAAGGGGCTATTATTATTATTATTACAACAGCAGACGATGAAAAAAAGTGATATTTTGTAGCAGTCTGTTTTCTGACAAACATTTTTTGTCCCCAGTCATTTGAAATACTTCTTAGACTTTAGACTTGGTTTTATTGTGAGTTTAACACTTTTCAACAGCATAAGATGAAAAACCTTGTATGGACTAAAGGGACAAGTGGACTAGAAGGAGAATTCCAGTCAGCTTCGGAGGTGGACTTTTACATTGACAAGGTGAGAATTTGTTACAGGATGATTACAATTTCTTGTGTCAGGGGCATCTACTATTTTAAAAAAAAGTTCTTTTGGTGCCATTCAGTAGGAGCTCCAGGCTGTCTTGAGTGTGTAGATAAGTGATTACGTTTCCATTCATCTCATCTTTCATGTGTCACATTCTACAAATTTGTCTAGATGTATCCCCCATAATACAAGGCAAATTATTTAATTGTTTCAATATTTGTAATCACTTGAAGCACATTTTATAATTGCTGCATAATATTAGATCACTTATAAAGCACATTTTATAATTGCTGCAGGATATTTAATTTTATGTGAATTACATTTGCATAATTGCTGCAGGATATTAGATCAGTTCTGAACTACAAGGGGTGGCTCTAATGCTGTCTAGGGAAGCACAGAAGGCACTTATAGAGTGGGAAGCAATGGGACCCCGATTTATAACAGCAAGGTTTAAATCAGCCAAAAAGAAAATAAATATAAACATCCAATGTAATGCACCAACAAATGATAAAGAATATGAGAAAGAAGATTTTTACACCAGACTACAAAATGTCTTGGACAAAAAGAAAAGAAATGACATCACAATTTTGATGGGGGACCCAAACGCGAAAATAGGAACAGACAACACCGGCTTTGAAGAAATCATGGATTAGGTATGATGAACGAGAATGGGGAACTATTAGCTAACTTCAGTGCTTCAAATCAACTAGCTATAGGAGGAAGCATATTTCCACATAAAAGAATACATAACGCAACATGGATATCACAGAACTGAGAATCAGATTGATCACATATAGTTTAGGTCATCATTGCATGATGTAAAAGTATGTAGAGGAGCAGATGTGGTATCAGACCACCATCTTCTGTTGACTAAAACAAAATTTAAAATTTACAACAGTATAATGTGGGATATCTAAGAAATCAGGAAATAAGAGACAAATTTTCAATCACAGTATCCAACAAATACCAAGTACTCCAACTGCTGGAAGATGAAGCAGATATGGAAGACCACTGGCAACAAGTAAAAAATATATGGAACGAGACATGTGAAGAAGTACTGAGAAAAAGAGAACATCAGCACAAATCATGGATAACAACAGAAACCATTAGCAAAATAGAAGACAGGAAAAACAAGAAAGCAGATTTAAACAGAAGCAAAACCAGAAGCTCCAAAGCCAAGGCTCATGAAATGTACATAGAAGCAAACAAAGAAGTAAGAAGAAACATCAAAAGAGACAAGAGGAAGTATATTGATGAGTTGGCAAGGGAAGCAGAGGAAGCTGTACAACAACACAAAGAAGCTAACAGGGAAATATAAGCAAGCAAATGGCCTCATAAAAGATAAGAATGGAAAATTGCTTAGTAATATACAAGAACAAATTAAGAGATGGACAGAACATTTTGAGGAACTTCTCAATAGACCAGCTCCAACTAATCCCCCAGACATCCAGCGAGCAGAAGAGAAGCTACAAATCAGCTGTGAACGACCAAGTAGAGAAGAAATAAAGAAAGCCATAAAGCTTCTGAAAGATGGAAAAGCAACTGGTCCAGACGGCATTCCAGCAGAGGCCATCATAACAGATATTGATACCTCTACAGAGATATTATACAAACTACTTGGCAAAGTCTGGGAGAGAGAGGAAATACCAGCAGAATGGAAGGAAGGTTATCTGGTCAAGTTGCCTAAGAAGGGAAATTTACAAGAGTGCAAAAATTATAGAGGAATAATGTTAATATCAGTGCCAGGAAAAGTATTAAACAGAATCATCCTTGAGAGATTAAAAGAGTCCATAGACAAGCAACTGAGAGATGAACAAGCATGTTTTCGACAAAACAGATCCTGTACAGACCAGATAGCCACATTGAGAATAATAGTTGAACAAAGTCTGGAATGGAATTCACCGCTATACATCACATTCGTGGACTATGAAAAGGCATTTGACAGTGTAGACAGAATCACTTTAGAAATTGATGAGGCATTATGGAGTTCCAATGAAGATAATTAACTTAATTAGGAAGACCTATGAAGACATGACATGCAGAGTTCTTCATGAAGGACAACTTACAGAACCGTTTAGGATTAGAACGGGAGTGAGACAGGGATGCCTCTTGTCTCCATTTCTTTTCTTACTAGCAAAAGATTGGATTATGAAAACATCGATATCACACAACAGAAATGGAATCCAGTGGAATCTGACTAAACAGCTTGATGATCTGGATTTTGCAGATGACTTGGCTCTTCTGTCCCATAACCATAATCAGATGCCAGAGAAAATGAAAATTCTCGATGAGAGGTCACAAGAAGTGGGCCTGAAAAGACAAAGATTATGAGAATAAATGCAAGAAATGATAACAAGGTTGAACTTGAAGAAACACCACTAAAGGATGTAGAACCGTACACATATCTTGGCAGTAATATAGACAAAGTTGGAGGGACAGACAGTGATATCAAAATAAGAATACAAAAAGCAAGAGGAGCATTCATTGCATTGGGAAACATATGGAGAACAAGAGAAATCAAGTCCAACTCGAATGTCAAGTCAGTCCTATTTTATGGCTCTGAGACATGGAGAGCAACAAAAGTAACAACCAAAAAGCTAGACTTTTATAAACGGGTGCTTGCGTAGAATAGAAGGACTGAAATGGTATGACAAAGTCACAAATGTGGAATTGATGTTAAGAACCAGACAAGTGCCAGTGGAACAAGAGTTGAGAAGAAGACACTGGCGATGGATAGGACACACATTGAGGAGACCTGTTGATAGCATTACAAGGCAGTCCTTGTTCTGGAATCCACCGGGAAAGAGGCAGAGGTAGACCATAAAACACACAGTGAAGAGAACTCGGTACAGAGGTGAAAATGATGAGGAAAACATGGAGAGAACTTGAGCGGATGGCACAGGACAGAAAGACTTGGCATGTGTTTGTTGAAGGCCTATGCTCCCCTGGGAGCTAAAGGTTATTGATTGATTGATTGAAATTATTTAATTGTTTCAATATTTGTAATCACTTGAAGCACATTTTATAATTGCTGCATAATATTAGATCACTTATAAAGCACATTTTGTAATTGCTGCAGGATATTTAATTTTATGTGAAGTACATTTGCATAATTGCTGCTGGATATTAGATCCCTTCTAAACTACATTGTATAATTGCTGCAGGATATTAGATCCCTTCTAAACTACGAGGGGAAGTCAGTAAGTAAGTTACAAATGGTTATGAAAAAATAATAAATGAGATACGAACGTGAACACCATGTATTGCACTTACATTTCCCCTTTATTTCTCAACATAATCTCCACCAACATTGATACACTTATCCCATAGCTGTATTAGTGCTTCAAAACCTGCAGCATAGAAGTGCGTGCTCTGCTGTGTCAGCCACATTCGCACCGCACGTTCAACCTCTGCATCACCCGTGAAATGTTTACCGCCAAGGTGAGCTTTGTGGACCAAACAGGTGAAAATCACTCATGGCTAAGTCGGGACTGTAAGGCGGATGTTCAAGAATTTGCCACCCTAGTTCAATTTTATCCTGGGTTAATCGAGCTATATGTGGTCTGGCATTGTCGTAATGGAGCAGTACTCCTCTAGTCAGTAGGCCTGGGCGTTTTCTTCGAATTGCATACCGAAGCATCAACAGAACTTCACAGTACGATGCAGCATTCACATTCTCACCTTTCTTCTGGAAATGGGCTAACAGCACTCCTTGAGAATCCGAAAACACTGTAAGCATAACCTTCCCTGCTGATGGCGAACAAGGATGTTTCCATTGCATTGAATTATGCTTTGATTCAGGTTGGTAGTGATGCACCCAGAATACACTTCACACCGTAAACAGGAAACATTTCCTTATGACTATCCTTTGCAGGAAGTCCTTTTGCCCAAAAAAAACCACACAACAGCGCGCGGTTCTTCGTTTGTACACTCCACGAGCACGGTCGACATTTTAATCTGCTCTGTGCATGCAACACCTAGCAGTCTGCTACCTAAGCTAATCATAAAGCTGGATGATAACTGTCACCTAATGACACCCTTAGAAACTACCAACTACCATTTTCAGCTTCCCCATATCAGTTTGTAACCTACTTACTGACTTCCCCTCGTACATTGTGTATTGCTGCAGGATATTAGATCACTTCTAAACTACATTGTATAATTGCTGCAGGATAGTAGATCCCTTCTAAACTTTATTGTGTATAATTGCTGCAGGATATTAGATCCCGTCTGAACTACATTGTATAATTACTGCAGGATTTAAAATACTTCTAAACTACATTGTATAATTGCTGCAGGAAATTAGATCACCTGTAAAGTACATTTTATAAATACTGCAACAAATTCAGTCACTGTTGAAACATGTTTAATAAAAATGACTGGCACATTTAATTTTTGTTTTGTTTTTTTTTTGTTTTAAAAAGGATATGATCCATATAGCTGACACCAAAGTAGCAAGAAGATATGGAGATTTCTTTATCAGACAGTTCCACAAGTTTGATGAGGTATGCATTTTTTTCACAGTTGCTGTTGGTTCTCTCTATAGCTTAGCCAGCTTAAAAAGAATTTTTAATTTAAGAAAGTTGACTAGAGATACTTTTTTTGTTTCTTTCTTTGTAGTGTTTTATAAAGTATACATCATACAGCAAAGACATATGGAACACTACGCAAGTTTTGTCTTTAATTAAATTTTAAGAGAACGTATTTTCATTTAAGAATTTGTCGGAGTTAACTCGGCTTCAATAAAATGGGTTATAAATTAATTACAAGTAATATGGTTTTGTTTTAAAAGATGATGTATCTTTTTAAATAAAAAAATATATATATATTAAGCACTTGAAGGGTGAAGAAAATAACAAGACACTTGTTGTGCGATGGTCTCTGAATTTGTCAATAGAGTTAACTGACTTTAAATAATTACAAATGATTTGAATTTCTTTCAAAATAACTTCTGTAAACTGAAGGGAAGCAGGAATACGAAGAAATTCGTACACATGGATATTTTGTGTGGTAATCCCAGGATCTGAACCTGTAGCTTATGCGATGAGGGACCTAGTGCTAAAATGAAAGTGTGAGTGAACAAGACACACTGATTATTGTTTTCTAAACTACTACAAAGTGCATTTAAATGTTTGGTTTGGTTTGAAGGATTATCTTCATGGCACACAGACAACTCCATCAGTGCTCCGATCTCCTCCCTTAGATCACATGAGGAGGATCTCAGCACAGTGCACAAACTCCATAGCACCGGCGAGAATCACACATTCTATAAATATTTTTGTTGTGGGTAAGTTTCTAATTTTGAAATTTTGCCAGGCAGCAGCATGATAGACCTACTCTTTACGATATCCAACTGCCGTGGGATTTTTAATGTGCTGGTTCTGAAATTTTTAAAATAAAATATATCCCCTCAACTGGGAATCAAACCTGGTACCTCTAGAATTTGACGTGGACGCAATACCTGTTAGCCACTCTGACCCCCGCATTTAAATGTACTTGCTCATGAGTGTGTATTCCAGTAGACAAACTCTCCCCCCCACACACACACAAGTAAACCAGCAGAACTTGTGTTGAGAACTCAGGTGTGGGTCTTGGGTCTCGTAAAGATGTTTGTGTCTCAGTGACAGTTTTAACTGCTCTTATTTTACATTTTTTATTTAACTGTTGAATTTTATTTTGACAGATCATGCGCACTCTGAAACCACCTTAAAACAAACATGCTCTTAATGAAGCCAGCATAGATGACAGCTTGATGGATTATCTTTTAAGTCTTCACATACACTTACTGTTATCCTTATTTGCATTTATGCTAGTTTAAAATCTTTTCCTCTTAGTATGGTTGTTGTGTAGGGTTTCATTCTGAACTTCTGTATACATTTATCGTCAGTTCACAAACTATAAATTGTTGCTTTCTTCAGTATTTATAAATATTTTTTTTCTTATGAGAGTCTGATTGGCAGAGTGATCAGAGCTCTGGCCTCTTGTGGCATAGGTGCTGGGTTTGAAACGGGGGCATCACACTTCAGCAAACCCAGCAGTAAATGGGTACCTGACTTTGTCCTTAATTTAGGGACGGCAAAGGCAGTGAGGAAGGAAACTGGTCACCCCCCACCCTTCAAAGCTGGACCTAGTATAGTGAAGTCTCTAACACTTCACTCCCTTATGGCAGTATTTGCTATAGTAATATCGTTACCTTTTTTTGTTTTTTTAATATATATATATTCTTATCTGAAGAAATGTGTTATCTGGGTTTTTTTGTTTATCTCAAAGCAGTTGTAAAGCATTCTTTAGTTTAAATGGGAGCGTGAATGAAAATATGACAAAGGAAATTTCCTCCAAATGCTTTGTGAGTGAAGTTTTAAATCCTATTGGTCAGTCTGTTTGAGTACTGTGCAAATATTTAGACTATTTTGTTGTTAAAGTAAAACTAATAGATATTTTCATCATATTTATTTTTTGGGGGGTTGAATTTAATAATTTTGAACACAAAATAAAATTGTGGTGGAATTTTATATAACTTTATGGTGACCTTTAAAATGTTTATTTGTGATCATGAAGACTTAAGAATTTTATCAAATTGTAATGTGCTTTTTTCCCCCCGCTCATCTGAAAAATTAAAGGTTGGGAAAATGGTTTTTTTTTCCCTTTGTGTGTGAGAGAGAGAGTAATGTGAAATTTTGTGTTTATTGTGTTCAATTAATTTATGCCTGAGCAAAAGAGAGATAAACCTCACACTGAATTCCATTTTTAAAGACATGGCAGAATCTGTATATCCCATCTTAATCTATTAGTAATAATTAGATCACAACCACAGTGGAGCAATTAATGACATGGCATGTCAGTAAATTTGTCTGCCCCCAGTGATTGAGAAAAGTCGTCGTCACCATTTTCCTTATGGAGCAAAGAACTACCTCTGCAGCTGGTCCCCTTGCAGGAAGTCCAACTATTCATTCACATGCTCTTGTGGCGGTGGCCTCTGTGGCACGTTTGTTTTTCATGATGAGTTTGCCAGCCCTTACAACCTCCTATTAGTTGCCTTGTACAATGAGGGTGCAGCAGTCAAAGTCACATTGATAACTGAAAAGTATGGCAAAATATACCTTGTTTGAAGATGTTATATTTTGATATGTCCGATCCTTTAAAGTTCAACATGATGGGATACAGACATGCCACAAGAGACAACTAAAGAGAGGCTGTGCCTGGAGCTGGCAACTTCCCCCACCATGTAAAGTAAATAAAAACTGTTATAGAAACAGTTACTGGAACAGAACACACAGGCTTTGGCACAAGCTCTCATTCACTGTTGCTAGTGATCCATAAGGAGTGGGAAGAATATGGTTATTTAACAGCCACATTGATAATAAGAAATGATTGCCTACACAGAGGTGTGTGACCAGGGTTGATGGCACCCCTTGAAAACTGTTCTTTACAATTCTGACATTGGTACTCAAACTGGTTACTTGTTATAATACCAGGTACAAAACAGTTAAAAACAATAACACTTTTATTGTTAAAAACCTTAAATTGTTTCCTGTAAGAAATCTCTCGATGTGTTTTGTTTCAGTTTAAGTGTAATTTAATGTAACTAATTAGTGATGCAACACCCCTGAGGAAACAACGAAGGGATACAACTACTACTCTCTCAGGCCTGTCAATAGAGGTGCCTTATATGAGTTTATAATAAGAGAAGGAAGAACGTTGGGCCTAAATAATGTGCAAGAGCTAAGAGGAGTGGCGTCACAACGAACAACCTGGAAAGCACTGGTTTCTGCCTTATGCGCCGTGTTTGGTGCTTAAAGAATTTATTATTATATGAGTTTATGCGTAGGGCTGGCCACCCCATAATGTAAAACAGATTTGATGTAGAAATTGCCGCCGTAATAGCACATGCATGCTTCCTTGATGCAAGCTTCCTGCAAAGAGGACCAGTTGCAGTTGTGGTTCCATGCTCCATAAAGAGAGAAATGACAATCATGAATTGGAAATGTAAACTGAGACACCACCCATTCTTCCCTTCCTACGTGGGTAAAACAATAACAACTCACATTTTCTTTCTACATGGGTAAAACAACCCACATTTCCCCTCCTATATGGGTAAAACAATAACAACTCACATTTAAATATACGTAAAACAGTAAGAGTTTATAATTTCAAAAACTCTCTAAAGGACAAAGATGTGGCAATAGCAATGTAAGTATTTCACCAGAAATAACATTACTCGTGATGCATACTCATACCACTACAGCTGTGAGAAAATGGTGATGGCCTGTACAACGCTGGAGTATTTTCAAAGAGCTCAAGATGCACATCATGGAATGTATCTTGTGGCTAATAAAACTATACAGGCAGGTCACATCATGAACAAGAACATGTCATGGGACTTTATTGTAATGATATAGAAGCCCACCACAGCAGCATTATCTGTGTGTTTCCTTGGTGACTTTCATGGCTGCCTTATCAGTCATACATTACTAGGCCACCCTTCTTCATTTAACTATGCACTCTTCACATACTATGAATGATTTAAATTCTTTTTGCAGCCTTATCAACAGGAGTTGAACAAACCTGCTGATAGCTTTGTATTAAAAAAATGTCTTGTGCAGTAAGGATCTTACATCACTCTACAGTTTTGAAGTCTGTGCAGGAGCATGATGGTGTTGTGTATTGTACTACACTAATACTTACTTAGTCATTCCACTTCTACCGTGAGGTGTAGAGGTTTGGAAGAGAGAGTGCCAGACTATCCTATCGGCTGCCTTCCTCCTGGCATGGTTCCATTCTAGTCCTCGGGCCTTCAAAGATTGTCTAATGTTGGCCTGCGGGTCGTCCTGGGGGTCTGGATCCCTGGCTCTTTGTTTCCCATGCTTGTCGTGGTAGCCGATCTTCTCCCATTCTGCAGACATGGCCAAACCATCTTAGTTGTGACTGTTCTACTTGGGTCTGCAGGGGGTGGGATTTTACGCCTTGACGTATCGTCTGGTTGCGGACCATGTCTCTTCTTGTTACTTCAACCACCTTCCTCAGATACCTCATTTCTGAGGTTTGGATCTGGCCCTTATGGGTTGTAGTCAGTGCCCATGACTCGCATCCATATGTCAAGACTGGGACATAGGTGGAGCGATATACAGTAGGGTTCCCATTCGTCCCGTTTTTTTTATAAAATGTCCCGGTGTCCCGAATTTATTCCAAATGTCCCGCTTTTTAAGGGTCCTTCCTGAAAAAAAAAATCCTTTGGTAACGGATTTTATTCCGTGTTTTAGTAGTAGGTACCACAAAGTGATTTTTGTTTGCACAGAAACACCAGAGAAAACAATGTAGTTTGAAAGCTCTTGGGAAAACCATGACATATTGTACTTTATATTTTAAAATGGGACAAAAAATAAAAAAGTTACGGCATTTTTAAAAGTGTAGGGACGTTCGCAAAGTTGAAAAAGTTACATCACACCAACTTCAGAGTACTCCCGTTTTCTTAAATATTATCTTGGAACCTTCTCTGACAAACAGCATACAGTCTGCTATACACTGATTACATAAAGAAAACTGTAGGGCTACATCATGAATAATTATCAATATATTTGAGGCCAAAAATTGCAAATCATTACCGAAAAATGTAGTATTTTGCATGAACATCAATATTCACATCATCACATTTCAAAAAATATAAAAGGTACAAGCTTTAAATATGCACATATTAATCTGCATAATACACAAATACAACCCAATTTTTTTCAGAGGATTTGAACATCAGTTTGTTCTTGTATAATTTTTTTAAATATGTCCAGAGGCCAATTTGTCGCAGGGGAAGAAAAAGAATGAAAATTAAGAAAAGTTTTTTTTTTTAAAAATACTGTCCATATCTCATTTTAAAAATCATTTGTAGGCAATAATTAACATCTAAACAATAATTAACAACATCTAAACGCTATTTTTTGATAAAACAACTGGTTAATAGCATTAAAAAACGTTTTTTTTATACCATCGTAGTATGAGTCATCACCCCCCCCCCCTCCCCCCCCAACCCAAGCCACCCAACACCCCCCCCCCACACCCCCACCCCACCACCCCCTAAAAAAAAGACTTTTGCTTCTTCATTCTGTTTAATAACCTGACTGGTAGTTTTCAAATCCAGTGACAACTGTACTTTCAAAAAAATGCGTAAATAAAATCAGTTGGATTTATGTATTGCCTATAGGAAACTTTGCCAAAAGCACCATTGAAATACTCGATTGGATACAACTCTTTTATTGGAAAGGACGAATAAGAAACCAGCTTTCGCTATTAATGGAGTTGCCACTGTCCGTGAACAATATAAAACCACGGTTTTTACGGGCACAAAAATCTCTTTTTATATTATTCATTCAGTATATGTTCAAACTTGGGTAAAGGTTGGTGGTTTTTACATAAAAATTCAGGTGCAGGAATACCACTTGATAAGGCGGCAGGAGAAGACCCATATTTATATTTAAACTATGGATTTACCTCCCCCACACTACCTCCCCCCCCCCAACCCAACCTCCCACCACCCCAAAACCACCAAACATAAAACGACAATGTTTTATGTGGGGGGAAAAGGAAAAAACTGGGGGGAACATTAATGCAAAGGGGTATTCGTGCTGTTTTGTGTTAATTTAAAACAGGGGCGGGCGACTCTTTTTTAAAGGACGGATTTTCTTCTACTCATCTGAAATATATGTAATTTATAACACAAAATCAAAAGGCGGCCTATTTTGAAGAACTTATTGTGTGATAGGTTAACATTTATTAAGAGTTACTGTCTACATTTATTTGTTGGGTAGTAAATGTTACCTATGTTAATTTCATATATTTAGCTGTTCCTTTTTGGAATTGGGAACAAAAAAATAATTTTTTACATTTTCCTTTCTTTATTTTATTTTTGCTTGGAACGATATATGGTAAAAACTCTGCTTGTCAATGTTATTTCGGGTCCACTAAGGGTCGACAGTGTAAATAAAGTATTGAGAAACTGGGGAAAATCTATCACTTGCATCAGGAAAAAACAAGGGACATAAAATAGCACAAAAGGAATATAAATACCCAAATTCACGAATAAAGTTGGTAGAGAGGAAAAAAAACATTTTTTGGAACACCAAAAGGCTGTTTTGGCAATAAGCAAGACTTACGGTATGGTCTTCTTCGGTATTTAACAGCAGTCAGCGTTACACTAAGGGCCCAGCGCAGTGAGGGGGGGGAGACTACTGGATGGGGGCGGATACTTCCATGGTCGATTTCTATAGGATATTACCTTGTTAAAAATTAGTTGATCCTGTTTTCAGCAGGTTGTGGGAATTTGAAACATTCTTCTGCTTTCTCGTTTCCGTCACTGATAAAAGTGACGTTGTGGTTTTGCGGTATGTGGTTCTGTTTTTCGCCTAGTGATTATTGATCAATCTGCTCCTTTTCGGTCAGAACAACATCCCGAACTTTCTCGACACGAATACTAAGTCCAGTCCTATGCGTATACTTTTTCGGTCTCTCTTGCAGCTAGAAGTCCCATTCCTGGATTCCAATATCTTACTGGTGTAGTGGATGTATAAAATTCGATGATTCTCATAATCATTTTAAGCCCAATCTTAAATTACTCCAAAGCAATAGAAAAGAAATGGAAGAACAACGAGGCCCATATTCCAGCATACCACATGTCGTCGCACATGATACTTTGTTATCTTTATCCCAAGCGGTTTCTGTAAGCGTTCCTGTAAGAGCTTTGTCCTTCCGTTGAAGAACTCGGCAATCTATTTCATACGTCTTCATATTAATTTAGTCTTTATTAAATTAATGATCTTCAGGGGAAACTCCATAATGCCCAGTCGCATCAAAATTACCCAAATGTGATTCTACTCTGTCTCACACTCAACAATCGGAAAATTGCCTTTTTCTTAGTAGTCCACGCAAATCCGATGTTCTATAGTGGGATGATATGTGAATTCCCATTCCCCAGACTTTGTTCAACTATTATTATCAAAGTCTGAAAGCGATGCTACACTTCATCGGTCTGTACCCATGTGAATCTGTTTTGTTCGAAAACCTGCTTGTTTCATCATTCTCTCAGTTTTAATTCCTGATGGACTCTCTTTTAATCTCTCCAAGGATAAATCCTGTTATAATACTTTTCCTGGCAACTGATAGTAAAAACATTATTCACCTCAATAATTTTGTGCACTCTTGTAAATTTTTCCTTCCCTTCTTAGGACAAACTTATAACCAGATATCCTTCCTTCCATTCTGCTGGTTATGTTTTTCTCTTTTCCTTTTCCCAGACTTATAACCAAAAGTTAATTTAATATACACATCTCTGTAGCTGCCTGTGTCCCGATATCTGCATTTGATGGCTGCACGACCTCAAGCTGGAACTGCCATCAAGTCCATGACCGCTTTTTCCATCTCTTAGAAGGCCATTATAATGGGCTTCTACTTTCCTATATTTTCATTCCTTCGTATGGTCCCCCCCTTTCACCGCCGTTAATTGGGTCCTGTAGCTCTTCTTCTAATCTTGACAACCCACTCTTATGGTGGCAAGGAATGATCTCCGCGGGAAATTTTGTTGGAGCTGGATCAATTGGTGAGAATGTCCCCCAAAATATTACCATGTCCATGGGATATCCTTTCATTTGCTCATTGAATACTTGCGATGCAGAACAGTTTCACCATTCTTGCTCTTTAACATATGAAGGCAACATTTTTTGCTTGTATTTCCCTGTTAGCTTCTTTGTGCAGCTAGTAACAGATATTTTCATCTCTAATAGTTGTCCTTTGGCTTGCAGCAACATCTTCTGCCTCTCTTGCCAACATCCTACACCAAGTTAAAAAACTTCCCCTTGTCACTCTTTTTGATAGACTTCTGTATTTCCCAATCTTTGTTTGATGAGCATGGGATTTCTGTGAAAAACACCTTCTTGAAGCCTTGCTTGATGGAGCTTCTATAGCTGCCAGTGTTTGAAGGCTTTGTGTTTTTAAACTCTGCTTTCTTGTTTTTTTTCTGGTCTTTTATCTTCATTTGATGGTATTTTCTGATGCGTTATCCCCCCCCCAAAAAATGCCAATGAGCATTATGTTGTCTCTTCTTCCCCCCCTTTTTCCCCAAGCGTAAATTTCTTCGCGCACAAGTCAATCCTTCCATACATAGGCGTTTTACTTTCGTTAACGACCTGCTGCCCCAATAGTACCCCCTTCACTGTATTTCTCTGGGCATCTTCCAGTCCTGGTTTTATGGAGCACTTGGGTATTTGTTGGATACTGGTTGACTCGCAAATTTTTCTCTTAGTTTTATTCTATGATTTCTTAGACTGTCCCCTAAACATTGCCTACTGTTTATTTCCCTTTCTAAATAATTTTGCAATCCCCTCTTGCATATCTATCCTCCTCGGTTTCTTGAGTATTTTCATTCTTTACTTTTGGCTACAGAGAGATGGGTGGATCTGATGCCACATACTGGCTCCCTCTATATACCTTTACCTGCATCTGTCAAATTTTTTATGTGTCACGCTAATCCAACTTACCATTTTTTTTCTCCTCGCATTTTTTGTTTCTTTTCTCTTTATTTCCTTCTGGTTGCTTATTGGCAATATTGATTAAAGAAAAGCTGCATAACTCTGTTTATCTCCTCAGGATGTAGGTCACATTCCTTCCAAAGGGCTATAGCCCCTTGCTTTCAATGACGGTAGTCTTTCATATAAGTTGTCACAGATAACATATTTATGCGAATCTAGAGCTCTGGCAAAAATTAATAAAAAACTGAAAATAGCCATGTTATTTCAAACCATAATGCAAGAGCAAGTCATTACTAACAAGAAATCCAGACTTGTATGATCAGGCTCCTATAGCCAATGCATTCTGTGGGAAAATACAAGCTATTACAAAATTAGGTCTTGGTATAATTATAAAACTGAGTACCTCTAAAATAAATACATTATTAAATTCAAATTTCTTGTAGTTTAGTATAAAATGCATCTTCAACAGTACTCTTCTTACCTTTGGTCAAGTACAGATCTGTATGCATAACCTATTCTTGTGAATGACATTCTTTACATGAACATTGAGCTCCTTTCTTGAGTCTAAAGTACATAGCGCACTATGTCTTTCATAGCAAGAAAAGCTATACCTTATTACCCTCGTAGGAGAGATGTAGGGCCAACTCATGCTTCCCATTCAATTAGTGCTTATTACTGAGCTTCTCACTTCACAGATAGACATAAGCAGCTACCCCTCTCACTTGCTGGCCGTGTGAACTATTCGTGTACTCATGTCCTTATGTAACAGCACCAACTTCACCTGTTGACATAGAGTTCTTCTTTCCTTGTCTCACCCCCCCTACCACTTTGAGATATTTCAACACATGTCCCGAGAACCGTCGTATTTATTGTAATTCCCATCATATCTGCTTCGCAAACTTGCTGCCACTATTCCCCTTTGTACGTTTAATTTCTGCAACATTCCAGGTGCCAAATCTGGGAAGTTTCTCCCTAGAAAGAAACGAAGGTTAGTCAAGGCACACCAACAGACCTTCCTATATCAGGCTTTCTTCTAGTGTTGCAGTCATAACGCCTCAACCCGTGCGAGAGAGACCTACCCCATGTCTTGGAAATGGCCTCTGTTGTTGTAATATTTCCTTCTATTTTGTTAGACATTGTCCCATATTTTTGACTTTGATAGTTATTTTTGTGGTTTACAAATTTTTTTTACAGGATGGTGATAACGGCCCCATGCCCAACCCTACCTAAGTCGCCCCTTTTACTACATGAGCTTGTAGTGGGAACAGACTGTCTTTACTATTCTTTGCTCCCCTTTCGTGCCCAGAGGTAACCACGTCTCGACTTTCCGTTTCTGTCTTTAATTTTTATGGTAAAATCTTTTCCGGTTTCCCTAAGCCTTGTACGTCAATATTCTGGCCATTTTGAGAACATACGGCCTTGTGCGATATCATTCGCCTTAGAAATCATAAACCACCCTATATATGTTAGCAACAGAAAACCTTCAATATAATTACCAAATAATCAAAAAATATGCATTTTTTATTCAAATTGGTAACTTTCTTACAGCTTTATCAAATCTTCTTGAAGAAAAATTAGATTGATGTGCGAAAGGTCTGAAGTGGTGATAACATTCATTACCACGTTGTCTACACAAAAACTCGTGCA
This sequence comes from Oreohelix idahoensis, assembly GCA_024509875.1. NCBI lineage: Eukaryota > Metazoa > Mollusca > Gastropoda > Stylommatophora > Oreohelicidae > Oreohelix > Oreohelix idahoensis. Next base: position 109,977 of record JAMPIV010011863.1, read on the forward strand.
GCGTGTGGTTAAATTTCTAAATAATATAAAACCATGTTCGACATACGACCTTGGAGAAAACGCAAAAAAAAAAAATTCCCAGGCTTGAAATGCCTGGAAAAATGGCTAACATAGCCTTGAATTTCCCGCATCGGACCTTAGAAAAAAATATTAAAAATCGAAGTTTTTCCATTTTTCGGTTTATTGATGGCGTATTTTCGTTAAACTTCAGTTACCTGGCAGAATTTTTACTATCCCTTTGGGGCCACAAAATCATTTCCAACCGGTTTCGGCTGGTTCGTGGTTTTCGCGATTTGCGCGTTTCCGGCGAAATTCTCTGAGTGCGTTAACGATGAGAACGCAGATTAATTTTTATCGCGCGTGTCTGATTTGTTACTCCGAAATCTGTTCTAATTTCCTATACTCCGTGGGGTTTTTTTGCTCCGACAGTGAATGAATATGTGTAGTTCTTATGTCTTCTCTGTATAAAAAACAATTAGGTAAGAATAAGTTATTAAGTTAGGATTGAGGTTAAACACGGCTAAACCCAACATCCAAACCCTAATACTAAACGCTAACCCTAACTGACTACGAAAGGACACAATAACGTACACATATTCACATGCCGGAGCAAAAACCATCGCTGGGAAAAAATGTTTTTTTTTACAATATCTTATATATATAACACCTCAGTACCTCAGGAGGCCTTTTATATTATGAGCGGCAATATGCAGCCCCTTACAATTTAACCGACTAGGTTAAAACGGAACGCTGCCTCGCCAAATCTAAAAAAAAAAAACAAAAAAAACAAAACCAAGCGAAATCTTGACTCTACGACGCAATCATGTTTGTAATTTAAAATCGGACTCATTTCAACTTGAGTGTAAGTAATAAATTTCATTTCTATAAAACAATAATATACATGGTAGTGCTAAAAGTGCAGAGGGTTTTATACGAACATACGTGCCACTACTGTACTTGAGCGCCGGTACTTATACAATCTAGTAGGGTACCTATCTCATAAACAAGCGTTTATATTTATTAACACCATGCGCCCACAAAATTAGTGTATTTTGAATGTAAATCTTCTTGCTTTACAACTGCTTACGAGAATATAGTTTTCTAGAAGCGCGATCACAAGTTCTTGAGATAGGTCTCAAGAATAGAAATTGATGGCGATTCCATAACCTAATAGTCTACATTACTGTTATCACGACGATGTCCCACTCGTTCCATAACATTCAACCAACATTTTTCTCTCTCTCTGGAGACAAATAAACTATTATATTTTCTGAATGCTCTTTTTTCATTATCTATCTTATGATCGACAACCACAGACATATCCCGCGAGTAACTCTCTCTGCTCTGCAGGCGGCGTTATAACATTAAGGAGAGATATCCGTAGCCTACATCGTTTTTCTCAATTCCAAGATAACATGTAAATCACCGCCGAATACATTAAAGTGTGAGCAGTCACAATCATGTCTCAAATCAACTGAATTAGGATAAAATGAAAAATTAACCAAATTTTGTGGCAATAGACCTTGTTATTTAAAATTTTAAAAAATAAATTTAAACAATTTTTATTTACAAATCAGAAACAAAAACAAGAAACGATTATAAAACACAACAAAACCCACTACAAAAAAAAACAATCAAACAAACAAATAAATAAGTAACAATGATGGGTGAGGGTTGTTCGGTGATGTGTCGTGTACAAGGCCGCGTGTTGGGTGATGTGTCTTCCATGTAGATAATTTAATAGATTTTCATCATTATCATAAAGTGTTATAATAGGATATCATCATAACTTCACCCTACCCAATTAACTATATATTAAACTTCTTGTTCTAGCACATTAAAATATTTGTCTTGACTATTTTATTCATTGCGTTTTTTAGAACTTTGACTTCTGGTAAATATATACCATAAGACTTAGGCCTACAATATAAGTATATTGGTGTGTTCCATATTTTTTTTATTTTTTTTTTAAACAGAAAAGAACACAAAAACCTAAGGAGGCCAGTTTTTTCCTCAGAAAACATTCAAAACTATCTAAACACTATATCCCTCGGGGCACGGTCAATAAACATTCTAACACTATTAGGAGACCCAAACAGATGGTTAGGACATCATTATGTGACCAAGGAAGAAACTCTCAGAGCTGTGATTATTTGTCGACTCTTTTTTTCAGTGAAAAGTCACACATAGTTTTAATTCAAATTTCATAACGCCAAACAAGGGACCATTTTTTTTATTCTCTTACTGTTGGTTAAGTTTTTATTCAAGCCTTCAGCTTTACATTTTCAAGTCCTGAAATTCCAGAATTGGTGCCTTTTGGAACAGGTAGCTGTAAATAGGAAGCATTATTTCCTGTACAGCATTTGCATAGAAAAAACAACTCAAATTGAAAAAGGACCAAATCATTCCTTGTGTTTTTGATGCGATAGTAAGAGAAGATAAGGCAATGCCGACAGTCACATGGCATGAATATTGAAAAGTATTTATCTTATATCTACTGATTCACTCCAATGAGTAAATTAAACAAGACACGAAAAGGCAAATTTTTCTCTTAGGGCAAGAAAAATACAGCAAAAAGTATGGGAGAGTCTGTCAGACCTACACTTCAGCCAACCTAGGCAAGCCAGGAGCTACCCCTTACCCACACATATCCTATTCTTTAATTTCATTTTCTTAGTTGGGAAACTAAAAACTGGCCCTGGTTCAATAAAGCACATAACCTACACACATTGCCAACTCTACAAAAAAAGAATCAAAGCAAAGATCATGATTTCAGTAATCTGACTCTTTATTGAACCTGCTATATCTTCGACGTACCGTAATTGTGACACCTTTCAAAACCACTAGGAGTCACAAACAACAGCTACCTCAGTCAACTGTGAGCGCACGCACCACTTCATTGATATAAAATATGATATAGGACAAAGGTAACACACCAGGACCTGTAAAGTGTGTAACGGCTGCAGGGAACCAGAACGCCATAACTTTGCCATGTAACTGCCCACATTTGCCAATGTACCATCTATGGGGCCCTGATATTCTGCTTCAAAGTTATTTAACACAACAGTCCAAGGATTATCAAAACGCGATCCAGACATACAAAGACACATCTTGCAGAGGCCTACAGCTACAACTTCAAATCACAGTTAATTTAAAGGAAGCAAGCGCTCAAGACTCCAACTTTTTTTTTAGACGGTACGTAGCTAACTCAAACATTTACCAAACCGCTTCATTGTCATGCCAAAAGACGCAGAATACCATTCAACAAAAAGACAAAAACACGAAAATAGTTAGTTCTTTTTGCATTTTATATTCTCAATTTATCTATTAGCCTTTTATGATTGTTATTTCGTTAATCAATTAAATCCAATTGTCCAATCAAGCTTATTTCTTCTATTCATTGACAATCACATCGTCACATAACAATTTTATTGCAGCTGCTGGACGTTGAAACAAATTCGCCTAAAAAACTGGGAAAAGATGTCTGTATGTTTTTACATATCTTTTATGTATTTTTTTAAATAAAATATGTTTCTCTTTTTAAAGAGAAATCATGCAAAAACCACCAATTGGTCAAAGGGAGACGGTAACATGCTCCGGACTTGTTTCTGGTCAGCACCCCCCCCATCCCCTCTCCTCCTCGCTTCCAATTAGATGCAGCGCTCGCTCTCAATATAGCGCCCTTCGCATCGCTTGCGATCTCTCACGCTCTCTAGAGGTACCTGGATCCCATCCTCCTCGCATCCCAAATTTGCTACTGAACCCCGGATGCGGCTCACATGGCTCTCTCTCTGCACGCTGTTAAATCAAAACCTGTGAGTAGTGTAATACAGTGCAATTAAACTTCCACGTTCGGCCCCCCTCACTCCCTCAAATCTCACGAAGTTTTGAACAAGTCCCCCCTATAAGAGTTGTCCCTCACCACCCTCCCCATCCCTAACATGGAGTCCCCCCAGCGCTCAATCTAACCGCCCCCCTGCTCGCTCCACTCTTTCCTCCTTACGATATAGTCTAATGTTCTAACCCCCCATCACTCGATGCCCCCCTTCTCAGAACTACGCCAACCCCCAACCCCCCTCCCGCACCCACCCCCCCCCCCCACGTCCCTTTTAAAGCCCCCCCCCCCCTGTACCCTAAAGGACCCCATCCCGCCCTCCCCCGCCGCCCCCCCCCCCATTGCAAACGCTACATAACCCCCCCCCCGCAATGCCTTCCGATGCAGCGCCCTCTCCCATCAGTCGCCCCGGTGTCTATTTCACCGGCACTTGTGACCTCCAGCTCACACCGTCTTCCACGCTGTTCACTCAGCTTGCAATCTACCCACCCTTCTACACCGCTCCTGATCCCCCCATCTCCTGTCCCCCTACGAAAACAGCACTACTACTCAGACATCTGCTGAGTCAAGTCCTGAACCGTTCATGATATCCAGGCTCCCCTCACTGCCGCATCCGAACGCAAGCCGAGACAGTTCCCACCCATCCTGCCGGGCACCACACCTACTGCCACCACCCCCTCCCATCAGACCCCCCTCGATCACGTTTAAAATTTCATCACGGAACCTCATTGATTCGCCCCCCCCAACCCCACCCCCTCCCCCTAGAGAAGAGGACTCCATCTCCCTCCCTCCCCCTGATCTCCCAGATTCCCTCCTTCCATTCCCGCATAAATCAGCAATCTTTCACAGGGATCCACTTTAAAAATTGTCGACCCATATCCTCTGACAGAATTTAACATACGCTCAACTTCCTCATACTTTCCCGAGAACCATCATAACGTCAACAACTCACCCACGATTTCGTCGCTTGTCCTACTCACAGTGTAGGTCTGTTACAATAACGCTCTAACCCCCCCCGTTAAATAGCGCACAACGATATGCCCACTCACCTCCTTCTCCCCTCTCCTAAATCTACCCCTACCCTGAGCTATGGATCAGCAACACCAGTACCACGCCCCAAATAAAACTCAGACCCCGTGCGGAAACTCGGCTCAACGCCCGAAAAGAAAGCGTTTCCCCCCGAATGATTCGGGGCCCCCCCTACCATCCCCCCCGGGTGCTCAAGCACCCACACCCATCCCAACACCATTCACAAAACCGCCCCGAGAGTATCTGGCCGTTTTGCGTCCTGCACATCAGTGGGCATACATCATAACGCTGTAAAACTCAACCCGTCTAGCTGTTAGTCTTGCCTTACCATAGTAAAAAAAAAATACTTCACGCTTAAACTTTTAATTATCTCGCGCCCCGCGCTACCCTATTCTATACACTTTCGTTCCCACTACATGCTGATCCAGACGGCATCCCCACCTTGCACGATATCGTCACCCGAAACTTCCTAATCATTTTTGCTAATTCTACAATACAGATAAGCTTAAATCCGCCACCTACACGGGTAACAGCATGGTACAGACTAGCTATCTCACACTATCGTTACCGTATTTTCAGCTCAGAAGTCTGAGTCTAAATCTGACATCCCCCCCCCCCCCCCCCCCCCCCTCCCTACCATAGTTCTACGTGCCGTCTTCTCAACCACAAACGGCGCGGTCGCCCCCCCGTTCAACAAACCCGTGCCCGGTTTGAAATCCCCCCCCCCCCCCCCCCCCCGCGGCCCTGAGCAAGTGTTCACTTTATCAGATTATAAAAACCCAGTTCTGTTACCAGTGGAAATGTGTTACGAGAAGTCAAGATCTCCTCTAACAGTAAAGGTTATCTGTGCTATATCAGCAGATAATACACCAAATACCAACAAACTGGTGCGTGGGACAAGAAGGAAAGGGGACCCCCACAGAACTACATCGTACATTAAGATAGGAATCTCAGCCCACCCAGATAATCCCCAGCCTCCCCCCCCCCCCCCACTGAGACAACAAACTCTATTCCCCCCCCCCCCCCCCCCCCCCCCCCCCCCCCCCCCCATTGGTCACCATAGACTCCTAAGTCCTGCCCCAACCCTCTCCGTGCCCAATAGCATAATGCTGTAGAAGGTCTGCCCCTCGCGGGACGCCTGCATTGAACCCTATTGATTACAGAGTCGTGAAGACGCCCTAATCTAAACACCAGATATTACTTACCTCCTCCCTCCATGCTTCCACAATTTTTATCTCGCCCCTCGTACGAGTTGAGGCCTAATTTCCTCTCCCCATCCATTTTGCCGCAATTTTCACCACACTACCTCAACCCATCGCAAACCCATTCTATCTAAAACACCTCCCGTTTTGCCGAGCGCGTTACAGCAAGACAAGATGCCCCGCCCCACACTGCCTCCGAACAAACTTGCCTAAAACCAGCCGTCACGAGTAGCTCAAAATCGCGTCAATAATCCTCGACATACCTTTTTCCCCATTGCATCGTCCGACAGTCTAAATAAATAAAACTTTCCCCATTCCCCACCAAATAATACCAAAACCCTACTTGTAACTCCCACCCATCTACAATTTCGACACAGCGATCCACTCACATACATACCATATTTCCTTTTGAAAAATCTGGACTGATTCTATCTTTTATGCACTCCTTGCCCTTGATTACACGAACAGTTGCAACAGGTACAGTAAGTTAAAAACAACACCTTAAACTCTCCCCCGGATACCATCAAATGTTGATGAAAAGTCAACTGAGACCAGACCCCCCCTCGTCAATTGTCAGCTGAAGCGATGATAAGTTCAAACAAACCTCCCCCGAAAGGGTCGAGCCATAAACCCAACTCTAACGCACTACAGGAAGGCCAGAAAACGTCTTTCCCCTACTATACTGAGACCCCCAGCGGGAATCAGTTTGCAAAAGCATAACTTACGCATAAAATCGGCTTGCACGGACCCACACTAACACTCGCCCTTGAATCAGTTCTTCGCTCCCCCCCCCATAAACGTCCACTGCAGTAAAGATTTTTACTATCTTTTTGACACTCGACTGCACACGCTGAAGCAACTGATTCTTCAGGAGATCACGGTGCTACAGCTGTATGATCTAGAACGCCCTCTTCAGTCTTACTGCCGATTGCCTCTCAATAAATTGTGCGCTTTTGGTCGAGCACCCCCAAAGGGACAAATACCCTCGTGCACCTTAGAGACGGCAGCCAGAGAGAACCATAGACTTACCACCGCTTATCACATCATTCACTAACGCAAGACCAGTGTCACCATTATATCCTCTCTACTGTGAATGCTAGAGGACTTATTTGCATGAGATCTAAGCATGTAGTGGAACACAAAAATATTGTGCGAAAGCAAATTTGATGTGTGGAGCAAAGTTACAACTGAAGGATCCAACAATGTCAGTAGAAAAATGCGCGTTGTGAGGATACCATCGCTCATATTTACAATAGCGGGATAATATTAAATGCTTACTAAGATACACCTAAAAACTGCGTCAGTATTTTTCTTGTTTTGGCACTAATTAGAAATCCTATGCATGATTGAACGTTTTTTTAAATAAATAAAATTTAACACAAAAACAAAACAGCCCAACGTTTAAATCTAATTGAGCGACAGTCTAACTGTATATGTTACGTACTAAGATCCGATTTATAAATGGACCCATAGTGCGCGTATCAAGGATTTCTTTGTTGCTGAGTTCTGGTTCCAAATATTCAGAAGACAAAAAAACTTCCTTTGAACAGCGCCCATATATTCTGATACAATATTCTGATGAATTGTAATATAATATTGACGATTGCCCTTGTGTATTATAAATTAAGTTGGTGCTCGTAGGTTCTATATTTTTAATCATAACCACGCTCTCCTAAAATATTCGTACGACATTACTTTATAAGACATAAAAAATAGCAATACAATATGAATAAATAACAATCTATAATAGACACTTATACATGGTTGAAAGTTCTTTATCTCATGAGCAAATATAATTTAACTAAAGGCATCTTATCCGTGCTATTATTCTCTTAATTTTTAAACAACTTAGTCCTCTGGGAAGATACGATGTACCCAACATATCCTGTCACCTTTACATCTCTTCTTTAAGACAGTGGTAAAAAATATATTGGAAATGTCCCGGTGTTTTAGAACAACACATCTATGGGAACCCTATTATTACAACAGACCAATCTCTCTGTTTCTTCTCTACCAACCTCTACTCTTGCGCTGAATGACATATCCTCCCTTGGATTTTATAGCCTGAAAAAAAATTCTCCCCAGCTGCTGCTTATTCGAGTACAATCCTTAGAGCCAAACATCATTCTGTAAATGTGAACATTGTAATTTAAACAAAATTAACCTCTCAACCTATATTCGTCTACAGAATACAGAAATAGAGAACCACTCCGTGCGAGGTTATCTAACTAAAAAGAATGGTCAATTAATAAAAACCAGTGCTCCACATAGGACCATGCAATAGTCGACAGCCAGCATAAATCTGACGATGCGTACCTTCTCTCTGCCTTCTTTATGATAAAATCACCATATGGGATTATGTTGTTCTAGAAGGCTGCTTTATCGACACTCATCCCTCTACATATCTACCTAGCCACTATACCTTCCTAGGAACTTGTTGCAGAGCGTTAGCTATTGCTAGAGATGGTGCCCTTCTGAGAATTTTACAAGCAATCAACGGAGAGAGCAACAGTCCATCATCAAATTGTATGCCCCATAGCTCTTGAAAAAGAACCCATTCCTTGTCCTCATATTCCCAGTAACCAACCACACATCGATAATAAAACTTTCTTGTTCTCATCCCCTTTTACACTAGCCTTGATGAACATCATCCATGAGGATATTAAAAGATCAGGTGAACAGGATTCGCCTTGTCTTTACACCAGTGGTATGGTCCCTCGAAACCATCTTCTGAAACTTATGGTTTGCAGTCCTCACATAATTTCTGCAATGAAAACACGAATTCAGAAGCTAAGTACAACATAGTACAATACCTGGTCCCCAGCCAACTCCAAAAAATAACGAAGCACACATCTCAGACCCGCCGCAAATGCCGTTATAAGTCCAATCGATCTCATCAAATCTAGATTGAACCTAATTACATCGACAATCATAATACTCTCACGACCAACCAACACACAAATAAACACCCACAACACGCATTCTATGCGATCTCACCCAAGAGCCTAAAAGACCCCAGATCTCACTAAAAACAAACACGCCCTACTCATTTCTCACAACAATATTTCTCCTATCAATAGACAATACACCAAAAGGTCTGCGACTCTCTACTCTAGTCTAATCTAATCCCAGTAGATCGTAGCCACAGGATTCCCATGCCACACCGAATAAAATAGTGTCATAAATCCCGAGTGCAGAGTGATTCCCACCCCCCCCCCCCCCCCCCCCCCCATACCCCTGCCTCTGAGATGCGCGAAACCTAATGATATTCCTCCCCCTCGAGTCTACTTCCAATTATACCCCTACCTATATCCGTCTCTCCCTACCAACATTCGAATAAACCCTTATTTCCATTTCCCCATTCCCATTCCTCAACTTTCATACATTATCCCCAATCTATATCGACGCCCTTCCAACCTCCCCATAAAACCCAACTTCACCATAATACACTAATTCCAATTTAGTTTCCTATATGCATCAGACTACCTCCCCCCCCTCCACCTAGTCATCCTGTGACTCAATGCATTTCCAAGATTTCAAAATACTTGTAATCCCCACACCTTAGATCACAACCTAAGTGCTCTCCTTACCCCACCCCCATCAATCCTAACCCCCCCCAACCCCCCTTAATGAGCATAACCCTAGACCAGACAAAGGAACTCTGGCCTCTATACCTTGTCTACCACAATTCTCTGCAACCCCAACCCCACTTCGTCAAAAAAACCATTCTTACCCATCCCAACCCACCCTAAACCACTCACCATTGGCCTTCTCCTACAACGCCTCATTTCATCCAAATCCTTTTGGTACCCAACAATATCATCTCCATTCTACCCCTATATCATCTAAAACTCGAGCCTCCAGCTTATCACGCAACATCACTGTATACACGTCCAACCTCTTTATGGAAAACCAGACCCAATCTAGACCGACCACCAATCATCTCGATCAGCGCTCTAAGGTACCTACTATTATGAGTAGAACAATTTCTGGTTTTCTTGCACATCTTTTTCTAGCTTTTCTCCAAATTCTTCCCAGGACTTCTGTTTTGCTGCTAGTAGCACCTTGTTCTTTGCTTCTGTTCTGAGTATCACATATTCTCTATATTTTTCTATTTGTCCTGTTGTGTTTTTAGCTCCTAAGTATTGTTTCCATGCCATTTTCTTCTCTCTTATTTTCTCTTTGACTTCCTCTGTCCACCAAGGTGTCCTCTTTCTCTTGTTCCCAAGTCGGACTTCAACATATGCTTCTGCAGCAGCTGTCTTTATGATGTCCTTGAATATTAAGCCAGAGGGTTTCAAAGTCATCAGGTTGTTCTTCTGTGTTTCTCACCGCTGTAGCAATAAGCCCCTGATATCTGGGTCTTAATTTCTGGCTCTCTCAGCTTGTAGATCTTAATGCTCATTTCTCCCGTTCGTTTACTTAGTTTCTTGCGTGATGTTGGGCAGTTTCTAGGCTGAGCAACTCTTTCAGTTGTTCTTTTGATTGTAAGCAGGTACCGTAGTGATCACTTCCAATCTGGGTTATTCTGGAAACATCCTGAGACATGGAAAAGTAGCAGATCCTTATGTATGATTATGTGTATACTGTCTTGTTACTAAGGCTTTAACAAATTCAAATGTTTTATAGACTGCATTTTAAGTCAGAGCGTCCGATTCATAGAGTGGTTTGAGCGCTGGTCTCTCGCGGCATAGGTGCAGGTTCTAATCACACTCGTCTACCCAGCTGTAAATGGGTACCTGACTCTGCTCTGACTTAGGGAAAGAAAAGGGAACTGGTCACCCCACCTCTCGATGCTGGACCTAGTATAGGGAGGTCTCTTACCAACTTCACACCCCTGTGGCAGTATCAGCTCTGGGACTACCTTTACCATTTGAAGTCTACTCTGTTCCTGTCTTTACTGAAGTTCATGTTTTACTCTTTCAGTCCCAAGCAAAAAAGTGGGTTTGGCCCAACCAAAAATGGGCACCCCAGTGCGTTTTTATTGTTGTTTGGAAATAATTTTAAAAAATGTTCATATGCATAAATAACTTTGTTGTATATGAACAACATTTTCGGTCGGAAATGACGTTTTGGGTTGTTACGAGGGACGGTCAAAAAGTAATGCCTCCTATTTTTTATGTATGTAAATACTGCATCGGTGTGCAATTTGTAAATTTAGCAGGATTCCTCAAACACTCTTCTGCACTGTATAGCATTACCAACCCGTTTCAGTAACAGGTGGCACCACTGTAAGAGTTTAAAAATGGCTGCCAAAGACGTTCGGTTAAAACAACGTTATGTCATAGAATTCCTCAATGCTGAAGGCGAGGCCCCAATTCGCATCCACGAACGTTTGAAGAATGTTTATGGAGATTCAACAGTGGATGTTAGCACTGTCCGACGTTGGGTACATCTTTTGTTTTTAACCAGAATCCAAGAGGCAGTCAATGGAATTGCATCACACAACATCGCCGACAAGAAAGAAGTTCAAAAGTTCACCATCTGTAGGGAAAATTATGGCCTCCGTGTTTTGGGATGAGAAGGATGTGATTCTTCTCGACTTCTTGGAACAGGGAAACACGGTGAATGCAGACCGTTACATTGAAACTTTGAAGAAGCTTAGAGGTCGTCTTCGGCGACTTTACCCATTAAAAGATCAGAGAACTGCACTACTGTTGCACGATAATGCCACGCCACACACTGCTAAACGCACCATTGATGCGATTGCAGAATTTGGCTGGACATTATTACCACATCCCCCTTACAGTCCCGATCTTGCACCTTCTGACTTCCATCTGTTTGGACCACTGAAAGAAGATCTTCGCGGACATCACTTTGAGGACACCGAGACCCTTAAACGTGTGCCCGTATTCACATAGGTAGTATTTTAGGGGTAAAACTGGTTTGGGGTTCTATTTCATTTAATTTAACGTTCTTCTATATAAATGAATAATCCGTCGGAAAATTATTAAAGCAGGTCAGAATAGCTCGATAGGTATATATGTTATAGCGAGAATGCGTGTTACATTGGCACACCAACTAAGAAGCAGGTATTGTGCCAATGTATTAATTGTGACCAGTTAATTAAGGAGCTATTCTCCGTTGAAGGAATTAAAGGACAGTAAAGGAAGCATTCCGACGGTATTCTATCTTTTTAGTTACATAACCTATAATTGACAAGTTCGAGTTCACAGCATAAATATATTTAAGTTGGCGGTTTCAATATATTTATAGGTTGCTGTGTCAAGTTTGAGTTAACTGGATGATCCTCCAGAGGTATTGTTTAACTTGATCAAAGGGTACGGGATCCAGGTTCGTATTCAGATTTTGATAGTTGGAAGTAATCACAATGTAATATAAAAGGCAGTACGGTCCATTTTTTTCCTTATAGAGTTCCTAAACCATGTACAAGTCAAACTCAACAACTTCCAACAGCAGTTTAAGCAAAGTCCGACGTTGTATATGAAAAATTTATTATAGCTTCTTTCAGATGTATGGCGGTAAATTACAAGATGATCCTATTCTCAATTCAGTAACATTCGTTTCCTCATACGAAATCATCTCATAAAATCCATTAGGGCATTTGATGAGCTTATGTATATCTATTTCATCCTGTCTACTATGCGTAAGTCTAAGTCGAGACCTTTTACCAACCTGAAGTATATGTTGTCATAGGGCTAGGGGTCAGGTTAGCCATTATTCTCTTGCCAATATAAAGTGGCGGTCAGCAAATCTGCTAGGAACCTAAGGCTCTTGGACTATCCAGAATGACCTGGCTTTGGCTCCTGGCTTTTACTCTTCTTTGACTCTTCTTTTAGACTCTTGTTTGGCTCTCTTTTGCTAAGGGTTTTGGGCGTCAATATATATACAAAACTGGTTCCAAAGACTGTTTGGGGGGAAGTTGCTTTGATTTCAGTCAATACGGATATTCCACTAGTTTTGTCGATGTCATATTTACGTCACAAGTTTCTACACAAGTTTCTATGATAGCGAATGGTATAAGCTTTTATTCGAGGGTATTATTATATCTGTTTAGAGGTTTTCAGGTCTCGTATCATTTCCTGTAACTGTCTAGAAGTCTTTATTTTAAAATGTCGATAAGAGGCTATGTGAAAATTACGTCATCAATAACTTGCGTACTGAAATTATTTAAAGGATAATTACTAAGCTACAAATGTGATCATCATTCCGGTTACATATACGCTGTACGTCAGTGGTTTAGGAAAAAGGACACAAATTTTTACCGTGCGGGGATACATGCCCTTGTGAGAAGATGGACAAAAACTGTAACAAATAACGGAGACTACATTGAGAAATAAATTTTTGAAGTTCAGACTTGGGGCTACATTTCAATGTGAATTTTATCTGTTTTCTTGCCTATTGAATGAAATTAAAAATTACGAGGCATTACTTTTTGACCGTCCCTCGTAAAATTAGAAAACAGCTCTAGACAGAAACGAAAGCCACTTAAATGGCTCCCGGGTCAAATGGGTCTAAACCCTGAGCCATTATAAAGTCGATTGGGACTTAAAGAGTTAATGAATTAAATAAAGCATTCGGATGTTCCTACATCTGAGCCAAAATAATGAAAATTGTTATTTCAGTGTAGGACTACAGTGTTATGACCCCGGTTAGTTCCCAGGGGTCTCTGATGAGACAAAGAAAAAATATAACTACTGCTATCAGGCATGTAGTACGAGGCAACTAATATGAGGCTGTGTATGGAGGATGGCAACCTCATCATGTAAAACAAACTACAACAGAAAACACCACTGCTAGAGCATGTCAATGTTTGGAGCAGACTTCCTCCAAGGGGATTAGTGGCAGTGGTGGTTCCATGCTCCATAAGGGGCAAAAAGAAAAATGTTACATTTATATATGTATATTATAGTTTATCAAAGTAACAGTGCAAATAAAAAAGGTAAAGGATCCCGTTACACGCCTATTGAGGCATATTGGGAATATGGTGTTAGGCCCGTATTTTCTTGACCATCGGCACACTAGGGGTGATGTGGTCAGCATCACGCCAGCTGCCTTAACCTTTCCAGAGTTGCTCCGGTACCAAAATTCATGAGGCTGGGTCAACCCCAGAGTCGTTTGTGGTCTAAAAAAATCCCACCTCAAACGGGGATCGAACCATGGACCACCGAGCTAGGAAGCCAGTGCACTAACCTCTGCGCTACTGCGGCTCCACTGATATATGTATATTATAATTTATCAAAGTAACAGTGCAAATAGCCATCTACATAATTCATGAAAGCATTACATACAATGTGATTTCACAAAACTAGTTTTTTTTTTTAAGGCACTAAATTACCGATGTTTAATGAAAGATGAAAATATAATTAAAAGCAAACAATAAAGTGAAAAGTTATGCATGTTTGAAAGCAGTTATGTGGTTCTGTGCTTTAGTGAATTTAATGTCAATGGTCACCTGACCAATCGTAGCCTCTGTCATGGATGGCACAGGCAGAGATTTGTCAGGTGATCAGGGTTGAAAATATATCTAAAGGGGAAGAGTGGAGTAAGTCGGAGGAGAACTGAATAAACTACCAGCAGGTCATCATTGGCCTTGGCAGAGAGTCCAGATCTTGGGGCAATGGAAAAGCAGAGCTGGAGATTAATCAGCTGATTATCAACCAGGATAGTTATAGTGTCAGACTCTCATGCCATGCTTTGGAAAGTTCAGAACGGATGGCTGCAGCAGGAATGGAAAACATCAATAGAATCCTAAAGTCTTCACGAACTGGTGAGGATCTACTGTCCTGGTCATGCAGGGGTACGGGTACGTGGCAATGAGAGAGCTGACAGACTGGCCTTGAAAGCACCCATAGTGGGGACACTGGTCATGGATAAGGGAGAGATACTAATGGCAATTAATGATTGCCTGCTAGATAATGAGACTGCAATGGATGAATCAACAAGGCTGAGACTGTTGGAGTTTGGCATCAAAGGTGGAACTAGCATAGATTGACATGAGAGAGGATGCATCCGTCGTATGTACAACCAGCGTGCTACAGGTACAATTAGCATTCATACTATTCGACATTTGCTGAGGGAGACTGAGCACCTATGGGTTTGCCCGGAGTGCAGTGAGGTCGATTCTGATTAACAATAAACGTCAATGTCTTTTAAAGCACCTAGTTATCATTACAAAACAAGCCGATATAGAAGAAATAAACAGCAACAAAATTTGAGTGATATCTGCTAACTAAATAGTCTGAGAACAGAATTTCAAATATCCAAAGCAATTAGGTACCACAAACTGCCTCTTCGCGGCGGTCGAGAAATTATGTGACGCGCATGCGACGCCCAATTTGGGCCCTTTTCAACCTCGTTCTGCCTAGTAATTAATTTGCCTTTTCTAAATAAAAATTATATCTTCTGGTTCCTTGATCTTTCTTCTTTCATAATACAGTATGTCAATTATAACTTTCTGCGTGTCGTTTGAAATTGAGTGAGACAAAAAACAAAAACGCCATTAAAACCGCTCTTGCCATGCGCTAGCTGACTGGCGCTCAAGAGAGCGAAATTCGCTGAAAGGACCGCCATCTCATTCAAAGCTTTGGCGCTGTGTCCTCAAACATGCTACATTCATACGGTTTTCACCAATGAGAAGAGCGGAAACTGAGCTTTACACACATGTAACACGAGGCACAGATTTGTTATAGGAAGATATCGTAAATTCGAAGTGAATGAGAAAGTTTGGATTTTAATACACATCTGGGAGGCCTACCTACACTCGTGTTACATCAAACAAACGAGCAACCATTCTGCTAAAATCGTATCAAAGTTTTAAAAATCATAGTAATTTGATGAAAGAGCGAACGAACGTTAAAACGGAGCACCTCCAACACATTTCGGCGTGTAAACATAAAGGCGGATGTTCTATCTGACAAACCCGGACACGACGGGCCGGCTGTACGAAACACAGCACGAAATGACTCAGGCGCTGAAATGAAAAATTCACCAATGGAAGTCGACTTAATATGTGTTCTGAGTAAGTTTTGAATTTTGTTTTATTTCTATTCATTTCAGACCTATTTTGTTTATTTGCAATATAGCAACGGCAAGTGACGGAGGGCGGATGTATTAGTAAAAGAACAGCCAAATGTGGCTGCTCGATTCACACATTTAGACAAAGTTTTTCGTTTTTTAAGCAATTTTGGGGGTGGGGTATTGTTGTTTATGTAGCTATTTGGTTGTTTTATCGTACCATCACCATTTTCTAAACATTCGGTATCAGAATTAAGGTCTAACACTTAGTAACAGCTTGTAAAGCCGCTGACCTACTTTCGATGACGTTATGGATGTCAAAGGTCATGTTTAGAATTTAGCTTGCTACACATTTGTGAACGTTAATCTTTTTTTAAAAATTGCCTCTCTCGCATAATTAACCTTTTTTTTCCTCAATTATTTCAGGGAACAATCGTTATGATGCACATTTTTCAATGACGGGAAGAGGCAGACGTCCGGCTCTGCCACGGATTTCTACTGTGACAAATAGACTATTGGCACAGTTGTCTTCTGAAGGACTAGGAAAATGCAACATCGGAGCTAGTACGTCTTGTTGTGTAAAGTTTATATATCATATTATTGCCTCTCATTCTCTGATGTTAAAAATCATTAGGCTATTATGTAGTTGAAGCTTTCCTAGAAGCCTCTACAGGTTTTGAGTTTATTTTACAATTACAAACATAAAAGACAAATGACATAATCCATGTAAAAGAGAGACTTACAATCTACTGTATAATTAATATAATGATTTAAATGGTAAATGCAGTAAAAATTAATGCCGCAATAAATGCTTAATGATTAACAAAGGGAAAGAAAAAATAATTTGTCCAACATTTTTTGTATTAATAATAAAATAACACAATCATGCAATTTGTCCTCTTCCCGTCCCTCCCAACAAATTTCTCTCAGGTGACCTCTTGGTTTCTCTGTGCTACACGAACAGAATGTGAGTAAAGGACAGCTACAATACAGGTGCCAGATGTCAGTACAACAAGCCAGTGCCCCGAGAGGAGATTCACTTGAGGACTTTCTGAACACACAATTATCTTTTGATGCAGCTGACCTCAAGTGACAGTGAGTTGGACACGGACTAATATGTAATGTTTCTTTGTTTATAAAAATCAAATTTTAAGAAGTAAAGGTTGTTTCAATCAAGAAAATAACCATCAATTTGAATTGTACAACTCAAATTATATTAATATGGAAGTTTTCAGCTCTATAGCTGCAATATTCATGATTTTATGACAACATTTGGAATTTGGAGAGATTTTTCTTCCGAACTGCAAATTTAGCCTTCGATCCATTTTCACATAATGCAGTTTTATAGTATTCAGTATTTTTGAAATGCTGTAACTCGGTTGTTTGATGTCCGATTTTTAAAATTTAAAAAGGAAATTTCATGGCTTAAAGAGATCCATTAAGATCTATAAACAAAGACACTGTAAAAACAAAATGAAAAATCAGTTTGTGGTACCTAAAGCAATGTTTCATCTACTGTATATGAAATAACATGGTAGAGAATAGTTGAGAAATTAGAAAAAAGTCTTTGTTAAGAGTTTGACAATATATGGAGTGAGAAGACAGACGCAGAACTAGACATAACAATAAAGCAAATTTAAGGAGTCAAAGGGTAATGTGTGTGTTTGCATGTGCGAGAGAGATACAGGCAGAGAGAGAGGAGAAGGGATGAAGAAACAGCATATCAGTACATCTCTGAAGATGTGGACAAAATAATCAGTCAGCAGTTACCGACTTGCTAACATATGAAAATCTGTACAGTCAATAACTTTAGACACTATTTAATAGCCTGCTACAAAAGACTGGATGTTGTGAATGCTGAATGATTTGATAACTCAGGGTAAGTAGAAGCAGAGATAGACCATAGAACACATGGATTAGGAGAACTGGAGAGAGAAATGATGAAGGCAACAGTCAGCATGTTATCATCTATGGTGGACTTCCTTTCAGTTTTACAGAGTTTAGAACTCATAAAAATGTGCTTGTTGTTATTATGTAAAAATAAACTGGAATATAGAGTAGAAAAACAAGAAAGAATCACTCAAATGGAACACCTGGGGGAAAAGGATTAAAAAAAGCCTACGGGTACATGGAAAAGAAGAGAAAATAAAAATACCAGCAGAGACATCCTGGCTGAAAAAAATGTCTGGAACAAGGTCCCAAAAGGTACTAATATCAAAAGGAGCCAAAGGATGAACAAACAGGCCTTCACATTTGCTACAACTGACGTATCAGATTTGCTCTGTGAATTATTCTTCTTCTTCAAGTACCATGCCTAGTGGCGTAGGAGATCATGTCTCTCCACAACTTCCTATCTCCAGTACAATTTATAAATTCTGTTATTGACTTCTTTCCATGCCACGACGTCAAACTGTCCACTGTTTGCTCTCTTTGTCTTTCCCTTTCTTCTTTCAATCTTACCAGCTGTTACGATATATTCCAGCTTTCCTCTTCTCATAACATGCCCAAAAAAGTGGATTGCTTCTGTCTAACTTGTGAAATAAGTTTCCGTGGCGCATTGGCCTCTTTCAGGACATCCTCATTACTCTATTTGGCTGTCCATGGTATTTTTAACATTCTTCTGTAAAACCACATCTCTGTGGTGTCTAGTCCTTCCTTACTTGAATCTGTGAATTATGTAGCCAAAAATGTCATGTTTCAGAGCCGTCTAGATTCAAGGTAAGTAAGTGCCACATGTAGAGAAATAAAATGTAATTTTTTGCTTCTGTGGCATTTCAAAATTATTTTTTTAATATGTGACAGTGCATGTCAGTGTGAATTGACATTTCCTTTAGTGGGTTTGGTTTTGAGGACTATCTTCGTTGCACACGGACTACTCCACCAGTGCTCCGATCTCCCTTTTGTGACATTCATTCATTCATTCATTTAATTCTGTGCTCCTTATGGAACATAGAGCCATCACTGCTTCTGATCCTCTTGCAGGAAGCCTGCACCATGCAGTCACATACTCTTGCAGCAGTGGTTTCTCTGACAATTTGTTTTTCATGATGAGGTTTCCAGCCCCATGCACGTCATATTAGTAACCTCATTAGGAAGGGAAACCCGAGGCCTGTAAACAGTAAATTAATATTAGACAAACATAAAGGTATGTTTTCAGGCACTCGTAAGAAATAAAGAAGTAGAACACTTGGACAACAGAAAAACAACAGACGTGAGTGGCTTACCCAGGGTTCGAACCCCGTACCTTCCGTACAACAACTCCGCCTAGCTATCAAGCGAATCACACTGACCCCACGGCCAGCTAGGCATCCCCAAATAAAGATGCTTTACTGGCCATTTATCAGTAAGAAACACAAGATAACACCAGAAGTATACAGTGGGCAACTCAGCCCCTTAATGACGCAATCACTTCTGTTGTTCCTCTATTAACAGTATGTGTCAGTCCAAACAAGACAAAGACCTTGATACTGGGTCCAGTAAATAGTAGAAGACTAAAGGACAATAGTATAGAACAGTGGGTAGGTTTCTGGTATTGTATGAACATAAATAACACATAAGGAAGGGAAACCCGAGGCCTGTAAACAGTAAATTAATATTAGACAAACATAAAGGTATGTTTTCAGGCACTTGTAAGAAATAAAGAAGTAGAACACTTGGACAACAGAAAAACAACAGACGTGAGTGGCTTACCCAGGGTTCGAACCCCGTACCTTCCGTACGACAACTCCGCCTAGCTATCAAGCGAATCACACTGACCCCACGGCCAGCTAGGCATCCCCAAATAAAGATGCTTTACTGGCCATTTATCAGTAAGAAACACAAGATAACACCGGAAGTATACAGTGGGCAACTCAGCCCCTTAATGACGCAATCACTTCTGTTGTTCCTCTATTAACAGTATGTGTCAGTCCAAACAAAACAAAGACCTTGATACTGGGTCCAGTAAATAGTAGAAGACTAAAGGACAATAGTATAGAACAGTGGGTAGGTTTCTGGTATTGTATGAACATAAATAACACATAAGGAAGGGAAACCCGAGGCCTGTAAACAGTAAATTAATATTAGACAAACATAAAGGTATGTTTTCAGGCACTCGTAAGAAATAAAGAAGTAGAACACTTGGACAACAGAAAAACAACAGACGTGAGTGGCTTACCCAGGGTTCGAACCCCGTACCTTCCGTACGACAACTCCGCCTAGCTATCAAGCAAATCACACTGACCCCACGGCCAGCTAGGCATCCCCAAATAAAGATGCTTTACTGGCCATTTATCAGTAAGAAACACAAGATAACACCGGAAGTATACAGTGGGCAACTCAGCCCCTTAATGACGCAATCACTTCTGTTGTTCCTCTATTAACAGTATGTGTCAGTCCAAACAAGACAAAGACCTTGATACTGGGTCCAGTAAATAGTAGAAGACTAAAGGACAATAGTATAGAACAGTGGGTAGGTTTCTGGTATTGTATGAACATAAATAACACATAAGGAAGGGAAACCCGAGGCCTGTAAACAGTAAATTAATATTAGACAAACATAAAGCTATCAAGCGAATCACACTGACCCAGTATCAAGGTCTTTGTCTTGTTTGGACTGACACATACTGTCAATAGAGGAACAACAGAAGTGATTGCGTCATTAAGGGGCTGAGTTGCCCACTGTATACTTCCGGTGTTATCTTGTGTTTCTTACTGATAAATGGCCAGTAAAGCATCTTTATTTGGGGATGCCTAGCTGGCCGTGGGGTCAGTGTGATTCGCTTGATAGCTAGGCGGAGTTGTCGTACGGAAGGTACGGGGTTCGAACCCTGGGTAAGCCACTCACGTCTGTTGTTTTTCTGTTGTCCAAGTGTTCTACTTCTTTATTTCTTACGAGTGCCTGAAAACATACCTTTATGTTTGTCTAATATTAGTAACCTCATTGAATGAGTGTGCAGTAGTCCTATTCCTTCTTTGTCTCTTCAATCAATCAATCAATCAATACCCTTTAGCTCCCAGAGGAGCATAGGCCTTCAACAAACACATGCCACGTCTACCTGTCCTGTGTCATCCCCTCACGTTCTTTCCATGTTTTCCTCATCATTTTCACCTCTGTATCCAGTTTTCTTCTCTGTGTGTTTTTTGGTCTACCGCTGCCTCTCTTTCCCTGTGGATTCCAGAACAAGGACTGCCTTGTGATGCTATCAGCAGGTTTTGTCAATGTGTGTCCTATCCATCGCCAGCTTCTTCTTCTCAACTCTTGTTCCACTGGCACTTGTCTGGTTCTTGTCATCAATTCCACATTTCTGTCTCTTCAGAGACCCCCAAAAACTACACAGGGCTTTGTGAGATTAATCAAGCTAAAATAGTGATCTTGAAAAGTATTTCAGAAAGTCACACCGCCTGAAGGTCATTAGGCAGGCACGTACTCTGAGGTAGGTTACACCTTGCAATAATTTCAGCTCTACGAATTCTGAACATTCTTTTAATAAATTGTGTTCCATGTAGCACCAAGGACAGCTTGTGTAAAGCTCAGTAAAGATGTTATGCTGTTTGAAATCTGCTAACATTTTTTTTTTCTGGTATGTCAAATATCACTTCTCACTCACTGCACACATGGCAAGAGTTTAAAAAAATTTAAAGAAAATAAAAAAAGCAGGTGGTATGATCTAGGTCTAGCTAGATCAACACCTCTGTTCATGTCGAAACATTCTGTGGCCTCAGTTTGACTTAAACGTTTGTATGAAACATAACTTTTTAAATAATTTCCCCCTACATCAACTTAAACAAAATTTAAAATGCACACACATAATCATTCACAAATGAAAAAAAAAAAAAAAAAAAAAAAAGCAACTGTTTATTAAACAGGCATGTCAGATGTGGCCTCTATTTGCTCGTTAAATTCATGACCACCAGATATTTATTTTGTCTATATTTTTCTGTGGCTGTCATACGCAATAATAATATTATTATTATTATACGCAATATCAGCCACAGATAACTGAATCATCACGCTTGGGCTCCCCAAGGAGCATAGGCCTTCAACAAACTTGTGCCAAGTCTTCCTGTCCCATGCCATCAACTCTCCTTCTTCTTCGTTCACCCTCAGATGTCAACTTGAATAAGTTCAAAGAAAGCAGTGGTAAGCCTGAGGCTGATGATCTCCGTAGATTTTCTCCAGGAATGGTACTGGTGATGGCCATATGCGTTTTCTATGTTCCTCATATGTTGGGCACCTTTGAAGCAGATGTTCGGCAGTCATTTTATCAGTGCCACAGTCACACTCATCAGTAGTTCCTATCTTTAATTTGTTGAATAGATGGTGCCTCAATCTGTTATGACCTGTGGGAAGTCTGAAGATTACCACTTGTTCACTTCTGCTGAGCTGGTAATACGGATCATTTTTTGTGTGGCCTGGATGCTCTTCTTCCCACTTGTGCTTGTACCTGCGCTTGATAAAACTCTTGGCCTCCTCATAAGTTATATTTGTGTCAAGTTGAGGAAGCTTTCCCCCTTTTTTTGCCAATCTGTCAGCCTCTTCATTTCCAGGGATGTTGCAGTGAGAAGGGATCCACTGTATAACGACTCTTTTGTATTGCTCATATAGTCTGTGAAGTGTTACTCTTAGGTTATCAAGTTCAGCATTTCTTTGACTTTTCAGCATTGTAATTACCGACAGCGCATCTGAGAAGATAGCTACTGGTCTCTCTGAGCTTTCTTCTGTTATTAGAATTTCTGATGCAGTTTTTAAGGCCTCCGCCTCTGCCCTGAAGATGTCATCAGCTCAAGGTCTTTCCATGTCTTCATGCCCTTCTGAGCCTTATTTACCGCTGTGGTCCCCTAGAAATATGCCATGGCCCCCCCAGGAGGCCATATGGCCCACGCTGACAACAACTTGTTTACAGACTGCAAACAACCAATGTTCACACTAAGCCAGTAATGTAGCTGAAAATGATAAAATACCTAATGAGCATGTTGGGTTAAAAATGTACTGCTGAGCATAACAACTGTAATGAATATTAGAACTTCTTTCTAAACACCTGTGCATGACTATAAAATGTGGTTTACTGGCAATATAACACACTGTTTATAAAACCACTAGTAGCTAGCATGTGAAATGAAACAGTAAATATGAAGTGAACTTTGAAGAAATAGTTGTTTATTATTGCTATGTAATTTAGGATTTCTAGCCTGCAACTGTCACAACTTGTCACAGAGATGACGCAGTGCAGACTCAGGTTTCTAGTTTCATGACACAGTGTACACTCATGTTTCTAGTTTTATGATGCAGTGTACACTCAGGTTTCTAGTTTCATGATGCAGCATATGCTCAGTTTTCTAGGTTCATGATGCAGTGTACACTCAGGTTTCTAGTTTCATGACGCAGCGTACACTCAGGTTTCTAGTTTCATAACGCAGGACCAGGTCAAGCATAAGAAACAGCGCATATCAGGTTTCTTGTTCAGCTGGAAAGGTTAGGTGACACATAGGAAACTGAGGAATGTGTGACTGACTGACCTACAGAAGTCAAAGATTTAAAGTATACTGATGTTCACATAAATCCTGGAACAAATCAAGAGTTTCTCATATCTTGATCAAATAATAACAGAAGATGACTGATATGACACAGAAATCAAGAAGAGAATAGGAATGGCCAAAGCTACATCCAACAACATAACACATACACTAACATCTAAACAAATTCTAAATGAGAATCACCAGATGCTATATGTATATTCTTCATTACTGTATGGTGTAGAAACATGGACAATGAACAAGCAGTTAGAAGAAAGAATTGGGGCCTTTGAGATGTGGATATATAGAAGAATGAGGCACGTTTCATGGAAAGAGAAGAAAACAAATAAAGATGTTCTTGAAAACCTAGGTATGAAAAGAGAATTAACAAAGGAGATCACAATTAGACAGCTAAAATATTCTGGCCATGTAAACAGACATAACACCTTGCAGATGACCATAACTGAAGGTAAACGTGCAGGAGGAAGACAGCGCTATAAGTGGGAAGATAACATCAAGAGATGGACAGGAAAGAGTCTATCAGAGTGCACCATTAAGACAAGAGACAGAAGATGTTGGAGATCCATTGCAGCCAACCTTCGATGTGGAGATGGCAACTGATGATGATGACGATGTTCACATAGTGAATGTAAATCAATCATTTATGTCTTCACAATCCTAATGCAGGCCCATACAACATGCCTATAAAAGAAACCTCAAGGACCAGAATATTAGCTCTGTGTCACACAACTGCTTTACTTCATGCAAAAATACGTAGAAATGCCCCTTATGCATAGATTGCTGCAAATACTTCAAAAAATATAATTAAAATTGTACATGAGCACATTCTGTACGCGAGACACCAACATTTATTTTATGTTCATAATCATATTTGTATGGCACATGAGAAAGTTAATTTTTTCAAAGATAACTCAGTCTTATTTGTAATTGCAGTTATAACAAAATGCTTGAAGTAAATTCATCTTGAAATTAACTAGTGAATAGGATTGTAAAACAAAGAAAGCAAATTAACCCAAGCAAGTAATGGACCACCTAATCAAATAATGTACCAATGACCCAACAAATCAACTCATCGAAACATACAAGCACACAAAGCATACACACACATTAAGATACAAAATAATTGATTTATGCATTTAAAAAAAATCCCAGTTTAAAAGTTTTCCCGCATGCGAAATTAAAGTGTAAAAGTCTTGGTCATCAATTTTTACATTTAACCTACTGTTAAAGATGATTTTACATGTTGACCATGTTTAGTTCCATTATCAGTTAATCTACGCGCTAACAGTTCTATTCATGGCCAGCATGATGTATTTTGCACTTATATAAATGTTAAATGAACACGATATTAGTCTGATTATATGTAACCGGAATCGACATTTTAAAATAAAGACTTCTAGACAGTTACAGGAAATGATACGAGACCTGAAAACCTCTAAACAGAATTAATAATACCCTCGAATAAAAGCTTATACCATTCGCTATCATAGAAACTTGTGTAGAAACTTGTGACGTAAATATGACATCGAAAACTAGTGGAATATCCGTATTGACTGAAATCAAAGTAACTTTCCCCCCAAACAGTCTTTGGAACCAGTTTGTATATATTGACGCCCCAAAACCCTTAGCAAAAGAGAGCCAAACAAGAGTCAAAAGAAGAGTCAAAGAAGAGTAAAAGCCAGGAGCCAAAGCCAGGTCATTCTGGATAGTCCAAGAGCCTTAGGTTCCTAGCAGATTTGCTGACCGCCACTTTATATTGGCAAGAGAATAATGGCTAACCTGACCCCTAGCCCTATGACAACATATACTTCAGGTTGGTAAAAGGTCTCGACTTAGACTTACGCATAGTAGACAGGATGAAATAGATATACATAAGCTCATCAAATGCCCTAATGGATTTTATGAGATGATTTCGTATGAGGAAACGAATGTTACTGAATTGAGAATAGGATCATCTTGTAATCTACCACCATACATCTGAAAGAAGCTATAATAAACTTTTCATATACAACGTCGGACTTTGCTTAAACTGCTGTTGGAAGTTGTTGAGTTTGACTTGTACATTGTTTAGGAACTCTATAAGGAAAAAAATGGACCGTACTGCCTTTTATATTACATTGTGATTACTTCCAACTATCAAAATCTGAATACGAACCTGGATCCCGTACCCTTTGATCAAGTTAAACAATACCTCTGGAGGATCATCCAGTTAACTCAAACTTGACACAGCAACCTATAAATATATTGATACCGCCAACTTAAATATATTTATGCTGTGAACTCGAACTTGTCAATTATAGGTTATGTAACTAAAAAGATAGAATACCGTCGGAATGCTTCCTTTGCTGTCCTTTAATTCCTTCAACGGAGAATAGCTCCTTAATTAACTGGTCACAATTAATACATTGGCACAATACCTGCTTCTTAGTTGGTGTGCCAATGTAACACGCATTCTCGCTATAACATATATACCTATCGAGCTATTCTGACCTGCTTTAATAATTTTCCGACGGATTATTCATTTATATAGAAGAACGTTAAATTAAATGAAATAGAACCCCAAACCAGTTTTACCCCTAAAATACTACCTATGTGAATACGGGCACATAGTATAATTTATTATGGTGCCTTAGGACCAGGATTTTGAATTGGAAGAAAAGGCAAGAAAAGAAACAACAACAAGAATCATTTTTTCTCACATAAATCAGAACATGGAGAATTATGCAGATGAAATACTGAGACAACAAAATCAACAGGCTATGCAAATGCAACAAGCACAAATGGCTCCACAACAAGTACCGCTTCCGCCAGAGCAAGGAGATATAAATTTGATGGTGTTACAAAACATGACGGACACGTTACAACATGTAGATCAACATGCTAAATTTAGAACCATTAAAAACTTCATAACTCCGTTTAGTGGTGACCCCATGAAATTCCGACAATGGATAGTGGATATGGATAAGTTTGCTTACCTTATTGACGCCACAACAGATTTGGAAAAAAAGAAAATAGTGTTTTTTATCATCGGAAGGATTGATAACTGATTTTGTGAGAAGAAGAGCGAAGGCCTACCCAAGTGAAACCTTTGAGGAATTGAAAAGAGTGCTAGTGTCACGATATTCTAACATAACGGACGCCGAGCACGCTTGGACACTTTTGAGAATGATAAGGCAAGAGAAAATGGAATCGGTGCAGATGTATGGCGACCGACTCTTAAACTTAGCTGAAGATGCTTTCGTGGGAGGTAGCATACCAACAACCGAGCTCGAGAAACACTTAGTGGGAATTTTTGTTGATGGCCTCTATTCAGATTCTCTGAAAATGCACATGTTAAGAAAAGATCCTCAGTCAATTACACTGGCCATCCAGATAGCAGTTAATGAGGAAAATGTCAAAAAAAGATTTCAGCAGAGGATTGGAAGATTGCCATTGCTAAACCATGAATGCCAGCATCCTCAACCTGAACCATTCTACCAACGTACGCAAAATGAACCGCTATTTCAGCATCAACAAAATGAACCATCGCCTCATCAACCTATGGAAGTAGACCATGCTAGACCTCGTTGGAATCGAAATCAAGAATATCACAGAAGATCAAATAACACACACAGAGAACTAAGACACTCCTTACCACAACCAAATGAAAGAGAGCATAAGATACACCATATAGAACCCTTGATGCAACCACCAACCTGCTACAACTGTGGATCCGTGGGTCATGGTTCAATGACATGTAGAAAACCCCAGTACCAATCTATGAGTTCGAGAAACCACTACTACCTACCCCAAAACAATTACAATGGTGAATATCAACGCCAAGTCCACTATCCAGAAAACTACCCAAGAAGACCCCAACAAAATAGAAACAACTTTTCCCAAGCAACAAGAAGGTCGGGAAACGGGACGGCTCCACATTAGCAGAGATCGGATGTGACGGCCGAAAAAAGAGATCTCTAAATGAAAAAAAATGAAAGACAGAAACGAACAAGCAAATCTCAACATTTGTCCAGACCCCAGTTCATGTATAATAGAAATAGGAAAACAACAATTTAGAGCGTTAATAGACACAGGAGCAACTGTAAGTCTTATCCGGGAGAAGCTGTATTATCAAATTCAACACATGGCAAATTTTTCCAGAAGAACAGTACAAATGAAATCAGTAACAGGTCAAGCACTAAAAGCAGTGGGAACGGCTTATTTGACATTTAAAATGGGAAGAGAAATTCTACGCCATAACTTCATTATAACGAGAGGATTATCAAGAAACTTCATAATAGGAAGAGACTTCCTCATCAAAAATAATGTGAGGATATACTTTGATTTAAAACAACTAAAAGTGAACAATACATATGTACCATTTCAGGACGATATCCATATCGCGACCCTGGTTCGAACTACGGCACCGGTTACTCTGAAACCGAATTCAGTAACTCTAACCAGAGCTAAAATAAAAAGATCTCCATACTTTGACATAGGACAGGCTGTATACATATCACAAATTGAAAATGAAAGAAATAGAGGAGATCCACACATAGAAGTACAAGATGGCATCGTGGAAATAAATATACGAAGAGATTTTCCAATAATGGTACTAAATACGTCAGGTACAACCACCACTATTCCCAGAGGTACAGTAATAGCAAAGATCCAGACGGAAAGGAAAGATGTATTGACCAAACTATTCAAGGTCAAGAGCGTCTATCCAAAATCCCAGATAAACAAATTAAGATCTTCATCCCATCCCCATCCTTACAAAACTCTAGATCCTATAGAGTCAACAAGAAGAAACATTCCAAATACAAGAGAGTCGAAAGAAAAAATGTCTCTGGACCGAAGGAGCACAAATAACAGAAAGAAATATGTAAAACTGTATTTGCGTTATCTGACATAGAGTTAGAAAGGACTACGACCGTTACCATGGAAATAGAAACTACAACTGAAGAACCCATAACCCTAAAACCGTACCACACCCCACTAAAGAATCGAGGGATAGTGGAGAAAGCCATTGGCGACATGCTAGCGGCTGGGATAATTGAACGATCCAGATCATCATGGTCTTCACCCATTGTGATAGTAACAAAGAAAGACGGTAGCTCTCGCTTTTGCTGTGACTACAGAGCATTAAATAAAATCACCAAAACGATATCCTACCCTCTACCTAGAATTGATGATATTTTGGCCACCTTGGGTAACTCAGACTGGTATACCTCACTAGATGCACGCTCCGGATTCTGGACAATACCATTGTCTGAAGATGCAAAGAAGAAATCTACTTTCTGTACACACATGGGATCATATAGTTGGAATGTATTACCTTTTGGACTGAAAAATAGCCCGGCTACTTACGTAAGTTTAATGGATGAAGTGTTGCAAGGACTGAACTCATTTGCATCAGCATATATAGATGATGTCTTGATCCACACAAAGGGAACAATGGAAGAACACCTGAAACATGTCGAGACTGTTTTCGACAGAATGAGATTGCACAAAGTAAAGCTGAAACTCAGCAAATGCCGTTTCCTACAGAAGGAAATAAAATATTTGGGCTTTATTGTCAACTCCAACGGAATCAGACCGGACAGTGAAAAGATTGAAGCTATCCAAAAGATCCCTCCACCTACCACAGTACGTCAATTAAGAGGATTCTTTGGGTGTTGTGCGTATTATCGAAAGCACATTATCAATTTTTCTAAAGTGGCTGAACCATTACTGAAACTAACCAGGAAGTATGCCAAATTCCGCTGGACTGAAGATTGCCAAAAAGCATTTGAGTACCTGAAGACAGCCTTAACCACCGTACCTTTTCTAGCCCATCCAGACTTGAACAAGCCCATGATTATATACACGGACGCATCAAACACAGCAGTAGGCGCGTGCCTTGTACAAGACAGATCACCAGACGAACCGCAAGTGATAAAAAATGTTCCAAACGAAAAACCGATAGCCTTCCTTTCCCACACGTTAAGCCGAACACAGAGGAGATGGACTACGACAGAGAAGGAAGCCTATGCAATCCATTA
Source organism: Oreohelix idahoensis (assembly GCA_024509875.1). Taxonomy (NCBI): domain Eukaryota; kingdom Metazoa; phylum Mollusca; class Gastropoda; order Stylommatophora; family Oreohelicidae; genus Oreohelix; species Oreohelix idahoensis. The sequence continues at coordinate 139,559 of JAMPIV010011863.1, forward strand.
CGCCCTCCAGAAATTCGATTTTTATATCCGTGGAACCCAGGTTATCATCAGAACAGATCACCAACCACTTGTAAGCTGGCTAACTAAGACTGCAGAGCAACCCAAGAAACTCCAGACCTGGGCGATAAATCTCCAAAGTTACAATACAACCATTGAGTATATTCCTGGAAAATTGAATACGTGTGCTGATCTTTTGTCCCGAATTCCATATTCTGACACCAATGAACCAGACTCCCCACTCCTTGAATCTACATCGGACATCGACGATAACACAAAGGAAATTCATGCCATAGACTCTCAAAACTCAAGACAAAACGATGAAGAGGTGACAACACAAGAACCTGAACTACAACATGGAACCACATTTGATTTACCATCAGACAACCAAGGAACAGAAACGTTTGAACAGAATATCGACTTTAAGAAAGAACAATTGAAAGATGAAACATTAGTTAAGATCATTACACAGGTTCGTACAAATCCAAAAGAGAAGAAAGACTACATCATCCTTTCGGAAGATAATATCTTGTATCATATTGGCTCTAGAGACAATGGTACTCTACAAAAATGTATACCCAAATCGCTAGTTCCAAAAGTATTACAACAGTTTCATGATGAAAACGGGCATTTTGGAAGAGACAAGACTCTAGATGTGATCCTAAAACGTTATTACTGGCCCACGATGATTAAAGATATCATAGAGTATGTTGGGACATGTAGGGTTTGCAAGCTAAGAAATATGAGAACTATTCGAGCCCCTATCCAAGAAATGTCTTATCCGCACTACCCAATGGAATTTATTAGCACAACAAAAGCTCATGTGTCCCAGATGCGTCTTGACGACCACAGACCACTCACTGTCACGAAAAAACAAGCTGATAGACCCACGAGATTGTCTACCCTAGCGCAACCTCCCTCATCTTCCACAGATGATGAATTACTCAAATCAGATTCCTCCTCCCATGACTCCGATATCCCTTCACAAAATTTGGATACGTTCGTCAAACATATTAGAGATAACAGAGATTCATCTTCTAGTGAAAACAATATCCCTCTGCAGGAGCTAAGACAACGCCTTATTCAACGTCAAGAGAGAGGTCATGCGTCTTCCAGTAAAGAGAATATACCTTTGCGAGAATTACGACAACGTCCTATACAACAGAAAGAGAGTTTTCCAGACGTTACAAAATTTCGCAATCCTGAACCTACCGATCGACATGATTATCAATCATCTCAAATGGCTCCATTGTATGATGAAGAAACACCAGATGATCTTTACCCAGACACAGATTCGATGACCAGTGCATCTAACTCTACTTTGTGCGGTATGGACGAATCAAGAAGGACACCTGATAAACGGAAATACGAGCCTTCCTCTTCAGATTCCACCCCTCTAGCCAAACTACCGAGATTGCTGCAAGAGCACATTTTTATTAAACCTACAAAGCAAAGACGTCGTACAAATCCCCAACGCTTCTCACATGATGTCGACATGGTTAACGACGATACTTCACTCCCTACCCCTACGGTTAATAATTTACCAAATGTTTCACCTCGCATGGATAAATGCATGCTTTTGTCCCAAATGATGTCGTTATTAGCTAACAAGCTGTGACTGGAATTTCGAGGAAATGTTTCCACACTTCCTGCTCGTTGGACTTTACATAAACCTTTGCGTTGCTACGGAAACCTTATTACTTCGTGATTCAACTATATACGAGTTTGAAAAGGAAGTATCTGACTCTTCGTCGTCAAGAACAATCAAAATCACGATTTGTATAAAATGACATTTCTGAATTGATGAAGCCAAATTCGGTAGTACCTATATTGACTTACCACAAATCCCTCGTCTGGATTTATATCAAGTGAGGATGTCCATTAGCGACCTTCACGTCTTCTCTTTACTCCACCAGACGCCAGAGAGCAAACCGCCCGTTCATTGGGATGCCCTAGCGTTTCTATTCCGGACTACAACCGAGTTTTCTATGCTAGATTCTCAGTACAAACACTATCGAGTCACCAACAGATTATATGACACGTTGTGAATAAGTCGTACCGGTTTTAATAGTACTTATTCCGCGGTACAAAATACATGTAAACAGATCAAACCCATAGTGTCTTGAACATTAGTATTCACACCTTAACGACTATACGTGACTTTACAGCGGGGTTGGATCGCTATTATCACATGACACGATTGAATAGCTTATATGATTGGACATTTTCAAATTTTCCGTTTATAGTTCAAGATTTTTTTTTGACCAGTGTTATAGTTTTTCAATTCTTCAATTGCATTTGATCCTCCCAGCATCAGATGACACACATTAAGGATTTTCGCCGCATTGTGTTGAGTACCCTCATTTCCCCACATACGCGTTTCGATGATTAGTAATTTTGTTTGTTAAAATTTAAATTGTTGCGGACAATTTTGATGTTTGGATGTCTTCATATAGATTGATCGGTATGCATACATTCACCTTATATCGACCGTGCGTTTTCATGATATCCCCTATGTTCCCTCTTATGTACTATAAAGATGTATACCATTGTTTTACTAGATTTGCAAGTTTGTTGGGTTATTAGTTGATAGAACTAGGAAAGTGTCTCTCTTTGAGATACATTTCTGTAGCATGGGGGCGTATATGTAACCGGAATGATGATCACATTAGTAGCTTAGTAATTATCCTTTAAATAATTTCAGTACGCAAGTTATTGATGACGTAATTTTCACATAGCCTCTTATCGACATTTTAAAATAAAGACTTCTAGACAGTTACAGGAAATGATACGAGACCTGAAAACCTCTAAACAGAATTAATAATACCCTCGAATAAAAGCTTATACCATTCGCTATCATAGAAACTTGTGTAGAAACTTGTGACGTAAATATGACATCGAAAACTAGTGGAATATCCGTATTGACTGAAATCAAAGTAACTTTCCCCCCAAACAGTCTTTGGAACCAGTTTGTATATATTGACGCCCCAAAACCCTTAGCAAAAGAGAGCCAAACAAGAGTCAAAAGAAGAGTCAAAGAAGAGTAAAAGCCAGGAGCCAAAGCCAGGTCATTCTGGATAGTCCAAGAGCCTTAGGTTCCTAGCAGATTTGCTGACCGCCACTTTTTATATTGGCAAGAGAATAATGGCTAACCTGACCCCTAGCCCTATGACAACATATACTTCAGGTTGGTAAAAGGTCTCGACTTAGACTTACGCATAGTAGACAGGATGAAATAGATATACATAAGCTCATCAAATGCCCTAATGGATTTTATGAGATGATTTCGTATGAGGAAACGAATGTTACTGAATTGAGAATAGGATCATCTTGTAATCTACCACCATACATCTGAAAGAAGCTATAATAAACTTTTCATATACAACGTCGGACTTTGCTTAAACTGCTGTTGGAAGTTGTTGAGTTTGACTTGTACATTGTTTAGGAACTCTATAAGGAAAAAATGGACCGTACTGCCTTTTATATTACATTGTGATTACTTCCAACTATCAAAATCTGAATACGAACCTGGATCCCGTACCCTTTGATCAAGTTAAACAATACCTCTGGAGGATCATCCAGTTAACTCAAACTTGACACAGCAACCTATAAATATATTGATACCGCCAACTTAAATATATTTATGCTGTGAACTCGAACTTGTCAATTATAGGTTATGTAACTAAAAAGATAGAATACCGTCGGAATGCTTCCTTTGCTGTCCTTTAATTCCTTCAACGGAGAATAGCTCCTTAATTAACTGGTCACAATTAATACATTGGCACAATACCTGCTTCTTAGTTGGTGTGCCAATGTAACACGCATTCTCGCTATAACATATATACCTATCGAGCTATTCTGACCTGCTTTAATAATTTTCCGACGGATTATTCATTTATATAGAAGAACGTTAAATTAAATGAAATAGAACCCCAAACCAGTTTTACCCCTAAAATACTACCTATGTGAATACGGGCACAGTCACTTGTGTATGATGACATTGTTTTGGTGCTTAACATAATTTATGCAAACCATTAGACGGGGCCTTTCGTTATCAGATTTTGATCAAGAAGGACGTCAAAGCTGTTGCTCCTTATTTAGAAGATTATCTACTCTTCTACGTGGCTGTATATTGTACGAAGGTCGCCACTGATGTTATATAGGATTCCAAACAGAAGGATTGAGTTCAAGGAAGTATTTTCACAGAGAAGTATTGCTATCGCAATTTAAAATATATAAATATTAACTCCACGTCTGGGGTTCGATACTTCAGTGATTCCATGATGGCACTGCGTAGTAAATATTCCAGATGTGTGATGTTCCAAGGAGGACTGTAGGAGCTTTCAAATTATTAATGTAATTCATGCTTTCAAATGAACTTGTTTAATGTCATAATAAATATGCCGGTATTTGTGGACCCAAAAATCAACCAGGTGTTGCAGTCCGTGCATGAACTGTAATTTTCTTGACAACCCCAAATCATTCGCAAACATCCATAAGCACGATGCTCAAGATTATTAACCATCCATAATAATACTAAACAAGCCTCAACACCTACTTAGCCTTCACTTTCTTTCCTTTCCCTGACGAAGGCCTTGTGGCCGCATCGCTGGCTATTTTCTTTGTCTTTTGTTCTCGTAACACGAATCACGTTTTTCGATTTTGGTCAATACCTATCCACCATACATTTAAATAACAAAGACATATTCAGAAACTCACAATTTGTCTGCATGAGGCGTTTAAATATTCTAGTCCCTAGGAAAACTTCCTCAAAGGCAACCATATTCATTTCATAAAAGCACTCTTCAGTCCAAACATACGAGGGGCGTTCAGTAAGTAATGCACCACATCGTTTTTCTCAGGAGCTGTTTATTCAAATAGCATGAAATTTATACACAATATACATGGATATGTCATGTAAACATTGGTATTATTCAACATAATCCCCATCAACTTGTACGGCTTTATGCCAACGCGAAACAAGTGCATGTATTCATAGCCCGTACCAGATTTTGTCTTGATCATGTAACCATTTCTTCGCTGCATGAATCACTCCTTCATCTTCTTCAAACCTTGTCCCACAGAGTGCATCTTTAAGTGGACCAAATAGATGAAATCAGAGGGTGCCAAATCGGGACTATAGGGTGGAGGGGGTAGTAAAGTCCAACCCAATTTGGTGATTGCTTCCCATGTTGCCAGACTTGTGTGAGGGCGCACATTGTCGTGAAGGAGAAGCAGGTCTGCTGGATTCTTGTGCGGCCGAACTCTGTGAAAATGTTGATTGAGTTTTTTTCAATGTCTTAATGTAAGCTTGCGAATTGATTGTCTCTCCTCTTGGCATAACGTCCACAAGAATCACACCTTCAATGTCCCAAAAGACAGTGATCATGACCTTTCCAGCTGAAGGAATTGTCTTGAATTTCTTTCTTCTTGGTGATTGCGAATGATGCCACTCCATTGACTGTCTTTTTGTCTCAGGTTCAAAATGATGTGCCCAGGTTTCGCCAACTGTAACGATCTTAGCCAAAAAGTTCTCTCCATCAGCACTGAAACGCTCCAACAATTCAGAAGAAATTGCTTTCCTTTGCAATCGGTGGTCATTTGTGAGACTTCGAGGAACCCATCTTGCGCAAACCTTAGAAAATCCGAGAGTTTTTATAACTGCATTTGCACTACCAATGCTGACTGACAGCTGTAAGGCCAATTGTTGAGTAGTGATTCGCCTATCAGTAAGAATAATGCTCTCAGCGCATTTCAACATTTCTGCGTTGGTGGCTGTAGCAGGACGTCCACAGCGCGGCCGATCAAGCAGCTCCGTATCTCCACTTCCTGATTCTTTGATTCTCTGAACCCAGCGACTGACTGTACTCCTGTCGACTGCAAAACTTCCATACACATCACATAGACGCTTGTGAATATTCACAACAGTTTCCTTCTCTGCAACGAGAAATTCTATCACAATTCGCTGCTTATAACGCAAGCTGCTAACACGCTCCATTTCAACGGTTTAGGGCAGCCGTATTATTTGGCCGGTTGCGGTGCAATTTGGTGCACACAATTGGAACATGCCATATTTGAAGTGTGCAAAATTTCATGCTTCTATCTTTATTATTAGCTGAGAAAAACGATGTGGTGCATTACTTTCTGAACGCCCCTCGTAGATACCAACTTTTGCACACTTAAATTCTAAATCAAGGGCTCTCAAACTTTACATTTCACCAGATTAATGAAAATCTCACGTAATTATACATAATACAATATATGTGCACACATCCTTAACAAAGTACTATGTACTTTGACCCACTTCATAGACTTCATATACCCTTTCATGGACCCTTATGACTACTGGTCAAGAACCCTGGTCTAAGTGTTCTCTAAGATTATGTTATAAAGTTAGTTGCTTATCCTTTACAGGACGTGGCAATAAACCCCAGATTTTATTGGCTGTTTGTGATTTTTCTAGGAATTTTTTCATTCAGTAGTTTGCCATTGCTTTCTGAATGATACAGCGCTTATACCATTGTTAAAAATCCACACAAAGCGATCTGCTACCAAACCGCCTGCAGCTGGTTTCGAACCTGGTATATCTGGATTATGAAACTGCGTTCATATCCATTAGGCCACAGATGCCGACAGATTATGTTATACTTAGGAAAAATGCAAGGTAATCCCCTAGCAGATACAGCTGCAGGGTAGTGAAGTGTTAGAGACTTCACTATACTAGGTCTAGCTTAATGAGGTAGGGTGACCAGTTCCCTTCCTTGCTGCCTTTGCTTTCCCTAACTCAAGAGCAGAGTCTAATACCTATTTATGTCTGGGTAGATTGGAGTGTGACCTAACAGGTCTTGATCTCAGAACCCAGTAACTTATCTGTGAAAGGCTTGCGCTCTAAATACACTGCCAATGCTTGTTATACTTAGGAATAGTGTTAGTTAATGTTTGAAGCTAAGTTTACAAGCTTGCTAACAGAGAGATTAGCTGGCTTAAATAACATGTAACTGAAATATCTGTCATGTGCAGTGTTATTCTTTGACTGGAATAATTAAACACTGAGCTTCCATTTCAGTATATCATAATTTTAAAAAAATGTTTCATTAATGAACTAGACGTCTAGTTTCCAATAAAACTAGCTAACTGAGAGGTTAGCCAACCAAAATAACAAGTAAGTGAAATATCAACAATTTTCAATGTTATTCATAAAATGGAATATTTAAATGAACTCTCATTTCAGTTTTTTTTTTTTTTTTTTTTTTTCGTACGCCCGCTAATACTCGAGGCGAAATCTCAGGTTATTACTATGTCTAACCTGACATTGATTTTACGTGAGTATCCCTTTTTACTTGTACAGAGACAGGTGTCCCTCGCCTATCAGGCAAATACTCTCCGATTTCGGAGGTACCCATTGCAGCTGGGTCGGCTCAGGAGCCGCCAATCCCTAGTCGACAACACTCCTTCAAATGTTCTCGCCAGGTCTCGAGTTAATCCAGTCCAATTCCCGGTCGACGAAAAATCCTCAAATGCCGTCGCCCGGGTTTGATCCTGAATCACCCGGTCGCCAGAGCGGTGTTGTAACCACTACGCTAGCGCGGCTCCTTCATTTCAGTTTATCATCATTAAAAAAACACGTAGATGTCCAGTTTCCAATAAAGCTAGCTAACTGAGAGATTAGCCAACAGAAATAACTGAAGCATCTGCAACGTGAACTGTTATCCATCAACTGGAATAATTAAACACTGAACTTCCTTTTAGATGGAATAATTAAACACTGAATTCCCATTCAGTTTATCATCATTAAAATAAAATGTTTCATTAATGACCTAGATGTCTACTTTCCAACAAAGCTAGTTAACTGAGAAGTCAGCCAATAGAAACAACAAATAAGTGAAATATCTACAATGTTCAATGTTATCCATCAACTGGAATAATTAAATACTGAACTCCCATTTCAGTTTATCATCATTTAAAAAAGATATTTCAATTATGACCTAAGTTAAAAGTCTGTCTATAAGATGAAGATAAATAAGGAAATATCATCATTCAAGTTCAGGATACCAGAATTTCGGATATATCACCTAGACGATAATGATGTTTGTTTAGATGCTGCATTCAACAACTGGATTCTTTCATTGTCCTCAGCACTAACAAAGTCAGGGTCCCATTCAAGATCACTGGAATGCATGGGGCTGGCTGTGGATGGTTTGGACCAACTGTCCTCAGAGACTTTGGCATGGACTTTACGTTGTGGTGACACCTCTATGGAGAATTAAAAAATATATTTGTAAAGCTTATGCTGCAATGTCAGGGTAAGAATCTCTGCTTCCACCATGTTTACAAGTAGAACAATTTCTTACTGCAATGGAAATTCAATTTACAGGTCTCTTACAACAGGGATTCAGCTTGATGCAACATGTGGACTTTAAAAGTATTTGAAATTAACTAAATTTTAGCTCAAGCAATGCGCCCCCCCCCCCCCCCCCCCTCCCCCCCCCCCCCCCCCCCAATGCCCCGTGTAGTTCCTGGGGGCCTCTGAAGAGACAAGGGAAGAATTGGATTTACTGCTCCCTCAGGTATATTGTAAGAGCTGACTAATATGAGGTTGCACATGGAACTGGCAACCTCACCTTGAAAAATGAATTGCTACAGAAAAAAAAAAACCCACTGCAACAGCATGTGCCTTTACGTAGGCTTTTTCAAGGCAGCCTTTCCAGAGGTGGATCCATGTTTCACAAGAAGAGAATGATAATGATGAATATGACTGCCACATTAAACAAAAGCATGGCTAGAACACTCACATGTTTAAAATTGTAAGACTAAGAAATTTTGAGACAGAGATTCCTACTTTAACAAAAATGTACAGAACTTTCTCAATACTTTTCTGAAGGTCTTACACTGGTCAGTAGTTACTCGAGCTCTATGGGTTGCAATTTTTTTTTTTTTTTTAAACATACGCCCGCTATTGCTCGAGGCGAAATCTCAGGTTAGTATTTCTAACCTGGGACTGATTTTACTTGAGTATCCTATTTTCCTTGTATGCTGACAGGTGTCCTCTCGCCATTCAGGCAGATACTTGCCGTCTTCAGAGAGTATCCATTAGAGCTGGGTCGGCTCAGGAGCCGTTCAGGTTATTCCAGTCCCTGGTCGATGACACTCCTTCAAATGTCTTCGCCAGGGCTCGAATTAATCCAGTCCAAATCCCGGTTGACGACACTCCTTCAAATGTACTTGCCCGGGTTTGAACCTGGATCACCCGATCGCCAGTGCAGTGTGGTAACCATTACACCAGCGCAGCTCCCGGTTGCCAATTAAATTGACTTAAAAGGAAACCATCAGTCAAGAACACGTAAATGCATAAAAATTGTTGAATAAATTAAACACAAGATGGTAAGATCACCTGTCAGTTACTGGATCCCAAAAGGGGAACACAGAATAGTAATACTGTAACCTACCAAGCATGTTGTAAAAGGCGATCAAGGAGGGTTGGGTACAGAGCTGTGTTGGAAACTGCTTTGCGATGCACCAACTTTAATTAATCTTTTTTGTGTTATTTGTGTTCCATGTAAAGCTCACACTAAACACATGTGGTCACTTAGTAAGAATGATGATGTGAGCAAGTTGTCAAGGGTGATGTGTGCTTAGTTACAATGGTTTTTTGTGTTAGCCCTTCAGGGTGACATGATACGTTTATGGCCAGTGTGATTTATGATCTCTTGTGTGTGCCATTCCAGGTGGTCTGGTGTCTATATGATCTTTGGTGAGATCTTGGAAGCGTTCAAATGTGTCTGCTGTGTTTGATGTGAAATACGGACTTAAATGAACATTTTTTTTTTCGATGACCATCCTAGGAAGTGGATGTGAGGACGCAAGTCGTGGGTATCAGTGTGTGATTGCCAGAGTTTATTATTTTGATTGGCATCTTTTAATTCCTGTGGTATCTGTTCTTCATCCCATACTGAGTGGAAGAGGTCTGTTAGTCTCTGCAGCAGCATGCTGCCTCCAGCTTTATAAATCTCAGCAGGAATAGCATCTGATCCAGGGGCTTTGCCGCTGGACAGTAGACTGGCTGCTTTCTTGACCTCTTCCACGCTGGGTGGAAGGTCAAGTCTATAAAAGATGCCACCATCGTTCACATATACAAGCGAAAGGGAAATCATCAATCATGTGATAACCATAGGGGAATCTCCCTATTATCTATTGCGGGCAAAATCCTGGCTCGAGTCCTGCTCAATCGCTTGACTGTTCATCTCGAATCGCAGGACTTACTTCCAGAGAGTCAGTGTGGTTTCCGAGCAGGCCGCGGGACCGTCGATATGATATTTGCCGCTCGCCAACTTCAGGAGAAATGCCAGGAACAGCACAGTGACCTATACACAACATTTATTGACTTGACCAAGGCCTTTGACACTGTCAATAGGGACGGACTATGGAAAATTATGGCGAAATTCGGCTGTCCCGATAAGTTCTTCTCAGTTGTCCGCCAGTATTGAATGATGGAGAACCTTCTGAACCCTTTCCCACCACAAACGGTGTCAAACAGGGTTGTGTGCTCGCCCCGACACTATTCAGTATGATATTTGCTGCCATGCTGTCTAACGTTACGCATGGCAGTAGTGACGGCGTACACATCAGATACAGGACAGATGGGAAGCTGTTCAATTTGAGACGATTACAGTCCTTTACGAAGGTGAATGAAACAATGATCTCTGACCTCGTCTTTGCAGACAACTGTGCCCTCAACCCCTGCACAGAACTGGATATGCAGAACAATATGAGGCTTTCTGTAGCGTGTGATGACTTTGGTCTTACCATCAATACGAAGAAATCTGAAGTAATGTTGCAACCTGCTCCTTGGAAACCTTACTGTGAACCAAATATCACAGTAAAGAACCAACGTCTCCAAGTGGTGGACAGCTTCACTTATCTAGGCAGTACCCTAACCAAAGATGCGAATATTGACTCCGAGGTCAACAACAGAATTGCAAAGGCAAGTGCAGCTTTCGGAAGACTAAGAGTAAATGTCTGGGATCGACAAGGAATTAGTGCCGCCACCAAGATAAAAGTATATCATGCAATAGTGCTCACTACCCTCCTGTATGCCTGTGAAACATGGACAGTGTATAGCAGACACGGCAAGAAGCTTAATCATTTCCACATGAGCTGTCTTCGCAGGATTCTCAGGATCAAGTGGCATGATAGAGAATCTAATTCTGAGGTCCTCAACAGAGCACATATCTCAAGCATCTACACATTGCTGCAGAGGGCCCAAACTAGATGGGCCGGACATGTTGTTCGCATGCCCGAAAAACGCATCCCAAAGTACAGCTGACTCTCCATGGGTAAGCGAACAGTAGGGGGACAAAAGAAACGCTTCAAAGACACACTGAAAGCATCGTTGAGCAGCTTCAAAATTGATGTCTCCTCCTGGGAGACTATCGCACAGGATCGCTGTGCCTGGCGGACAAACATTACTCAAGGCGCTCGCATTGCAGAAAAGAATTTAGCCGATAAGGCAGAAGGCAAGTGTGCTGCAAGAAAGGCCAGAATGCACAGCAACACTACTATCGACTAGCCATGTGTGCCCTGTATGTGGCAGGGCCTGTAGGGCCAAAATAGGACTAATTAGCCACATGAGATCACAGCACAGATGTGTCACAACTCAAGTCTGAAGCTGTAGCCATCTTCGCTTGCGATGGGCAACTATTATTATTATTTTGATTCATTTGTAAACCTCGGTTTGCTTTTAAGGATTATCTTCATTGCATACGGACAACTCTATCAGTGTTCCGATCTCCTCCATTGGATCACACAAGAAGGATCTCAGCACAGCGCACGAACTCTGTAGCACTTGCAAGAATCCCAATATGTGTATATAGGAATCACACATTCTATGAATATTTTTGTAGTGGGTAGGTTTCAAATATTTAAATTTTGCCAGGGCAGCGGCTTTATGGCCTACTCTTTACGATTTCCAACTGCCATGGGATTTTTAACGTGCACAACTTGCACACGAGACCTCCTATTTTTTCGCCTTTATCCGAGAAGGCTAGGCTTCCGATCTCATTACCCAGGAGACCATGGGGAAGTATGACACCATTAGGACCACTGGTTCTGAAAAAAAAAAAATTTCCTTAAATTATATTCCTTCTAATGGGAATTGAACCTGGTACTTCTAGAATTTGAGGCGGACTTCACACCTCTTAGCCACTCCGACCCCATTTGTGAACCTCATTTGCTGTCAAGTAATGTCAATATATATATATATATATATATATATATATATATATATATATATATATATATATATATATATATATATATATATATATATATATATATATATATATATATATATATATATATATATATATATATATATATATATATATAAAAACGTCAACATAATTTTTTTTTAGCATTATATTCTATGTACTGTGAAGGTTGAGAGTGAGTATTCTTGCATCACCATCAACAAGACAACTTTTGGCCTTTTATACACCTTATATATATATATATCATATGCAATTAACAGAACACAACTCAACACAGTGAACCCGTAACAGCTGACTACCCCATCCTGTAGAAACCTTAACTCTCTTCAATTCAACCATTAGAAATCGGACGTCAATGCCTACTAATTTCTAAGTCGCAGAAAGTACCTTAAAAACATTTTTTTCATATTAATATCATTATTTTATAATAAAATACTACATAAAATTTATTTAAAACATAAAAATTTTCTTTAAAACAAGTTATGTGAAAAAATAATTAAAGTTGAAATCTCGAGTGAACGCCGAAAACACTCGCACCATTTTGAAAGTTAGCTTGAGTTCGATTTCTTTGCCACCGCAAAAAAATTAAAACATGAGTTCCAGCAATGATTTAAATTATGAATGCAGCAGTGATTCTGCAGAGGATGATGTCTGGGAGCCTGAAACATCGGATTCAGACATGGATATTAATGATAATGTCCCCGATGACCAATTTTTCAAAGCCGGCATGGCAAAATAAGTTCCGAGAACTAGCAACTACGCGATAGCATCAAGAATTGTACAGGAATGTGATATCGTAATGACCTAATTTAAAAAAATTACCACTTTAATAGTAACTGTAACCTATTTTCTATTAAAATTAGTAATTAATTTAATATTTATTATGAACAAAAGTTTTTTCTTCATGTTTCTAAAGCTTACCTGTCCAAAGCAACGGTTGCTAAGGAAATATATATTTGCAAAACAAACAGATACAGAGTAAAATAATACAATAAAACAGCCGGAAAGTGGTGATAGTTGTTATTTGTTTGAAAGAATAATGTTTAAAAATTTTTAAGTTTCTACTTTATAATTATCATTATTATTTTAATTATAAAGAATAAATAATAATACATAATGTTTGCTTTTACAAAATATTGCACTTACTTTCTTAAACTTTTAACTAAATGTGTGTTAAATTCTTTCATTACAGACCCGGAGGCTATAATGATTTTGATGGTGGAGCCCCTGTGTCAATTTTGCCCTGTCGAAAGCCTGGGGTTCATCTGAAGGAGGAAATGCTAACTAGAGATGATGTCCAAGAGTTTTTAAGGCCTGTGGATTTTTTCAAGTTGATTTTTTTACTGTTGATCTTGTATCTTATTTATGTTTGTATACAAACAAATATGCTTCGTTGTATGGTCCATCAAGGCCATCATTTATAGTGGATGGATGGATGTAATGGTTGAAAAATTGTGTAAGTTTCTAGTACTTCTTATGTATATGGGTATTGTACAAACAACAAGTGTGCAGAAATATTCGTCTACAACTTCCTTGTACTATGGATTGTGAGCAAAAAAGCGATTTTTACATATAATGTCCTTTCTGAAAATTTCACATTTTGAGACTGAAAATCCTACTGATAAACTAAGTAAAGTACGCTTTCTGTTTGATTACATACATAGGAAGTGCCAGAAGCTTTATCAGTCTGGACATCTTTCCATTGATGAATGGATGGTTCGAAATAAAGGCAGGTATCCATTTAGGCAGTATATTAGAGATAAGCCAACTAAATGGGGAATGAAATTATGGATCCTTGCTGAGGCTAATACAGGACATACATATAATTTTGAAGTTTACCTTGGTAAGGGTACCCAAGCTTCCCCATTTGGTTTGGCTTATGATATAGTAATGAGACTAATTAAGTCTCTTATTAATCAAGGTTATCACTTATTTTTTGATAATTTGTACACTAGTGTACAGCTTTTAAAAGCTTTCTTTTAAAGAAAGGTGTTTGTGCATGTGGAACTATTATAAAAAATAGAAAGGGTTTTCCAAAGTCTTTAAAAGAAATAGTCATTTGAAAAAAAATCAGCTTGCGGTGACATGTGTTGGGTTAGGGAGACGGAGATTTTAACAGTGCAGTGGAGGGATAATGAAACAGTTTCTATAATGTCTAATTTTATGACAGCTAATGGATATTCAGAAGCCACTAGAAGAACAAAATTCAATGGGGAATTTAGAGTTAAAAGTAAAGCAGCCTAATGTAGTGAAACAATATAATACTTATATGGGTGGGATAGATAAAAGTGACCAGTTAATTAATAAATATAGTGTTCTTAGGAAAACAAACAAATATTGGAAAACATTATTCTACCATTTTCTTGATATTGCTAGGGTTAACAGCTATATTATTTTTCAAGAATGGAGAAAGGATCATCCTGATGTTGAAGAACTAAAAAGACCTAATCGTTACCTTCAAATAGATTTTACGGAGGAACTTATTAGGGAGATGTGTGGATTTGAAAAGCATCAGAATATCCCTTCTTCACACAATGCTATAAAAACTAAAATCAGCACCACACACTCAATTATTCCAGAATTTACTGCTACAAGAAAAAGTTGTAAACATTGTTGGGCAACTCTAGGTATTCAAAAAAGAATACAAACAAAATGTAGTGCATGCAACACCTTTCTTTGCTTCCTGAAAGACAGAAACTGCCTATTTGAATACCATAAGTCCTAAAACAATCTTTATTTCTTCTATTTTTTTTATTCAACATGATTGTGAACTTTACTTTTTTTCACAAATCTTAGTTTGGTTTTTAAAATTTTCACTTATTGCTCTTTTGTACATACCAGTTTTAATTATTTTTAATAAATTTATATACAGTCAGAATGTTAAAATTTTGTCAAAGTGTTAACATACTTGGATAATCTATTAAATAAAAGTCAATTTATTGTCTTATTTTAATTAAATAGGTTTTTTTCATTCCTGAGTATCTCATTTTATGAACATTGTTATGTCCAGTTCTGCAATAGTTTTGACCTTGGATAATTACATTGTACAACATTATTGCTATAAATGCCCCAGATACACATTTTAGTAACTTCCAAACAAATCTATATATAATATACATTGGTTTCATACATTTTTCAAGATTTTAAGTGTTATTTTGTACTGTCACCATAATCTAGTTCAAATACCCAGTTCTTGCCCCTTTCTACCTAACATTTTAATTAATTTTTTAATTAAAGAATTTATGATCAGATCTGTCTAATTTTTTGGAAATCATATTCAAAATTGGGAATACTTTTAAATAAAAGCGACTGTTGTGTACATATTGCATTTGTTAGTTTTTTTTCTTCTTTGAATATTTCAGTGTATGTAAATTTTTGTTATTTTTTTATGCATCTAATTAGGTAATTAATTTGTTGCTACTCAAGCAAGGTAAAAAGAATCCCAAAGTAACTACTACTTTTCTAAAGTCCATTCAATTCCAAATACATTGAGATATATAATGTATATATGTTTAACATATTTAATAATATTCTACATGCTGTTAAAAAATGTCACCTAAAATCTACACAAAAAAACCTTAAAAAGTCAAGAATTGAATAGAGTTAAGCCAACAAAACTTCTACAAGTATGGACAAGTCAACCAAAGTAAATAATTTAAATTCTACTCAGTCATCAGAGATAGAAAAAGGCCTTCTATGAAAAAGGAACGAACGAACGAACAAACTTTATTTTCAAAGGGTTGAGAATTGTGCACGCAGGCCCGTCTAACATTCTGCCCTTCCTTTCGCTCACCTTTCATACTGAATTCATTTATTCTCATATGCATGTTACATATCAATTTCAAGAAATTCAACGTAAAGTAAAATAATAATATAGCACACTCATATTAACATTAATTACTTATAAGCATGACATAATATATGTTGCACACAAAAAAAGTACAAATTTGCCTGAATGGCGAGGGACACCTGTCTCTGTACAAGAAATAAAGGGATACTCACGTAAAATCAATGTCAGGTTAGACATAAAATAATAACCTGAGATTTCGCCTCGAGTATTAGCGGGCGAACACAAAAAAAAAAAAAAAAAAAAAAAAAAAAAAAAAACTAAACCAATGAGGAAAAGCTGCACAGGTTGTGGCAGAAATAACAGACAATAAGATTGACATCCTGGTACTCTACAAAACAAGGTGGAAAGGATAGAAAGGAAGACAGCATTACATGGCAGTCCTGGTATCCTCAGGGTAAGACAGGTAGAGGGAGACAGGAAATACACGTAATGAGAACTGGAGACATAAATAATAGGAAAAAAGAAGACAAGGAACAAGCCTCGGCAGATGGCACAAGACTTTGAAGGTATTAGTTGAAGGTATTAGTTGTTGAAGGTATTAGTTGAAGGTATGTGCACTGTGGGAAGCAATATTATTGAATGAAGATGGCAAGAAGTGCTAATGTTGGCTATTCACCCTTCATTATTAGAAAACATGCAGTTTTCATTTTCTTTATTTCAAACTGTAGTATGTGTTCACGGCCAATCAGATTTAGTCTTTCTTCACTAACTTTCATTTGCAGGTTCCCTACAGAGTGTATATCTGAAGCTCTTGCAATTTTGTTGTTGTTACTTTTACTATTTAGTTTTCAGGCTCAAAACATGCTTCTATTTTTATAATACAACTAATGTTATATGAGTACCGATGCATAACTTCAAAAACTCCAGTAAGCTTCTACCTTATGACTACAGCTAGTACTGTCTAAACATACTGTATAACTTCAACAATTTAAATATGTTTCTACTTTATAACACAATTAATACTGTCTGAACACAGTGTATGACTTCAACAATTCAAATGAACTTCTACTTTATGACACAACTAATGCTGCATAAATAAAAGTGCATGACTTAAAAAAACTTAAATGTGCTTCATCTTTGTGGCACAGCTAAAGCTGTTCAATCATGCATAAATGTATTAGTCTAAGAACTCAAAATGTTTCTGTTTTATGACACAAACAAAGCTGTTGGGTGACAAGTGACACATTACATGACCAACCTGTTTCATGGTCCCAAGACAAGTCTATAGAGCTTCCTTCAGTCAAACTTTTTTCTTTGGTAAGTGCATTACTGCTGCTTGAACTCTGAGCATCAGCTGAGCCTAAATAAAGACAGATAAGTGTCTGAAGAACTTAGCACAATAATATATATTATAAAGGAGGAAGCAGTTAATACCAAGGAATACATGGGTATACATTATGATGGAACATAAGGATGCAGAATATACCTGGAGTGAGAGACAAGAGGAAACAATCCACTTTCTATGAGCAGAGAAAAGCTGCAATACATTGTGACAACAGGAAAGATTGAAGAAAGAAGAGATAGAGGACGACAAAGAGAGAAGACTTTGGCCAGACTGACATCGTGACATGGAAAGAAGACAACATTAACCCTCCGAAGGGCGCGTTGGCGCACTAAGTGCGCCAAATTAAATTAAATTCAAATTTCACGGTTTTTTTTGCGGTTGGCTGCATTGAACTCTTAGCTATTCCTTTATTCATGTCTTAGCTTTCATTCTGAACAGTTGTGTTGTTGTTATATGTTGTGCGACGAGATATTTAGGGTCCCGCAACTCGAGGAGTGTCATTAGTGGTGTATAAAGTGTGCCACGCGCTCGGTGATGTAAGTATATTTTTCATTTCAATTTTTATATTAAATTTGAGACCGCAACAGGCCACTAAGAACCTAATACATGTGAGAAGTGTCAAATTGCAGTAACGGATGTTGAGGATAACTAAAGTGATTAGTGCATGATTTATCTATCCGCTTACTCAAGTGTCTCAGGGTCAGAGGCTATCTAGTATGTTCCTCAAATAAATCGGCACTTCCATTATGAGTGACGAAAATTATAAATGATCGTCTATTTCTTTCACTGACAGAGTAAGAGATTGGATAAAATAGAGTTCTAATATTACAGTATATTTTATTAATGTAATGCATGGTGAAAAGGTTTATGACATTAAAAATATTAGTAGTTCATTTTACTCTATTAATGATTAAAGTAATGATTATGATGTTTTACGTAGTTTTTTTAAACGTATAACAATAAAAATACGTGTAACCTCCAAAGCTATGTTTCCTTTTCCATTTATGAAGCTAAATTTAAGATTAAAATACCGGGACGGCAACTCAAATCAATGTAAATATGTTTGTTTTAAGCGGCGCACTTTGTGCGCCACGCGCCTGCTCTTGCGAAGAAAAGAAACGCGCCTGCCGGAGGGTTAAAAATGGTAAACAGCACTAAGAACAGGTTGTAGTGGAGAAGCATGTTCACTTACGCTAACTTGCATGATACAGAAGAGAAAGAAGAAGTCAAAGAGAGATAATGATAGTTACAAAGTGATGAGATGAATGGAAGGTGAACAGCACATGCAACCTAAGCAGTGAAGTGCACTGGCGAAATGATTCTCTATGTCAACTTACCATTCTTCGCCTGAGTTCTTGTGGCCAATGATCTAGCCTTCACACTGGCAAGGAATATTTCAAAATCATCTTCACCTCCAGCTCTGTTTAAAAATGCCATTAAATCATCAAATGCTCATCAAATGATAATCTCAATTTTTAGATAAATGAAATGAAAATGATAAAAATCTAGAGCTGTGACAATATATATATATATATATATATATATATATATATATATATATATATATATATATATATATATATATATATATATATATATATATATATATATATATATATATATATATATATATATATATATATACACACACACGCAATGTATATACACACATATATAGACACACACACACAAGCATGCACAGAGAGAGAGAGAGAGAGAGAGAGAGAGAGAGAGAGAGAGAGAGAGAGAGAGAGAGAGAGAGAGACAAAGAACAACAACTATTCTGACCATAGACAAATAAAGCACACAGGTAAGTATGGGTAATGACGTTATATTAACAATCTTACGACAGTTCCCTCTATATTCAGATAAGAGAAGAGGAAACACAATCAAGGACAGTAATGGCTCACATAAACAGATTGCTGTATCAAACAGATAAGACACACAGGTTATGTATGGGTACTGACTTTACATTAACAGTCTTACTATTGTTCCCCTTATATATATATATATATATATATATATATATATATATATATAATAATAATAATAATAATAAATTCTTTAAGCACCAAACACGGCGCATAAGGCAGAAACCAGTGCTCTCCAGTTGTTCGTTGTGACGCCACTCTCCTCTTAGCTCTTGCACATTATTTAGGCCCAACGTTCTTCCTTCTCTTATTATTGTTCTTCTGAGTGTTTCTTTTGGTCTTCCTTTTTTCCTCTTACCCTCAGGAACCCAAGTGAGCGCCTGTAGTGGTATTCTGTTGTTTTGCATTCGTAGGACATGACCGATATATGACCATCGTCTTTTCCTTATATAGTCGGAGACATATTTCTGCCTAGAGTCTTCTCTTATTTGTCGATTAGTCTTGAATTCTTTCCAACTGATGTTCATGAGTTTTTCTAAGACATTTGTTCTCGAATGTATTCAGCTTGTTCTCCAATGATTTTGTTATTTTCCAACTCTCACAGCCGTAATGTTAACACTGAGATAACATTTGAATTAAACAGACGAAGCTTGGTATGTATATTCAATGATCGTAATTTCCAAATGTTAGATAATCTATTGAAGGCGCTAGCTGCCAAAGCAATTCTAGTATGGATTTCTCTTGTTGTGTCACCATCCTGAGTCATTTTACTGCCTAAATAATTGAAACTTTCAACTTTCTGTAGTTTTTCCCCATTCAATATGATATCAAAGGTCTCGTTAGAAAAGTTTCATAGTGGTGACATAATACAGCCTTGTTTAACCCCTGTTTCTACTGTAAACCATTCTGTATTCCCTTTATTTGTTCTAACACAACATCTTGCATTGTCATATAGCGCTTTGATTATATTCACATATTTTGTTGGAAAACCATAGATTGTAAGTATCTTCCACAATGATGGGCGGTGTAGACTATCAAATGCTTTTTGAAAATCGACGAAGGTGATAATAAGTGGCGATTGCCTTTCTACTGATTCTTCTATAATTGTTCTTAGTGTGAATATTTGATCAATACATGATCAAATATATATATATGGGACCTCAAGACACAGCAATAGAGACCGCAGTCAGCGACTCATAGCTTGTCAAGACCGTGCTCCACCTCCACGTGGTGGTCCTGGAAACAGTCTGCAGCAGTGCAGGCTGGCTGAGCGAGCACGGATCGCAATGGGAAGGCAAACCCGGTCCTAAAAAATGCCGTGCAGAAGTCGGATGTGTCGACCGAAAGGTGCAGATATCACAGCTACGTTGTAAACAGACACAACGCAACCACCGTCCTTTTCAGGGCGAACGAGGAAGAAGAAGAAGATATATATATATATATATATATATATATATATATATATATATATATATATATATATATATATATATATCAGACAGGATCAATAAAGACCAATCAATTAACAGCAACAACACTGGTTCACACAAACAGATTTCTGCACCAAGAAGACAAATAACACACACACACTAAACAGGTGGAGACAGAAATTGTTATCGCATTCTCTTATTTCATGGTGCATCTACTCTTCTTATCTGTGTGATTATCTTACTGAAAATTGAAATCTACCATTTGTAAAGGCCGTACTCATGTGGACTGGAGACATTATGATCACTATCTCTTTCTTCAACAAATGTAAAAAAAAAAAAAATAAAAAAAAAAAATAAATAAATAAAAAACCCATAAAGGTTGTCCTGCAGTAGATACTGCCATAGGGGAGTGAAGTGTTAGAGACTTCACTACACTAGGTCTAGCATCAAGAGGTGGGGTGACCAGTTCCCTTCCTTCGCTGCCTTTCCCTTCCCTAATTCAAGTGCAAAGTCAGGTACCCATTTTTCAGCTGGGTAGACTGAAGCGTGTCAATACAGCGAATCGAACCTGGCACCTTTGCCGTGAGAGGTCAGCGCTCTAACCACTCTGTCAATCGGGCGCTCAACAAATGTACACTAGGAAAATAATGCATGCTGAACACACAAACAGATCTCTGTGCTAACAAGACAAATAATACACTCTCCGCCTTTCTACATCTACGTGTATTGTCTTACTGAATGTTGAAATCTACCGACTGTGCTGACTTTTATCATGAGGACTGGAGACGTTCTGATAACTACTTCATTCTTCATCATTAAATGTACATAAGGGGAAACAAAAATGAGTGCTCAAATAAATATTAGTTCAAAACAAAAATGAGGAGAATGGTATATGTGTTAAGTGAATAAATGAGTTAGTCCAAACTTCCCCCCCAAAAAATAAAACAAAACAAGAAGCACACATCATTCCCTCATGAAGACAATTTGACTGAACACAAAAATATTACTGTCACACTGAAAAAAAAACATGACAGGGATGCCACTTATCAACGTTATTTTTGACAGCCATAGATTGGGTGATGCGCCAGACAACAGAAGGCAGTCCAAGAGGAATGAGATGGACAACATTTTCTACACTGGAAGACCTGGAATATAGATGACATTGCACTACTCGCACATTCACATCAACACATCCAAGAAAAAACCGATAGACTGAATAAGTATAGCCAGCAGGTTGGTCTGAACATCAATCGGAAGAAGGCAGAGGTCATGACACTCAATGTGTGCAATCCTGAGCCAATAACAATAAGGAACCAGAAGTTAGAACAGACAGACACATTTACTTACCTAGGATGCATAGTAACACCAGACGGCGGAACAAGCAAGGACATTAACAGCAGAATGAATAAGGCGAGAACAACATTTGGAAGTCTTCCCAGTACAGCACAAACACCAAATTAAGACTGTATGAGAGCTGTGTACTTTCTGTGCTTCTCTATGGTGTGGAATGCTGGAGAGTAACAGAGAAGGAAATGTCGAAACTGTCCTTCTTCCACACAATCTGCCTAAGGAAAATTCTCCAAATCTTTTGGCCGAATACCATCAGCAACCAAGAACTGCTTATTCGGAGTAACAAGGAGGACATGCACACGATCATAGCTGGCAGACGCTGGAGTTGGGTTGGCCACGTCCTCAGAAGGGACCCTGATACTATTACAAGAACAGCTATGCTATGGACCCCCGAAGGAAAGCGAAAGAGAGGCCAACCGAAAACAATCTGCTGGAGAACTGTGGAAGCAGAGATGCAAAGAATGAACCAGAGTTGGGGCACTGTACGAAGGATGGCCGCCGACCGAAAAAAGTGGAATCAATTTGTTGCTGCCCTACAAGACGCCACCAGGCGTGATGGCTACTGACTGCTTTGACGGTCGGTGGCTATGGATCAAAGAAGAAGAAGAATAAATGAGGTAGTCTCCAAACACCCCCCCACCCCCCCCCCCCACACAAAAAAAAAAACAGAACAAGGAGCACACATTATTCCGTCAAGAAGAAAATTTTACTGAACACATACATATTACTGTCACAGTAAATAATGATATTTTATCATGACGTCAAATGGGGAGAAGAGAACGTTATGGTATACTATCAGTACTCATCTAAACTGAAGAGATATACCTGATAAGCATCAGCTGGAAAAATGACAATTTAGCTGGAAACAGTGAGCGAGATGACAAGAAGATCGGAAGGTCATTTAACATAAGAGAGAGGAAATTACGAAAGAAACAAGGTTGATTATCATGAATCTATCAAACAAAAATTACGATAAGAATAAATCTATTAATCTATAAGAGCAGAGAAAAAGGAACTCAACTGATCGCAGGTCCTGAAGCAGGTCGACCACTTTAAATACCTCGGAGCTATTATAGACCGAAAGGGAGGCATCAAAGAAGAGTTGGCCACTCGAAAAGCAGCAGCTGGGGGACTTTTTCAGGCCATAAATCGAGGATTCCTCAGCAAGAGAGATGTTGGTAAGAAAACGAAGATGGCTGTATACCGCTCCACCTATGCCCCAGTCTTGACATATGGATGCGAGTCATGGGCAATGACTACAACCCACAAAAGCCAGATCCAAACCTCAGAAATGAGGTATCTGAGGAAGGTGGTTGAAGTAAAAAGAAGAGACATGGTCCGCAACCTGATGATACGTCAAGGCCTAAAATCCCAACCTCTGCAGACCCAAGTAGAACAGTCCCAACTAAGATGGTTTGGCCATGTCTGCAGAATGGGAGAAGATCGGCTACCACGACAAGCATGGGAAACAAAGATCCAGGGATCCAGACCCCCAGGACGACCCAGAGTCTGCTGGGAGGACAACATTAGACAATTTTTGAAGGACCGAGGACTAGAATAGAATCAGGCCAGGAGGAAGACAGCCGATAGGATAGTCTTCAAACCTCTACACCTCACGGTAGAAGAGGAACGACTAAGTAAGTAAGAATCTATCAAACAAAAATTACGATAAGAATAAATCTATTAATCTATAAGAGTAGAGAAAAAGGAACTCAACTGATCGCACTTATTCACAAGGAAAATAAACAGTTGAGTAAATGAATGTGTGTCCTTCATCAGCATAATCGCCAGTGGGTAGATACCCAGAATTAATAAGTATGCAGATAGCCTTAAGGAAGAAGTATCAGCTCAGGCGACAGGCCTGTTCTCTACTTGCATTATTAAATGACTACTAAATTGCCACAGAAAATAACCACTACAAGAGCCTGTGAATGCTTGGTGCAGGCTTCCTGCAAGGGAACCAGCTGCAGTGGTGGCTCCATGCTCCATAGGGAGTGCAAAGGAAAAATGATGATTATGAATAAAAGTAACATGACTCATTAGATATTATATGCATCTGTCAACAAAACAACCATTATGATCACATCAAGTTAGGGACTCAAAGATGCAGCAATAGAGAATGCAATCAGCGACCCATAGCTTGACTGCTTGCGTCAGGGTCAGCGAACCAGAGTTGACCAAGACCCGTACTCCACCTCCACGCGGTGGTCCTGGAAACAGGCTGCATCACTGCAGTCTGGCTGAGAGAGTAGGGATCGAAGAGGGAAGGCAAACCCGGTCCCAGAAAATGCCATGCTGAAGTCTGATGTGTCAGCCGAAAGGTGCAGATATCGCAGCTCCGGCATAAACAGACACAACACAACCAACGTCCTTTTCAGGAATGAATAAGGAAGAAGAAGAACATCAAGTTAAGTCTCGCTGAATACGTCAAGAGGCAACAACACAAGCAACATAAACTTACATTTCCCATTCATCATCATTGGCCCAAGCTTTACTGTTGGCAAGGTTGTTTTTAGCACTGTTTTCCTTCTCTTTGTTAAGTTTACCAACCCGAGCTGCTTCACGTTTGGCCTCATAAAATTGCTCTTCTTCTCTTGCAATCTCTTGTTCTTGTTGTGCTAGCTGGAAATGTGTGGTGAAAAAAAAGCATGCAATATTGCAGACAAGTTAAAAAAAAAAAAGAAATTTTCAGACATTATTCACTTCAATATGATTAATAAATATTTCTTTTTAATTAATTTTATACAAATGAAATCTTACCCCACGAGTAATATTTCTAGATGTAATCACATTCAGTGTTTTTAAAAAAATTACTAGAAAATTGAAAACATGAGGAAGAAATTTGAAAAAGAAAGCTATGATTCTATGTGGAATCGAACTGTAGGTCTTCTCTGTCTTATGCTCAGTCATCATTTAGGCAACACTGTCTGGGAGCATGTCTGTACATAAGAAAGTAAGAGAATTATCATCATCAACAATATTTTCCCTTTCACTCCCCAAGGAGCACGTTTCTACCACTGCAGCTAGCCACCTTGCAGGAAGCCTGCACAAAGCATTCATATGTTCTTGTAGCAGTGGTATCTGTAGTAATTTGTTTTACACGATGAGGTTGCCATATCCACATTAATCGACTTGTATGACATGCTTGCTTCTCCTCATGAGTTAGGGAAGGAAAAGGCACAGAGGTAGGGAAATGAGCACCCCCACGCACCTCTCGATCCTAGACCTAGTACTGTATAGTGACATCTTTAACACTTCACTCCCCTACAGCAGTATCAGTTATGGGACTACCTTTTTTATGACATGCCTGTGGGAGCAGTAAGTAGTACTATTTCTTCTTTGTCTGACAAGTGACCCCCCCCCCATATAGGATGTGACAATTCCTTGGGAGAGCCCAGAACCTAAACACAGTACATTAGCTCTGCATATTTGGAGAGCCCCCTTTGATGGCAGGGGAATGCACAGTAAGCCACAAGCTTTCTCCTTCTAGCCTGGGAACAGATGCGATGATCTTTTAAACGCAAGCCAAGCTGGAGCTCATGACTTCAACTCGGCATGTTTTCAGAATGGCAGAAAAGCCACAGGAAAAGCCTAGATCTACAGTGTAGATAATACCAAGGAGTCTTCAACTTGGTATTGGCTGCAAAAGAGCTAGAAGCTCAGCAGCCCTAGTTAAATAACAACAACATATTAAAAATCTACTATAGCTTTCATTATACACTCTGAAGTTATCTCTCTCTCTCAATATGTATGTGTGTGTTCTATTACTGCATGTAATTTTAATATTAATTACTTATTACTGAACTTAAGAATGCTTTAATTTGAAAACACCTTGCAAAATATATTACTGCAGGACAGAAATGTAAGAAGGCAATAATACTTATTTCTTTACCCTGATGAAGGAAAGATTTCACTTGTTTATTCATTAATTCCTTCCCACTAAAAATGTTGTCATACTCTTCCCCTACACACCTCAGAACCTTTCCTTCGAACAAAACGTTAGTTGTCAAATTTGGAGATAACAGATGCTAAAGAGAGATGATACCTATACAGCTTAACAATATGACACAGAAAAAAAAAAAATAAAAAAGATAACTGATAAACAATACCGTGGGCCAGAAGTTAATGGAGTGATATGACTGCCGCTATCAGTCTTCGTGGCGCTTGAACAAAAAAGTTATCAGCTACTGTTTAGATTTTACTTACCAATCATCATTGATACCCTTCAGCTTCACAAGGAGCATAGGCCTTCAACTAATTGATGCAAAGTCCTCATGTACTGTGCTGTCTGCTCAAGTTCTTTATCCCTTTCATTTCTGTCTCCAGTTCTCTTCACTATGTGCATTTGTCTCCCTTTACCTCATTTACCCTGGGATTCCAGAATGAGGACTGTCCTGTAATGCTATCAGCAGGTGTCCTCAATGTGTTCTATCCACTGCCAGCCATCTTCTCATCTTTCGTTTCATTGGCATCTATCTGGTTCTAGTCATCAGTTCTACGTTGGTGATCTACTTACCTAAGCCACCATCAATATAGAATGTCAGTTACTGATTACACTGTTAACTCCATGGACAGCTGTTTTCATTGTCAGCTACAGATGATATTTTGATAAGCTAATCTAACCCAGACCTAAGGGTCTTTTATGTTTGGACATGCGCCCTAATATAACCGACTAGGTTGAAAGCGACGCGCCTCGCCAAAACTTTATTAAAAAAAAAAAAAAGCGAGTCTATTATTCTGACTTCACTTACCAATGCTAACTACTGTTTAGACTTTCAGTCACTGCTTAGATGTTAATACATATCCAGCTATTGTTTAGGTTTTCAATTGTTTACTAATTTTTAACAACTGAGATTTTCATTGTAATTATCAATCTGTCGATCTATCTATTTATCTATCTTATCACATGTGATCTGATCTAATCTAACCTCACCAATCCATCTGCCTGACATCGATCCATCCATATAATCATATCTGATCGGGCTAATCTAATCTTATTCATCCATCCGCCCGATGTCGATTCATCCATATAATCACATCTGATCTGAACTGACTTGATCTATATATCTAAGCATCTGTGTATCTAGCTATCTGTCTGATACTTATATGTGGCGACCTGGTAAAACTTCAAACTGACCTCTTCCATAGTTGCCTTAGATATGCAAGTGTATCATCATGGAATGCTTTACCCAAGTCTATCAAAACTAATAACTACACCACATTCAAAAGACATCTGCATCCACATGTCATGAAATCCTGATCACGCACCTACTAACAATTCGTATTTGAGTTTATACAATGCTTCCATGAGTATATACTTGTAAAAGTAATATTTTTAACTTTAATTTTAAATATGAAATATCTTTATTGTTCCTCCCCCCCAATATGTGCTCATGCATGTGTGTGTGAATATACACATGTGTGCCCAGTTACTGAGTGCGATGATAATATTATTTACTTATTAATGAAATTAAGAGTGTTTCAATTTGAAAACACTTTGAGAGCTGTATTATTGCAGGGCATAAATGTAAAAAAAAGGCAATAATGCCTATTTCTTTACACTGATGAAACAAAGATTTCATTTGTTCGTTCGTTGTTCTGTCTATCTAACCATCCACTTCATTATACATAGAACAAAGAGTTGCAACTGCTGCTCACCAATTTCTATTTTACATAACTTCGTCAGCACCACCCATGGTAGCCCAGTTGTCTTTACTTTATCTCATTCATGTTTTCTTTGGCCTCCCAACTCTTCTCTTCCATTATGGGTTCCGGTCAACAGCAAATCTGCTTACACCGACTGGCCACTTCCTGAGGGTGTGTTCTGTTCTACCTCAATTTTCTCCCTTTAATCTCCAGCTGATCTGGTTTCGTCTAGTTCTACCTCACAAATCTGTATTTATTGGTACATTTAGTCATTTAAAATTTAGGATGAGACGAAGGCATATGTTGGTGAATTTACGGAGTTTGGATGTTGAAATTATTAATGCTCATATTTATTATACAGGCAGGAGTAAAAAAAACCAAAACACAAGCTCTTATAAATGGCACAATATAAATCTTACTGAAAAGAAAAAGAATACACCAAAAGCCACAGTAAAACATGTTTCATATGTGCATAATATTTTTAGCTCGTGACATTAAATGAAAAAAAAAAAAGTTAAATTCTGTAAAAATATGATTACAATTTTACTGTTGAGAAAATGTCTGCCTAGGGCACAAATGGTAAAACAGTTACCTTAACTGCTAAATCAGCATCACTACTGTTCGCCTCATGCACTAACACAGCAAACTGCTTTGTGTGGAGGAGTTGTCGCTCCCGATCTGTCAATAATCTATGCAACCCACAGGGATGAAACAATCAATAGTAATGAAGACAGTGACATGACAAAGCAGGAAAAAAGACAACAATAAGCAAATCAACAATACTGAAAAAAAAAAAATGTGTGGACATAAAAAAATGATGACTTGATAAAAATGCACACGTCATGCAGCATGTAAGTTGATAACGAAATTCTAACCACATGTCTTGGCCAATTCTCACTTTGACATTCAGCATGTAAGTTGATAACGAAATTCTAACCACATGTCTTGGCCAATCCTCACTTTCTACTCGTAAAAAAGCAAAACTCAATATTTGCATTCCTGAGACCCTTAAATGAAATCACAAACATGGAACATGATTTTCTCAATCAAATGCACGTAAAATAAGGGGGATGCGTTCCACCAATGGCATACATAATAATTAGAATAAGTACATGTGATGACCAAAAAAAACTCTGCATAGGCCAGCCCCAAGCCTGTGCTGAAAAAGTGAGGAGGGATTCTGATTAAACTGAGTGCTTTATGCGATAAGGAAGTAGCTAAACGGGGTGTGGATTGTATTGTGACTAAAAACCAGACACATGGCATCAAAGGATGGAACTTTCTCTCAGAGTGCATTATGGTGCTAAATCTAAAAGAAGGAGAAACCATAGTCAACCTTGTCATTGTGTATGGGCCAAATGAAGATGAGCGAGCAGATTTCAAAGAAGAACTCTTACAGCTGCTTACAAAAAACAGTGGACAACTGCCTCAATGAAGTTATCGTTGAGATTAATCTTCAATTAACAAGATTTTGAGGTCTGTACAACATCACTTGGATGATGGCATCATATTGTTCTTACTCTCTTGTTGGAATAATACTGTACAAAAATGTCTAAAAATTGGATAGAGTAACTTCGAGTTTGGCGCATAAATAAAACAAAAATGCCTAAAAATTGGTGCACACATTTGAATTCACATAAACAGAGGCCTACCTGTACTTCATAATTAAAAAGAGAAAAGAAACATAGTAAATACCTAACAAAACAAAAACTACTCATCAGTTTTAATGATGTCTTCTTCTTCTTCTTCCGTCCTTAGCCACTGACCGTCAAAGCAGTCAGTGGCCATTACGCCTAGTGGCGTCTTAGGGCAACAGCAGATAGGTTTTCTTTGCCATTGTTTCCCATCACGCCTATTGGCGTCTTTAGGGCAACGGCAAATCAATCCATCTGCTGTTGTTTCCGTAATCGAAGTGACTGGCAAACGGGTGATCAGCCCGTTGGTTTTTAATGATGTGGCAAATGAAAAAACATTTATGTGTGTTATGCTCTTTAATTAAGAGACGCTAAACCATTGCTTCATAACGAGACCCGCTATCTAGTGGTACGAGACCCGCTATCTAGGGGCGCGAGACATGCAGATACTGTAGAAATCGAATCATCATAAACACTATATCATGCACATAACTCAAAAGTGTTTGTATAGAACAGAACATTGGCAGCGTGAATTAGATACTGAACCGTAGTCACATGTTGTAAATAACATTTTCTCAAAACATACTTTTATCGCTTTTTTCTCTTTTCTGGCATATTTCATGAGCTTGAAGATAATGAGGTGCGAGGCTTCTTTAGATACTATTAAGGGGTGCGAGGCTTCTTAAGATACTATAAAGGGGTGCGAGGCTTCTTAAGATGCTATAAAGGGGTGCAATGCTTCATAAAGTGCTGTAAAGGAGTGCGGGACTTCTAAAAGGTTAAACGCTGCGCTAAACACTGGGCTCTTTCAGTCAACTCAGTGGCCACAGGCCCTGGATAACATGCTGTTTCAGTCCACATTGAGTCTACAGGCAGGGTGGGCGTTTAAAAAAAAATTTTTTTTTGCTAGGACAAAAGACAAAGAAAATTGCCAATGTTGCGACCACACGGTCTTCATTAGGAAACGGAAAGAAAGCAATAGCTAAGTGAGAATCTAGAGAAAATAAATAAAAATGAATACAACCCGTTACAGCTGTCACCGTGTAGCACTGATCATGTGATGAATGCATCACCTATAAGCAGTAATCTGCCCATGGAACATAGGCCTTCACTTAATCCTTACCACACCCCTGTCTTATAACTATTCCAGTTCTTCCAATGTTTTCTTATTTCTTTCTCCATTTCTTTTTATTCCTGCCCCCCCCCACCCCCCCCCCCCCCCACCCCCCCCCCCCACCCCCCCCCCCCCCCCCCCCCCCTCCTTATTTTACCCTGGAGATTCCAGAACAAGGACTGTCATGTGATGCTATTAAATAATATAAGAACACAGGTATGTGGCAGGCACTCATTAGAAAGATGGAGAACACTAGACAACAGTAAAAGGTAAAGGTAGTCCCATACCAGATACTGTCGTAGGGAAGTGAAGTGTTACAGACTTCACTATACTAGGTCCAGCATTGAGAGGTGGGGTGGGCAGTTCCCTTCCTCGCTACCTTTTCCTTCCCTAACTCAAGAGCAGTCAGGTACCAATTTACAGCTTGGTAGACTGGAGTGTATCGACACCGTGAATCGGACCTCGCACCTATGCTGCGAGAGACCAGCGCTCTAACCACTCTGTCAATTGGACGCTCTAGACAACAGTAACCAAAGTAATAGGCTCACTAGAGAATTGAATCAAGGTGAGCCTATCACTTCTCTTATTTTTCTGCTGTGTAGTCTCTCCTCCTTTCTTCCCCGTGGATGCCAGCCACATACCCACTTTCATCTATTATTCCCTATTCTTTGTTTCTTTATGTGATGCTATGAGCTGGTTAAATGAGCAGTTATTGTCCTTTATGCTGCCAATATCTTTATTTCATAATGGTTTTCCAAGATGAAAGTGGCTCTCTGGCCTCTTGTCTAGTGTCAACAAGTACTACATTAAATGTACAACAAATGTGCTTTAAATGGCAAAAAAATGGTAATGGAAAACATGATGAAAAACGAAAAGGAGTAAAAGAAAGAGAGAAAGAAGCAATTGAATAAAAGAGCATAAAGAAAGGCAAGAGTAGAAGTGGAAGAAATGGAAAGAGCGGAAGGAGGAGCAGAAGAAAGCCAAATGCCAGAACACGAGTGGGGATACTGTGTCACAAAACCTAATTTCTTACTCCACGGACTCGTAATTACATTTGCCAGATTCTGTTTATGCCAGAGAAACTCTGACCATAAACAACCGTCGTCGAATCAATATCTGTTTAACAATTTGAAATGTTCTGATCTCCCTGCTTTGCTGATAAAATCTCCTTCTAGGTGGTGAGTAATTTCTAAACTGTAATGTTGTGACATTACAGGGAAAAGACAAAGATTACGAGGGTGAGTAATATCTAAGCTATAATGTTTTGACATTACAGGGGGAAAAAAACCAAGATTATGAGAAAAAAATGCAGGAAATTAAAAACAAAAAAGACTGCACTTAAAGAAACACCCTTATAAGATATAGAATCATACATATATCTTGGCAGCAATACATACAAAGTTGGAGGGGACTGCGATATTAAAAACAGAACACAAAAGGCAAGAGGAATGTCAATAAATCGGGAAATGAAATCCTACATGAAAATAAGAATATTCAAATCAAATTTCAAGTCAGTCCTATCGCATAGCTCTGAAACATGGAGGACAAGAAAAACCACAATCAAGAAGTTATTGACTTTCATAAATGGGTGCCTGCGTAGAACAGAAGGATTGAAATGATATAACAAGATTACCAATGTGAAGCTGAGGACAAGAGCCAGTGGAACAAGAGATGAAAAGAAGATGCTGGCGATGGACAGGACACGCAGTAAGTGAACCTGCTATACAAGGTAGTCCTTGTTCTAGAATCCTGAAAGAGAGGTAGAAGACAAAAAAAAAAAAAAAGCTCATGGTGAAGAGAAGTCGAGACAAAAATGAAAGGGATGGAAAAGAAATGTGAAGACCTACAGCTGATGGCACAGAACAGGAGAACTTGAAGGTTAATGAATGAATGATGTGATGACATACTTGTCATTTTCAGGAGACGAACAAGGAAAATGAAAGTAACAGATTCCATTATATTACCTGTTATCCAGAGACAAAAATAAAGGTTTTGTCTGAATGTAAGAATACGAAAAACTGACGTAGTTGAGTGTGGGAACAGTGGGGGTTCTTCTTCTTTCACCTTTTAACTTCCTAAGGAGTATGAGCTTTTATGTCAAGTCTTCCCTGTCCTGTGCCATCAAGTCTTCCCTGTCCTGTGCCATCAAGTCTTCCCTGTCATGTGCCATCAAGTCTCCCTGTCCTGTGCCATCAAGTCTTCCCTGTCCTGTGCCATCAAGTCTCCCTGTCCTGTGCCATCAAGTCTCCCTGTCCTGTGCCATCAAGTCTTCTCTGTCCTGTGCCATCAAGTCTTCCCTGTCCTGTGCCATCAAGTCTTCCCTGTCCTGTGCCATCAAGTCTCCCTGTCCTGTGCCATCCTCTCAAGATCTTTCCACGTCTACTTCATCCTCGTCATGTCTGTCCCCAGTTATCTTCTCCATGTGTTCTTTGGTCTACCTCTAACTCTCTTACCCTGGGGACTCCAGAACAAGGACTGCCTTGTAATGCTATCAACAGGTTTCCTCAGTGTGTATCCTATCCATCTCCAGCATCTTCTTCTCATCTCTTGTTCCACTGGTGCTTGTCTAATTCTTGTCATCAGTTCAACATTAGAGATCATGCCGTAGCTTTTTCAATCCTTCTATTCTACGCAAGCATCCATTTATGAAAGTCTGTAGCAATGGTTACACTGAACAAAATGTTATGGGTCAGCCAGAATCTTGTCTAGTCTGTATAACTGATCATTTTCCTTTTCGCTCCCTATGGAGCATGATGCCACCAACTGTTGCCCTTGCAGGAAGCCTGTATCAAAGCATTCATCTACTCTTGCAGAGATGATTCTGTAGCAATTTATTTTATACGATGAGGTTGCTGAACCTCTTACACAACCTCATGTTAATCAGCTATTTTGACATGTCTTCTTCATGTATTCCCTGCCTTTTCCTCCTCTTTCCTTGTGCATTCCACTCTGAGGCCTGCCTGGGTATATTTTTCATGAGTTATCCTTATAGTGTGGCCTATCCATCTGACAATTTAAGGACAAGGTCTTTTGCCTTTTGTGCACAGCACAGTTTATTACTTCAGTCAACCTTGTCCATGCCCATTCAGAAAGTCATTTGCTGGCTGCTTTCTGAGCCCTTTACATTTGTATAGTGCGGCGGTACTTTGTAGTCTAGGCTGTCTTTAATGTGTTTCAGTTTTACTGTCTAATTCAGGGGTTCTTAACCTTTTTTTTGCTCATGTCCCCCCAGTCTCACTGACATCTGTAGTCACTGTTAGCTGGAAAAAAATGTACTTTAGCATCTTACTTTGGCTCCCTAGAAGTATGGCATAACCTCCTGGGGAAGGGGGGGGGGGGGCCATAGGGCCCGCGATGAGAACCCCTGGTCTAATTCATTTCATTCATTGGAGTTAAGTGAACTGCTCCAATAATGGTTCTCATGCTTATGTAAAATAGAAGAATTGAAATGGCAGGATAAGATCACCAATGCTGAACTGATGACAAGAACCAGTTGATCAAGAGGTGAGAAGATGACACTGGCACTGGACAGGACACCGACAGTAGGAAAACCTGGTGGTAGCATTACAAGGCAGACCTTGTTCAGGAGTCCCTGGGTAAGAGAGAGAGAAGAAAACTGAAAAAAAAAAAACAAACAAATGGAGAAGGGAAGTTGAGACAGACAAGACAGGCATAAAGAAGACATGGAAATACCTTGAGTGGATGGTTACAGGTCTCTTACAGTAGGTATTGCTGTGTTATGGTTATTTGTAAATGAACTGGTTGTGGGTTCATGTTAATGCGAAGGTCTCTGCTGCTTATCTGGCCACACAATTTTAAGGATTATCAAGGCAAGTGTGACAGAAGTTCATATTTTGTCTAAGCACTTACTTAGGGAGAATATACGAGGGACGTTCAGAAAGTAATACACCACATCGTTTTTCTCAGCTAATAATGAAAATAGAAGCATGAAATTTTGCACATTTTAAATATGACATGTGCCAATTGTGTGCACCAAATTGCACCACAACCGGCCAAATAATACAGCTGCCCTAAACCGTTGAAATGGAGCGTGTTAGCAACTTGCGTTATAAATAGTGAATTGTGATAGAATTTCTCGTTGCAGAGAAGGAAACTGTTGTGAATATTCACAAGCGTCTATGTGATGTGTATGGAAGTTTTGCAGTCGACAGGAGTACAGTCAGTCACTGGGTTCAGAGAATCAAAGAATCAGGAAGTGGAGATACAGAGCTGCTTGATCGGCCGCACTGTGGACGTCCTGCCACAGCCACCAACGCAGAAATGTTGAAATGCGCTGAGGGCATTATTCTTACTGATAGGCGAATCACTACTCAACAATTGGCCTTACAGCTGTCAGTCAGCATTGGTAGTGCAAATGCAGTTATAAAAACTCTCAGATTTTCTAAGGTTTGCGCAAGATGGGTTCCTCGAAGTCTCGCAAAGGAAAGCAATTTCTTCTGAATTGTTGGAGCATTTCAATGCTGATGGAGAGAACTTTTTGGCTAAGATCATTACAGGTGACGAAACCTGGGCACATCATTTTGAACCTGAGACAAAAAGACAGTCAATGGAGTGGCATCATCCGCAATCACCAAGAAGAAAGAAATTCAAGACAATTCCTTCAGCTGGAAAGGTCATGATCACTGTCTTTTGGGACATTGAAGGTGTGATTCTTGTGGACGTTATGCCAAGAGGAGAGACAATCAATTCGCAAGCTTACAATAAGACATTGAAAAAACTCAATCAACGTTTTCGCAGAGTTCGGCCGCACAAGAATCCAGCAGACCTGCTTCTCCTTCATGACAATGCGCACCCTCACACAAGTCTGGCAACACGGGAAGCAATCACCAAATTGGGTTGGACTGTACTACCCCATCCACCCTATAGTCCCGATTTGGCACCCTCTGATTTTCATCTGTTTGGTCCCCTTAAAGATGCACTCCGTGGGACAAGGTTTGAAGATGATGAAGGAGTGATTCATGCAGCTAAGAAATGGCTACATGATCAAGACAAAATCTGGTACAGGCTAGGAATACATGCACTTGTTTCGCGCTGGCATAAAGCCGTACAAGTTGATGGGGATTATGTTGAATAATACCGATGTTTACATGACATATCCATGTATATTGTGTATAAATTTCATGCTTTTTGAATAAACAGCTCCTGAGAAAAATGATGTGGTGCATTACTTTCTGAACGCCCCTCGTATCAAGGACAATAAATGTTACTCCCTCAATTTAAAAATGCATTAATTAAACTATGTAACAATACACAGTACTGGGTTCTTGTGTTCGCACAGGGGCAGATAATATTGTCAAGTAAAACAAATAGCTACAAAAACCACTGATGCAAGTGTACAAGAACAGGCAAGGGGGCCAAATGCAGTACTGACCCCTTGCTATTTGAAGAGTGAAAATAAGGAGAAAGAAAGGTTGACTACTCTGTTATTTGAATGTAACTGTTCAATGTATCGTACTCTATCTGAAATGACTGTGCTGAGTTTGATATTAAGTGAAATTTTCCATTGTACTGTAATTCAAATATACAGTATTTTTCCCCCCACTGTGCTATTTTAAAATAAAATGTACTTTTTCCCTCTGTATCTGAAATGTAAATTTTCAAAAAAAAGAAACTCTCTGCAACATTCAAAATACAAATATAAAAATTAAAACAAAAAATTGCATAAAGGCAACAGGACTTAAAAAGTGATTGTGGTCCATTAAAGCCACAATATGAATGTAAGCACTGAAGTTAAAAAAACAATTTTAATGACTCCTTAAGGCGTGAAAAAGAAAAAAGAAGGGGACTATTCTGTATTTAAATGTAACTGTTAATTGTGCTCTGTCTGAAATCATCATTCCTTATCACTGTGCTGAGCTTGATATTAAATGAAAATTTTTCCATTGCGCCGTGATTCACATGAAAGGTATTTTTTCCCCACTGGAGTGCTGTTGAAATAAATTCAATTTATTTCAGGGGCTCTGATCGGGTTGATACAAATTTGTACATTTCTTACCCAGATTCTACAAGTTTTAGTGAAATAAAGTAATATGTAGTGTTATCCACTTTTTTTGTTGTTGTTGCTTATAAGCAGCTGTAAATAATAAATTATGCTCAATGCGACATAATCATTAAAATAATCAGTAACGTGTTGTGTTTGTAATGATCAGATTCTGCTCACTGCAGAATCTAAGGAGTCGCTTTCCATTGTCATTGAGAGTATCTTCTCCATATCTTCCGATAACTCCACCCCATCTAGCATGGTCATTTCCAACTCTGGCATTAAAATCTCCGAGCATGATAACTTCATCTAGGCAGTCATCCACTGTCCTTTGAAGCAGCTCGAAGAATTCCTCCTTGACCTCTGCTCTCTCATCCTCATTTGGCCCATACACTATGACCAGGTTGACTATGGTTTCTCCTTCTTTTAGTTTTACCCTTCTTTTAGTTTTACCCCATAAGCGCATACATGCATACACTAGATGTGAACCAACCAAGAATGAGAAGTCAGTGATCGACTATGCCATTGTTCGGAGAAGCTCATTCAGATATGTCCGAGATGCAAGAGTCTGGAGGGGGCCAGAGATTGGAAGTGATCACTACCTGCTAACAATCAAACGAACAACTGAAAGAGTTGCTCAGCCTAGGAACTGCCCAACATCACGCAAGAAACCAAGTAAACGAGCAGGAGAAATGAGCATTAGGACCTACAAGCTGAGAGAGCCAGAAATTAAGACCAGATATCAGGGGCTTATTGCTACAGCAGTGAGCAACACAGAAGAACGACCTGATGACTTGGAAACCCTCTGGAATAAATTCAAGGATATCATAAAGACAGCTGCTGCAGAAGCATGCGGTGAAGTCCGACTTGGGAACCAGAGAAAGAGGACACCTTGGTGGACAGAGGAAGTCAAAGAGAAAATAAGAGAGAAGAAAATGGCATGGAAACAATACTTAGGAGCTAAAAAACACAACAGGACAAATGGAAAAAATATAGAGAATATGTGACACTCAGAACAGAAGCAAAGAACAAAGTGCTAGCAGCAAAACAGAAGTCCTGGGAAGAATTTGGAGAAAAGCTAGAAAAACATGCACAAGAAAACCAGAAATTGTTCTATAAGACCCTAAAGAACATGAGGAAGGAAAAACAATGTCCTCTCAAATTTATAAAGGACAAGCAAGGCAAATTGCTTACTGCCCCAAAGGAAGTAATGGAAAGATGGAAAGAATATTTCTCAGAACTCCTGGATGGTGAGCATGGTGAAGCATCAGAAATGATAATCACTAGCACAGAAGAGAAAACCAATGATGGTGAAGATGACATAAAGATGGAAGAACTGAGGGCAGCACTGGAGAAAATCAAGATGGGCAAAGCAGCAGGGCACGATGGTATAACACCAGAAATGGTTAAGTACATGGGAGCATCAGGCGACCTATTACTCCTAAAGGTCCTACAGGCAGCATGGTGCAACAAGACCATACCAAAGGATTGGGAGATTGCCATTATAACACCAATTTTCAAAAAGGGTGACAATCGACAATGTGGAAACCATAGAGGCATATCCCTTCTCAGTGTCCCTGGTAAAATCTACCCTAGAATCCTAGAGCAGAGACTCTGACGCCTAGCTGAGCCACAATTGGATGAGGTCCAGTGCGGATTCCGAGCAAACCGAAGTACTCAAGACCTAATCTTCACACTCAGACAGCTGAGTGAAAAGGCCCTTGAGTATAAGAGTGAGATCCATCTTTGTTTCATAGATCTGGAAAAGGCGTTTGACAGAGTCCCCTGGAGCAAACTTTGGGACTGTTTGGCAAGGAAGAATATTCCAGCACCTCTGATTCATGCTATACAGAGCTTCTACAAGTCTTGCAGAAATTATGTGAGGACAGCAAACCATAAGTCAGAAGAGTTCAGGACCACCACTGGTGTAAGACAAGGTGATATCCTATCACCTTACCTCTTCATACTCCTTATGGACGATGTCATCAAGGCATGTAAGGAGAGAACAAGAAAGTATTCAGTGGGGTACTGGAAGATGAGACAGGTCTATATTTCGGAGCTGGCATTTGCTGATGATGTTGCCCTGATTGCTAAATCAGAGGCACATCTCCAATCCAACCTGCAAGTCTGGAAGGAAGAGCTGGAGAAGAGAGGGATGGTCATAAGCAGCTCTAAAACAAAATCCATGGTGATATCACGAGAAGAAAGAAAACATCAGATTAAGTTCGGAGAACAGGTCCTGGAACACGTCGACCACTTTAAATATCTCGGAGCTATTATAGACCGAAAGGGAGGCATCAAAGAAGAGTTGGCCACTCGAAAAGCAGCGGCTGGGAGACTTTTTCAGGCCATAAATCGTGGATTCCTCAGCAAGAAAGAGGTTGGTAAGAAAACAAAGATGGCTGTATACCGCTCCACCTATGTCCCAGTCTTGACATATGGATGCGAGTCGTGGGCAATGACTACAACCCACAAAAGCCAGATCCAAACCTCAGAAATGAGGTATCTGAGGAAAGTGGGTGAAGTAACAAGAAGAGACATGGTCCGCAACCAGACGATCCGTCAAGGCCTAAAATCCCATCCGCTGCAGACCCAAATAGAACAGTCCCAACTAAGATGGTTTGGCCATGTCTGCAGAATGGGAGAAGATCGGCTACCACGACAAGCATGGGAAACAAAGAGCCAGGGATCCAGACCTCCAGGATGACCCAGAGTCCGCTGGGAGGACAACATTAGACAATCTTTGAAGGACCGAGGACTAGAATGGAACCAGGCCAGGAAGAAGACAGCTGATAGAATGGTCTGGCGCTCTCTCTTCCAAACCTCTACACTTCACGGTAGAAGGGGAACGACTAAGTAAGTAAGTAAGTAACGTGTTGGCTGCCATCAGCATTAGCAAAAAGTGATGAATGAATGACAGACCACGCAGACTCCTTGCAAATCCCACATCAATTGAAAAATAGGCAGCTTGATTTTAATGGTTGATTTTTTATTCACATGGCCTAAACATCTCGCCGAATCTCATGACACAAATATCGGCTGTGGTATAGCGCAAAACGATCGATTTATATATAGTTAATAATTAGGCAAAAAAAACCTGTACAGAAATTATGTATGGGGCGTACACATCTGACAACGCAAACACCTTGTACAGATTATGGGTAAACCATAACGTGTGGCATGTATGAAATTGTACTTTTCATTGTTTGCATTTAAAATGTAATTTTTCAAATTACAAAAAGAAATATTCAGCAACTTTTAAAACACAAATACAAAAATAAACACAAAATATTTCATAAAGGTGACAGGACTCAGGTAGTGCATGTGGTCCACTAAAGCCACAATATGAATTTAAATAACTGACGTTAAAACATTCTTAATGACTCCAAAAATAATTCAACTGCATACACTGCATGCTCCTGACACAGGAAACAGTAAGTGCAATGAATAAAAATTACTGGAAATGAGGAACAAAACAACTTTACTCTAAGCAAAAGTTAACAACAAAATTACAACTAATAAATTAACATCGCCAACATAAAACACTGCATACATTGCGGTGACAATGAAATAACAACTTTATCACAACCTACCCTTTGGACATAGGAAGACACTGTGAAAGGGCCACAATCAAGGGCCAGCTGGCCTCTGGAGGCGTTTGTGACACAACATAACAGATATTTAAAGTTTCCCATGTACTTTTATGAAAAACAAGAAGATAATATGAACCCTTGCATACCATAATACAGGCATGTTCACATCGCTGATTATTAGCAACTAAGACATTTCATTCTCAATATCTGACTCTACATATCGTATTCAAACCATGGTAATATTTAACACATGACTGATGTTGGCACTAAATGTTCAAACTTTAATGCTGTGTCAAATATGTTCCTGAATAACCAATGAAAATTCAGAATTCCTGTCATCATTACACAAGGAATTCATCATCAATCTCCTCTGAGCTCCTTATGGAGCATGGAGCTACCATGCTACCTGATTTACAGCTGGTCCACGTGCAGGAAGTCTCCACCAAGCATTCACATGCTCTTGCAGCAGTGATTTCTATGGCAAATTTGTTTTACGTGATGAAGTTGCCAACCTCATGCACAACCTCATATTAGTTGCCTCGTACGACATGCCTGAGGGTACAGTAGTGTGATGCTACACTGTAATTCTGACTTTTAACAGGCCCGATTCTGTGGTTCTATTTTGAATTTTCACCAGTTTTATTTTCTTCTGATCACGCGATTTTCCGTTGTTTACGGAAATCGCTATTTTCGGACACGCTTTTTCACCATTTTAGTTCTTCTCATTTGAATATATATCGTGTTTGGTATTTTTGAGTAGATAAATTAAATGGGTTCGTTTTGCGATGGTAGGTTTAGTTTTCACTCGGCCAGTTTTTTTCTCTTATAGATTTTTTTCACGATCACGGAGATTTCGTTGTTTACGAAAATCATCGCCATTTCCGGCACGCGGTATCACGAGTCCGGAAACACGCGGCCGTCACAGGACGTGACGCAATTTTTAGACACGCGGTTTTCAAATCTGATTGGCGCAGCTCATAGTTATGGTTATTTTTCTAAGCAGTTCCACTGGTCGAGGGAAAGCTAGGGTAGGCTTAGGAATGAACACGCGTGGGTGGCCCCGGTGTGTATAAATAGCCAGTTAGAACTGTGGGCAAATCTCTTGAAGAAATCTTGCCTGCCGTCAGACTACGTCGATTTATCGTTCTCCACTGTGGGAAAAACCAGCGATGAATTGGTATGTAGGATTTTATCTTATTATCGTTTTATTCATTAGTGGGTTGTTGAGAATTTCGCCCGTAGTTAATTCTTCGGGGGACATTAACTTTTTAGTTCTAAAGGATAGTGCCATCCATTATCATTTTTTTGAAGAACGACGTAAATGCAACAGTGTGCTTATTCCTTCTGGGATTTTGGCAATAGATAGGAGTGTGTGAAGTTGTGAGAAACACGTGTGCCCATTTTGTAGAATGTTATGTAAAACCACCATTTATTTCTGTGTATTTACTAATGTAATTTTATGGGGAAAACCCTGGTGTGTTCGTTAATTTTTCTGAGCCTTAAAAATGTGAGAAATATTGTCGGAGGGTTCAGATTTACGTTGTAAGTGAATTATACTGCTTAGGGGAGGAAACTATTCCTATAGCGAGATGTAATTTAATTTTGGAGCAAGCCGGGAAACCTCATGTGTAATGTTAAAAAGGAGACCCCGGAATTTCGGACAAAAGGAGTTCCCGAGTTGGAAATGTTGACACGTGGGTAGCCACGCGTCACAAATAGATAAGAGGCAGACGGTGTCTGGGCTATTGTTTATTTTACCTGGCAGATTTTAGTAGAAGGAGGGGGGCTGAAGAGGCCACGTGGGATAGTGGTATTTTATGTATTGTGTGAAGAACGAGAGAGAGTAGGAGGAGTGTGATTTTAGTGCCGTGTGGATAGAATTATTTTATGTATCGTATATGTTAGAGATAAGCGATTTTAGAGAGGGTGTACATTAGGCGCTGTTTCTTTTAATTTCAGCGAGTCCCGGCGAAACAGTGGGGAGCATAATTTTGTCAAATAAAATTATCCACGGCAAAAGACATATCTCAGGGTCAGAGTACTCTAGTTATCGTCAGGAGCAAAAGAAAAATACTCTACTGTCTCCGGCAGTGAAGCCCCTATGCTTCAGCTGGAACGGGGTTTATTTATCATACAGCCCGGAGCATCGCTATTATAGTCTCTAGCAACGGCAGGTGGCCGTGAGACTGAGTTACATTGCCTACAGCCAGAACTTTAGGCCGTGTTTTTTTTTCCTCTAACTACGGAGCGGGTTAAAAGAGGGAAGCTATTCAGCAGCAGAGAAGTTTTGTCGACAGTTCATCAAGTACCTCATGCTTGACGCCAGAACTTCATCATCATCATCGCAGAATTCAGGAACAGGTGACAGGGTTACCATGCCTGGTCTTGAAAGGAACGAGAGGAGAGCATAACGGAGACGCAGCATCATCAGTTGGCGAGACACTGAGACCAAGAGCGATAGAGAGAGAGATAGAGAAGGAGGGAGAAGATAGACAGGACCAGTAGGGTCTGTTCAGTATCTGGTTGAAGGATAGACACTGAGCCATTGTGTTACTCCAAGTCTATTATTTTAGCATTTCCAGTGGTGTTAGATAGCGGCGCTTATCGCCTAACCAGTGGAAAGCTGTGTAGACGTTCGTTGAGGAAGAGTCAGCAGGACTAAGACAGTAAACTCTTAGTTGTGTTAGAGAGTGGAGGCTAAAGTTGACAGCCCCACAATAGTAGAGTTATTAAATCACTAATCATTTTATTGTTCCTCAGCAGGGTGACAGAAAGAGTGAATGTGATTTGGAGTTTTTTTGTTTTTGTTTTCTAGTGTCTATCTAATCTAATTTGTACGTTGTTTTCAGGCCGTGCAACAGTGCACGCTATCGACTGACTTGATGACGTATGATGCCATTTTATGTTTTTCTTGTATGTAAATAAATATATACATATATTATTTACTGGATCAGCTTCTATTCTTTACTATACTTACTTTACGTCGTCTGTATAGTGGTGTCTGTGGTCGTATTTATACACCTTATCTCCTTGTGTTTCAAGGCAGTCAGAGGCGGGGAGACTATAGCCATTTTTTTAAGTCACGAAGCGGCAGGGGGAGATTCAAATCCTGGGTCTATCTCTTGAGCCAATAGTCTCACCTGTCCACAGGCATGTCATTTTCCATCTAATTCTATCTTCTCAGACTTTCTCATACTAGGGTCTTGCTTTCATTCAGGCAAACTCTATAAACGTAAAACCACTTCGTGACAAGTGGGCGGCAATCGTCCGGTGGATCATTCTGTGGAGATCAATTCTGTGATCTAGATTCATAGATTGTCTCTAGGAAGTTCTGAGAATAGAATTTCTTTAAATATCCCCTAGACTTGAGCTATTAGAACTGATCCAGTTATAGGTGTTTCCACAGGTTGCAGTCTAGTAGATTTTTGTGGTATTTTTGATTTATATGACTAAGAGGTAATTGATGGCATACCGACATATTTTTCTTTAACAGGAAGGGAATTTAGTTTTTGGTAGCTTCTTAACTAAATTTTTCTCAGGTTATTATTCAGACTTGGTGATAGTCTGAGGTCGGGTTTTCGGAACAGCGGTTTAAGAGGGAGTATTTTATATTACGTAACAGGTTGTTCCTTCTCTTTTCCTTTTCTGTCATTTCTCTGTATTTGGGAACTTACAGCAGTTTACAGGTAAGATGGCGGATATGGCCAAGTTACGAGCTGCCTGGCGCGACGCTGCCCAGGACATGGGAATGGATAAGGAGGAGACTAAGGCCTACCTGATAAGGGAAAATGATAGGCATATTCAGCTGGAGAAAGAGAAAGAGGACAGGGAAGCCGCCGCAGAAGCAGCAAAAGAGGAAAGGATAGCCGCCGCGGAAGCAGCGGAGAGACAGGCCGAGATGGAACTTCGGAAATTGGAAGCACAGGAGAAGGCAGCAGAAAGGGAAGCACAGGAGAAGGCAGCAGAAAGACAGCATGAACTTGCCTTGCGTTCTCTGGAACTGCAGTATCGATCTTTGGAAGGCAGTTCAGCTAATGGAGATTCACCCGGAGCAGGAGCGACAGACACCTCAGGAAACGGAGGGCCCCGAATGGCAGCCATGAGCTTCCCATTTGACTCGTTCCCTAATGGGAATGAAAAGATTGACGTGTTCTTGGAGAAATTTCAAAGAATGGCAAAGGCATACGGGTTGGATGAGAGTTTGTGGTGTCTAAAATTATCACAATACCTCAAAGGTCATGCTTATGAAGTCTACAACAAG
Organism: Oreohelix idahoensis; assembly: GCA_024509875.1. Lineage (NCBI taxonomy): Eukaryota > Metazoa > Mollusca > Gastropoda > Stylommatophora > Oreohelicidae > Oreohelix > Oreohelix idahoensis. The sequence continues at coordinate 183,857 of JAMPIV010011863.1, forward strand.
ATGCTCCTAGATGACCAGAACAACTTTGAGGCACTGCGAAATGCTTTGTTGCAAAGATTTCAGTGGACTCCACGGAAATGCCAAACCATGTTCAGGGAGAGCAGGCCGGAGAAGGGAGAGAGTTTCGCACAGTTTGCCGAGCGGGTGAGAAATTACCTTACCCGGTGGAGGGAACTGTCAGGACTGGCAAAAACTTTTGAAGGGTTGGAAGAGTTAGTTCTGTGTGAGCAGATAAAGGCTAACATGTCTCCTGATTTGAGGAGGTATCTGGCGGAGCAGGGAGCCCAGCAACTCGATCAGATTATCGTGTTCGCCGAAAGGTACCAGACAGCACAGGCCGAAGTACTAGGACAGAAACGGAAAAACCCAGACCTGCCAGCCCCAGACAAAGGAGCTTCATCATCGCAGTCAGCTACTTCACCAGCTCATCAGCAACCAGGGCCTTCTCGCAAGGAGCCTCATTCAGGTTATAACTTGCGCCCCCAGCAGCATAACAGAGCACCGACAACAACCTCTCAGGAACCCGCTAGGAACAGAGGAGATAATGAGAGGTATTGTCAGAATTGTAGAACCACTTCCCACTGGACATCCCGGTGCATGAATAAACCCCCAGCTCATCATGCAGCTTGTTTAAGACCGGTGAGATGGACTAAAGGGAATAAATGGGAACCAGTCCAGGCAGAGAAGTTGTTCTCTAATAGTGGACCAGCCGTAGTGAATGGGATGGCCACTACGTGTTTGTTTGACAGCGGGCTTACTTACCACAGTATCATCGCTCGTCATTTGGTAAAACCAGGGCAGTGGACAGGAGAACTAGTTGATATTGGTGGCATTTTGAGAAGAGGTATCTCACAGCGTCTGCCCGTAGCTAATATTGAGGTGAAATGCAAGTTTGTGTCTGGCACCATCAAGGCAGCTGTAATGGCACAGCCAGCACATGATTTCATCCTGGGAAGCCCATACTTAGTTTTGGGGAACCCAACCACACCGATCCTTGCTAATGCAAGGGGGCCTACTGCAGGCCAGAAAAGTGAAAGGGGAAAGCCCCACATTCACTGAGCCCCACGGGAGCTCAAACATCCTTGTCTTGCTATGAAGAGGATTGACGCCTCTAAAGACAGTGGAACGTTATTTACAGAGGCGTATTCGCCTGTTCGGCCTAAAGGTCAAACAGTGGTGACGCCTCTGATTTCGGAAGTATCTTCTTTGTCGTCGGGAATTAGGCCCCCGATGGTATTACATCTCTCAAGGGAGGGAAATACTGACAAGAAGGAACATGTGCACGGTTCTTCAGTCAACCGTAAACAGTTACGCCCTGTTACGACGATGTCTGGCCAAGCCAGCCAGTCTGTTTCAAAACACTGGGAGGCCGCACCATTTGGTAATCATTATTTACCACGCGCCGCCAGGAAAATTCGTGGGCGAAGGAAACACATGAGAGGGAGGAGGAAGGGCGACCAGTCATGTTGCAGTCGCCAGGAGGAAATCCCCTGGCGTGACCCTCACGATCCAGGGCTTGCCGAGATTCTCAAGGATATGGAGATGGGCCTGTATGATAATGCAAATTATGATAGTGATTAGATCGGGATGTAGATCTAGATAAGGGCCAGTATGAAACCCAGAGATTTCAGTGATTTAGCACGGTTCCCGTACTTGAAAGGGGGGACTTATGTGATGCTACACTGTAATTCTGACTTTTAACAGGCCCAATTCTGTGGTTCTATTTTGAATTTTCACCAGTTTTATTTTCTTCTGATCACACGATTTTCCGTTGTTTACGGAAATCGCTATTTTCGGACACGCTTTTTCACCATTTTAGTTCTTCTCATTTGAATATATATCGTGTTTGGTATTTTTGAGTAGATAAATTAAATGGGTTCGTTTTACAATGGTAGGTTTAGTTTTCACTCGGCCAGTTTTTTTCTCTTATAGATTTTTTTCACGATCACGGAGATTTCGTTGTTTACGAAAATCATCGCCATTTCCGGCACGCGGTATCACGAGTCCGGAAACACGCGGCCGTCACAGGACGTGACGCAATTTTTAGACACGCGGTTTTCAAATCTGATTGGCGCAGCTCATAGTTATGGTTATTTTTCTAAGCAGTCCCATTGGTCGAGGGAAAGCTAGGGTAGGCTTAGGAATGAACACGCGTGGGTGGCCCTGGAGTGTATAAATAGCCAGTTAGAACTGTGGGCAAATCTCTTGAAGAAATCTTGCCTGCCGTCAGACTACGTCGATTTATCGTTCTCCACTGTGGGAAAAACCAGCGATGAATTGGTATGTAGGATTTTATCTTATTATCGTTTTATTCATTAGTGGGTTGTTGAGAATTTCGCCCGTAGTTAATTCTTCGGGGGACATTAACTTTTTAGTTCTAAAGGATAGTGCCATCCATTATCATTTTTTTGAAGAACGACGTAAATGCAACAATGTGCTTATTCTTTCTGGGATTTTGGCAATAGATAGGAGTGTGTGAAGTTGTGAGAAACACGTGTGCCCATTTTGTAGAATGTTATGTAAAACCACCATTTATTTCTGTGTATTTACTAATATAATTTTATGGGGAAAACCCTGGTGTGTTCGTTAATTTTTCTGAGCCTTAAAAATGTGAGAAATATTGTCGGAGGGTTCAGATTTACGTTGTAAGTGAATTATACTGCTTAGGGGAGGAAACTATTCCTATAGCGAGATGTAATTTAATTTTGGAGCAAGCCGGGAAACCTCATGTGTAATGTTAAAAAGGAGACCCCGGAATTTCGGACAAAAGGAGTTCCCGAGTTGGAAATGTTGACACGTGGGTAGCCACGCGTCACAAATAGATAAGAGGCAGACGGTGTCTGGGCTATTGTTTATTTTACCTGGCAGATTTTAGTAGAAGGAGGGGGGCTGAAGAGGCCACGTGGGATAGTGGTATTTTATGTATTGTGTGAAGAACGAGAGAGTGTAGGAGGAGTGTGATTTTAGTGCCGCGTGGATAGAATTATTTTATGTATCGTATATGTTAGAGATAAGCGATTTTAGAGAGGGTGTACATTAGACGCTGTTTCTTTTAATTTCAGCGAGTCCCGGCGAAACAGTGGGGAGCATAATTTTGTCAAATAAAATTATCCACGGCAAAAGACATATCTCAGGGTCAGAGTACTCTAGTTATCGTCAGGAGCAAAAGAAAAATACTCTACTGTCTCCGGCAATGAAGCCTCTATGCTTCAGCTGGAACGGGGTTTATTTATCATACAGCCCGGAGCATCGCTATTATAGTCTCTAGCAACGGCAGGTGGCCGTGAGACTGAGTTACATTGCCTACAGCCAGAACTTTAGGCCGTGTTTTTTTTTCCTCTAACTCCGGAGCGGGTTAAAAGAGGGAAGCTATTCAGCAGCAGAGAAGTTTTGTCGACAGTTCATCAAGTACCTCATGCTTGACGCCAGAACTTCATCATCATCATCGCAGAATTCAGGAACAGGTGACAGGGTTACCATGCCTGGTCTTGAAAGGAACGAGAGGAGAGCATAACGGAGACGCAGCATCATCAGTTGGCGAGACACTGAGACCAAGAGCGATAGAGAGAGAGATAGAGAGAGAGAGAAGGAGGGAGAAGATAGACAGGACCAGTAGGGTCTGTTCAGTATCTGGTTGAAGGATAGACACTGAGCCATTGTGTTACTCCAAGTCTATTATTTTAGCATTTCCAGTGGTGTTAGATAGCGGCGCTTATCGCCTAACCAGTGGAAAGCTGTGTAGACGTTCGTTGAGGAAGAGTCAGCAGGACTAAGACAGTAAACTCTTAGTTGTGTTAGAGAGTGGAGGCTAAAGTTGACAGCCCCACAATAGTAGAGTTATTAAATCACTAATCATTTTATTGTTCCTCAGCAGGGTGACAGAAAGAGTGAATGTGATTTGGAGTTTTTTTGTTTTTGTTTTCTAGTGTCTATCTAATCTAATTTGTACGTTGTTTTCAGGCCGTGCAACAGTGCACGCTATTGACTGACTTGATGACGTATGATGCCATTTTATGTTTTTCTTGTATGTAAATAAATATATACATATATTATTTACTGGATCAGCTTCTATTCTTTACTATACTTACTTTACGTCGTCTGTATAGTGGTGTCTGTGGTCGTATTTATACACCTTATCTCCTTGTGTTTCAAGGCAGTCAGAGGCGGGGAGACTATAGCCATTTTTTTAAGTCACGAAGCGGCAGGGGGAGATTCAAATCCTGGGTCTATCTCTTGAGCCAATAGTCTCACCTGTCCACAGGCATGTCATTTTCCATCTAATTCTATCTTCTCAGACTTTCTCATACTAGGGTCTTGCTTTCATTCAGGCAAACTCTATAAACGTAAAACCACTTCGTGACAAGTAGTCCTATTCTTTCTTTATCTCTTCAGAGACCTGCGGGAGCTACATGAGACACACAAGGAATTATTACAAATGAAATAATGAACAGACTCCATATGAGCCCGCGATGGCTAAAACACTTTTATACACACCAAATTTGAGATAGACGATGTAGTCTCCATGTTGCATAAAATATGTGACTCTAGAAACAGCTCAAGAGCCACAGTAGCGCAATGGCTTCCTAGCTCGGTGGTCCATGGTTCAATCTCCAGTTGAAGTGGGATTTTTTAGACAGCAAATGGCTCAGGGGTCGACCCAGTCTCATGAATTGGGTACCAGAGCAACTCTGGGAAGGTTAAAGGCAGCCGGCATGATGCTGACCACATCATCCCTAGTGTGCCGATGGTCAAGAAAATATGGGCCTAACACCACATTCCCAATATGCGTCAATGGGCGTGTAATGTGATCCTTTACCCTTTTTTTACACCTTAAAACAGCTCACATAAATCTATATTTCAAACAAGAAACAAAAGAGACTAGAAGATGAAATATGAAACAATAATCTTGAAGTTGAAGCTTTAAAATAAGATAGGAAACTCTGTACAGAGCGATACAACAGGAGGCAATCTGATCATCAGAAGTACTTCCCCCATCGGAGGAGTGTTTCGGCCCTTTATCTTCTTTACACTCTGAGGGTGGTAGGCCCACTTAGGTCATGACTCCCAAGTGTCCTCCTGGTGTCTTTCCTGCCTGCTCTGCGAATTGAACCCACTCCACCTTGGTTGCAGCTTTTAACTTCACACTTGGTTTTATCGATGCTGCCAGCTGGAGGCAATTGTTAAAGTAACCATTATGTACTGTCCTAAATTTCATAGCCCATTGCGGTTGCTCCACTGCCAACATGATGCGCTTTCCACAGCTTCCCAGAGCCTCTTAAGTGCCTTTGTTCTTGACTCTCTTTTCACACCCAATAGGTTCAGTAGATCATATACTGAGGTAGCCACTGGAACTCTTGCACATACCTCAACAGCTATGACTTTTGCTGTGAACCAGTCATGTCCCAAGTCCGTGATCAGATCATTGTACTTGGCCAATTTGAATGAGTGTTGTTCGAAAGACATATAAAAAACAAACAAAAGTGCTGTGGCTTAATAAGTTATGAATAAAATTGCACAAAAGCTAGTTTCTGCAACAGAATGTGTCACATATACTGACCTTGTCATCTCATTTCTCTGGGGTTCCTGTGAAAAGTAATATAAACACAAAGTTGACAATGTCCTCATACTTACAATTTTGAGAGAATAAGAAAATGGGGAAGGGGGATATATATATATATATACGTGTGTGTGTGTGTGTGGCTGCTCTCTCTCTATATATATATATATATATATATATATACTGTTCAAAAAAAGAAACGCATAGCTATCCGAGGGCGCGTTTTTATGAGTTTGTAAGTAAAATTTGGTGCTAGGGTATATAAAAACCAGCCTCAAATGTTTTTTACAGTGTCAAATGCACGTGTTGACCTGAATTGCGTTCGTTTTTGTAATCGTTACAACGCAGTGGTCAATAGTGTTTATGACGCAATTTTTGACCACAGCTCATGTATCGCGCACGTGAAAGCAACAAAATTTGGGGTGAACACTATTCACTGACTACGCAACTGAAACCCTATAAAAGGATAACGCTACACACAAAAAATTCAGTTCATTTTCAAGCAGACATTTATGGCGTCTCTATTGATAAATTTAAGGAACATTGCTATTGACCGACTGCATGCAGGCGAAAGTCAAAGTCAGGTTGCCAGGCATCTAAACGTGCATCAGAGTACCATCAGTCGACTTTGGCACCGGTTCCAAGCCACTGGCTCATTTAAAGACCGGCATCGCAGTGGACAACCCAGAGTGACAACAGCAGCGGAGGATCGCTTTATTCGGCTTCGTCACCTCAGAGACAGGTTTACAACAGCTTCCTCAACTGCCCAGTCATTGCCTGCAGGACGTCATGGGTCTGATCAAACTGTCCGGAATAGACTGCATGACGCTGGACTTTGGGCACAACGACCTCACCGAGGACCTGTCCTTACGCGCCGCCATCGCCAAAATCGACTTCTTTGGGCCAACCAGCATCGTCCCTGGGCAGCAGACAATCAATGGAGACGTGTCTGGTTTAGTGACGAATCTTTCTTTTTGTTGCAGCGTCATGATAGACGGCGTAGGGTCTACCGTAGGCGAAATGAACGTTTTGCCCAAAATTGCGTTGATGAAGCTCCGCCGCACGGTGGTGGAGGTGCAATGGTGTGGGGAATGATCAGTTACAACGGAAGGAGTCAATTGGTGCACATTGAAGGAGGCTTGAATGCGCAACGATACGTCAGTGAAATTCTTCGACCCCATGTCCTTCCACTTTTGGCTGCCCAAAGGTCTGTGTTTCAACAGGACAATGCCAGACTCCATTGTGCACGGTTGACCACGCAGTTCCTGACTGCCAACAAAATTCTCACCCTTCCCTGGCCATCCCTGTCTCCAGACATGAGACCGATTGAGCACCTGTGGGATGAGCTGCATAGACGTGTTTGTTGCCGAGACGTTGCTCCAGCCAATCGTCTTGATCTGTTCCAGGCACTCCAGGAAGAGTGGGCAGCCATCCCACAGGCCCACATCAGACTTCTGATCGCATCCATGCCCAGGAGATGCCAGTCGCTGATCGATGCAAGAGGAGGCCACACACCATACTAACGGGAAAGCCCGTACTCCAAAAAACTCTCGTGACCCAGATGCAAAACAACTGTCAATTGATTGGTTGAACCCTAAGGTATTCTTGTGTGCAATTTGAACAATTAACTCATTAAATTAAAAAAGTTATTGAATGTCAAAATTATGGCTATGTGTGTGCCTTCAGTAGCTATGCGTTTCTTTTTTTGAACAGTATATATATATATATATATATATATATATATATATATATATATATATATATATATATATATATATATATATATATATATATATATATATATATATATATATATATATATATATATATATATATATATTTTTGCCTAAGAAAAATTCACCGAATCTTTTGGCCGAATACCATCACCAACCAAGATCTGCTTACTCGGAGCAAGCAAGAGGACATGCACACCATCATAGCTGGCAGACGCTGGAGCTGGGTTGGCCATGTCCTCAGAAGAGACCCTGATGCCATCACAAGAACAGCTATGCTATGGACCCCTGAAGGAAAACGAGATAGAGGCCGACCAAAAACAACTTGGCGGAGGACTGTGGAGGCTGAGATGCAAAGAATGAACCAGAGTTGGGGCACTGTACGAAGGATGGCCACCGGCCGAGCAAAGTGGAATCAATTTGTTGTTGCCCTACAAGACGCCACTAGGCGTGATGGCCACTGACTGCTTTGACGGTCGGCGGCTACGGATCAAAGAAGAAGAAGAAATATATATATATATATTTGGATTATATTTATTTTGCCCCATATTCGCAGCCCCAAGTTATTCCGACAACACAGCTTGTCAACCGACCATTCTAACGGATGTTTGTTTTTCTTGTGTGGAGTAATTTCATAATGCCCATCACAGTACCTGTGGGCTGTTACAATTGCCATTCATGCTTCTGGGCAACATCAGTGTAACCCCTTTACACCCTATCACCTTGGATTATACTAGCTTACAGCCAAGAAGAAGAAGCCAATGATTTACCAGTTTCAGCACTTGTGGGGTTTTCAGGCTACTTATCACCCATTTGAGGCGCTCCCAGCAAGCCCTTACTGATATTTGTTGTTCTAATTTGTGAGCCGAGGTCTCTAGCGGTCGGCTAAATGGAATTTCGCAGGTGTGCTGGAGTTAATGCTTAGCATTCATCGCCATCACTTGTGCCCTTTGAAAGTGGGTGCGTGCTGGGATAAACTTTACACTCATTCCTACAGGAGCTTCTCTCCTCATCCATTGGATTAATAAATTCAAGGACAGGGATAGGCACTTAAGTGTAGAAGTAGTTTCAGAGAATCACTTTGGAAATTGATGAGGCATTATGGAGTTCCCCTGAAGATCATTAATTTAATAAAGAAAACATATGAAGACATGACTTGCAGAGTTCTTCACGAAGGACAGCTTACAGAACCGTTTGGGATAAGAACAGGAGTGCGACAGGGATGCCTCTTGTCTCCATTTCTTTTCTTGCTGGCAATAGATTGGGTTATGAGATCATCGACAACACACAACAGAAATGGAATCCAGTGGACTCTGACTAAGCAGTTGGATGATCTGGATTTTGCTGATGACTTGGCTCTTCTGTCCCATAACCGTAATCAGGTGGAGGACAAATTGAAAACACTCGATGAGAGGTCACAGCAATTGGGTCTGAAAATACACAGGGAAAAGACAAAAATAATGAGAATAAATGCAGGTAATGATAACAGGGTTGAACTTGAAGAAACACCAATTCAAGATGTAGAATCATACACATATCTTGGCAGTAATATAGACAAAGTTGGAGGGACAGACAGCGATATCAAAATAAGAATACAAAAGGCAAGAGGAGCTTTCATTGCATTGGGAAATATATGGAGATCAAGAGAAATCGGATACCACACGAAAATAAGAATCTTCAACTCAAATGTGAGGTCAGTCCTGTTGTGTGGCTCTGGGGCATGGAGAGCAGCAGGGACGGCAACCAAAAAGCTACAGACTTTCGTGGATGGGTGCTTGCGTGGAGTGGAGGGATTGGGGTGGTATGACGGGGTTGCCAACGTGGAACTGATGACGAGAGCTGGACGGGTGCCGGTGGAGCGGGAGATGAGAGGAGGGCGATGGCGATGGATAGGACGTGCACTGAGGGGGCCTGTTGATGGCGTTGCAGGGCGGTCCTTGTTCTGGGGCCCCCGGGGCGGGAGAGGCAGGGGGGACCAAGAGGTACATGGAGGGGAGAGTTGGAGACGGAGGTGAGGGTGGTGAGGAGAGCATGGGGGGGGGGGCTTGAGATGATGGCACGGTGAAAGTGGGTGCGTGCTGGGATAAACTTTACACTCATTCCTACAGGAGCTTCTCTCCTCATCCATTGGATTAATAAATTCACGGAACAGGGATAGGCACTTAAGTGTAGAAGTAGTTTCAGTCCAGGATTTATCCTAACAGGAGGCAGGAGAGGACAGTTAAGAAAGCTGGATTAGTTACGGACTCACTGAGTGTTGGTGTGGAGTGAGTGAATTTCAGTGTGTGTGCGACTGAGCCTAGTGGTGTGGACATGGTGATTTTTTTATGTCTTTTGTAGCCTTCCGACATTTTTGAAGGCCTACTGATTTTTATATGATTCATGCTTGGTGTCATACTTTTGTCTGTTTAATAGAACACAAAAAACTTTATGTGGCAGTCAGAATCTCCTCTCATGTCACTGAATGTCGTAACGTTGTCCCTTACTGCCTTAATGTTAGTTATGAGCATAGGAGGATGAGAAGTAGATTGACTTAGAAAAGTAAGTCGCAGGAGGCTGAAGACATGGCCCAACCACTCTTCAGAAGTCATATCTTTTCTCATATTTCATTAGTAACTCTATTCTCATCTATTTCACATCTTCGCATTCACAATCTGTCTGAACTCAGACACACTCTATTCCTACCTGCGACAGTGGGTAGGTGTCTAATTTTTAAAATGTTGCCAGGGCAGCGGCCTTACAGCCTACTCTTTACAATTTCCAACTGCCGTGGGTTTTTTAACGTGCACAACTTGCACATGGGACCTCCTATTTTTTTTGCCCTTATCCGAGAAGGCTAGGCATCTGATCTCACTACCCAAGAGACCAGGGGGGAGTATGACACTATTAGGACCACTGGTTCTGAAAAAAACATTTCCATAAATTATATTCCCTCAACTGGGAATCGAACCCGGTACCTCTAGAATTCGAGGTGGTTGACGTACCTCTTAGCCACTCCGACCCCTAATAAATGGATACAAAAACTAAATGAGTCATTCAGTTAGTGAGGAACAAATAAGCAGCAAAATCTGTTTGTGGTAGAGGGTCTAAAGGATTCAGAGAAATGATTAAGAAGAGTAAGTCATGATAACATTGTTGATAACAAGATAAGTAACATTAGACAAAATACTGTTAAATTTCATGGTTTGACTCACCTCATCCATAAGATTTTCAAACTGCAAAAGAAAGCAAATGATGAAATTTAACTGAGTACTTAACTATGTTAACTTTATATACTTACTTTATACATCACCTTATTTATGTTATACCAGACCACATCATCTTTTATATTTGGACATGCGCCCTAATATAACCAACTTTGTCTAAGTTGAATGGGGCTCACCTCGCCAAACGTTTATTTAAAAAAAAAAATCAATATGTTAATTAATGAAATTCTATAATGTCTATTCACTTCTTATTTTGTACACACTCAAACGCATGGTTTAACTGAGATAGAGAGAACATAAAAAGAGAACTTTATTTTCGAAGGGTTGAGAATTGGTCACACTGGCCTGTCTAACATTCTGCCTTTCCTTTCTATTATCTTGCATATCGAATTGATTTATTCTCAAATGCATTTTACAAATTAATTTCAAGTAATGCAAGTGAGAGAGAGAGAGAGAGAGAGGGGGGGAGAGAGAGAGTGTGTGTGTGTGTGAGTGAGAGAAAAATAAAAATATCATTGTTAGCTGGATATGACAATGCCGGTTCTGGAAATAATACCAGCTTAACAATTTATACGCCAAAATGCAGCAATGAAATACTGTCAATTTGTGAAACAGGTTACTGAAATTTAAAGAGTGTAAAATGTTTATAAAGAGAAACCTGAGCATGGATGGCCCACAGAAATACTAAGCATAAGAATGTGAAAGGGAATAGGAAAATGTAGGATCTGGATATGGAACATCAGGTGAAGGAAATGAATGTGGGTTACCTCCAATGTACATCCCTTTCATGTCTGTCCCCAGTTCTTTTTTCCACGTCTTTTGATCCATCTCTTTATCTCTTACTCTTGGGATTCCAGAACAAGGACAGCCTTGTAATGCTATCAAAAGGTCTCCTTAATAAGTGTCTTATCCTTTGCCAGTGTCTTCTTCTCAACTTTTGCTCCACTGGCACTTGCCTGGTTCTTGTCATCAGTTCCACACTGGTGACATTGTCATACCACTTCAATCCTCCTATTCCGCAAGAGTACCCATTTATGAGTGTCTGTAACTTCTTGGTTGTTCTCCATGTTTCACAGCCATAAAACAGGACTATCTTGACACCTGAGTTGAAGATTCTGATATCTGTGTTCTTTTAATTTCCATATATTTCCCTATGCAATGGAAGCTCCTCTTGCCCTTTAGCTACTTATTTTGATATCACTGTCTATTACGTCAACTTTGTCCATATTGCTGCCAAGATCACTGTCTATCACATCAACTTTGTCCATATTGCTGCCAAGATCACTGTCTATCACATCAACTTTGTCTATATTGCTGCCAAGACACAAGTATGACTTTACATCTTGTAGGGAAACAAGGGAGAAGGAAATGGGGGTGGGCTACGTTGCATGTAAATCAAAATACATGTAACAGTGAATTAGCACCCCACCACTATGCATATAACGTTAAAGTGACAAAGATTTGAAAAGTCATGTCTTGTAGTTTTAATTACAGCTGAACATGATGATGCAACATTTAATATACTATGAATAAGTATACAGTTTATTCAATCTTTATGTCTCCAATGGTATGGTATCACAAAGCATCACAGTGAAAGTTTATTAGCAAGCTTGCTATCATGTTTTACTTCTTTATTGTATTTACTTCTAACATATATTAAATTATTTTAAAATTTTAAACATGAATAATAATGTGACATTTTGATTTAGACAAAGCACTAAGATACAGGTCAGTAACCCAGAATTCAAACATCTGAAAACTGAAATATTCAGAAAAACAAGTTTTTTTGGGCCGACCTTTGGGGATCATTTTGAAAATGATTTTGGGGCTACTTGGGCTACTTTTTGGACGAAATCCTAAACATAGTTGCCCCTGAGCATTTCGGATTCTGGGCTACCAACCTGTACAACAATGAAGCATTTCAATTTTATCTCTGCTCCTGGATTTTTGGATATTATGTCTCCTGTTACTACCTAAAGCTTAGAAAAAATGGACAACACTGCAGGAAACAGGACAGCAAAATGAAAGTGTTTACATACAATATCGTCCACATAATAATTCTGAAATAATAATTATATGTAGATGAAATTAAAATAAAATATTTTAAATGCAATTCTGAGATAACAATTATATGTAGACAACATTAAAATATTTTAAATGTACAAGTATGCAAAACAGTTACACTGTATACATGAGGAAATGTAAACATGGACCACACGTCATCTAGTACAGGTTACCTATATTCTGTACAGACTGTTGTTGTTTTGTTGTTTTAAATATTTTAAATATATATATATATATTTACATATCCGTACTGAGATGTATATATATCTATATATATATATATATTTATATATCTGTACTGAGTTACTTACTTAGTTGTTCCTCTTCTACCGTGAGGTGTACAGGTTTGTAAGAGAGAGCGCCATACTATTCTATAGGCTGTCTTCCTCCTGGCTTGGTTCCATTCTAGTCCTCGGTCCTTCAAAGATTGTCTAATGTTGTCCTCCCAGCGGACTTTGGGTCATCCTGGAGGTCTGGATCCCTGGCTCTTAGTTTCCCATGTTTGCCGTGGTAGCCGATCTTCTCCCATTCTGCACGCAAAGCCAAACCATCTCAGTTGGGACTGTTTTACTTGGGTCTGCAGGGGTTGGGTTTTTAGGCCTTGACGTATCATCTGGTTGCTGACCATGTCTCTTTTTGTTACTTCAACCACCTTCCTCAGATACCTCATTTAAGAGGTTTGGATCTGGCTTTTGTGAGTTGTAGTCATTGCCCATGACTCACATCCATACGTCAAGACTGGGACATAGGTGGAGCGGTATACAGCCATCTTCGTCTTCTTAACAACTTCTCTTTTGCTGAGGAATCCTCGATTTATGGCTGAAAAAGTCTCCCAGCTGCTGCTCTTCTACCCAAAGAACTCTTCTTTGATGCCTCCCTTTCGGTCTATGACAGCTCCAAGGTATTTAAAGTGGTCGACCTGCTCCAGGACCTGTTCTCCCAGCTTAATTTGATGTCTTCTTTCCTCTCGTGATATCACCACGATTTTTGTTTTCGAGCTGCTTATGATCATCCCTCTCTTCTCCAGCTCTTCCTTCCAGACTTGCAGGTTGGATTGAAGATGTGCCTCTGATTTAGCAATCAGGGCAACATCATCAGCGAATGCCAGCTCTGAATACTTGTACAGACCTGTCTCATCTTCCAGTACCCCACTGAATACTTTCCTATCCTCTCCTTATATGCCTTGATGACATCATCCATGAGGAGTATGAAAAGATTAGGTGACAGGATATCACCTTGTCTTACACCAGTGGTGGTCCTGAATTCTTCTGACTTATGGTTTGCCGTCCTCACATAATTTCTGCATGACTTGTAGAAGCTCTGTATAGCATGAATCAGAGGTGATAGGATGTTCGTCCTTGCCAAACAGTCCCCAGAGTTTGTTCCAGGGGACCTTGTCAAATGCCTTTTCTAGATCTAAGAAGCAAAGATAGATCTCACTCTTATACTCAAGAGCCTTTTCATTCAACTGTCTGAGTGTGAAGATTAGGTCTTGAGTACTTCGATTTGCTAGGAAGCCACACTGGACCTCAGCCATTTGTGGTTCAGCTAGGCGTCTGAGTCTCTGCTCCAGGATTCTAGAGTAGATTTTACCAAGGGACACTGAGAAGGGATATGCCTCTTTGGTTTCCACATTGTCGATTGTCACCCTTTTTGAAAATCGGTGTTATTATGGCAATCTCCCATCCTTTGGTATGGTCTTGTTGCACTACGCTGCCTGTAGGACCCTTAGGAGTAATAGGTCGCCTGCTGCTCCCATAATGCCTTAACTGTTTCTGGTGTTATGCCATCATGCCCTGCTGCTCTCATGTACTTAACGATTTCTGGTGTTATGCCATCATATCCTGCTGCTTTGCCCATCTTGATTTTCTCCAAAGCTGGCTTCAGTTCTTCCATCTTTATGTCATCTTCATCACCACTGGTTTCCTCTTCTGCGTCAGTGGTTATCATTTCTGATGCTTGGCCTTGCTCACCATCCAGGAGTTCCGTACAGAGTTTCCTATTATATCCTAGGGGAAGAATGTGCTTAATACAATCAAGGAAAAAGCAAGAAACAATGACGTACGTAAAAGCATGGGCGAAACAAAAATGCTCTTTTGTTTTCTCAAAGAATAAAACGATCATGGTATGGGGTTTTCTGTCTTTGTATGGTCTGCTTTATTTTTTGTACGGGCTTTTTTTACTGGTTTTTCATCTCCAAGGGTTGACATGTATGACATAGATGTTTAGGTAATCTTCAACAAGTGGGCGAGGCCAGTGATACATGAAAGTATATGTTGAACATTTTAAAAAATACTACAGGTCCCAGACAACATTTAGATAGATGCTACATGTGGAAAATTCAATTCGGTACTAATAAAAGAGAAGTGTAAGTAAATGAAAAAAAAACAAGCTTTAGGGACCACTTCAGTTATTGTTACTAAATGCTACTTACTTACTTAGTCATTCCTCTTCAACCCCCCTGGGGTGTAGAGGTTTGCCAGAGAGAGCGCCATACTATCCTGTCAGCTGTATTCCTCCTGGCCTGGTTCCAATCTAGTCCTCGGTCCTTCAGAGATTGTCTAATGTTGTTCTCCCAGCTGACTCTGGGTTGTCCTGGAGGTCTTGGTCCCTGGCACTTAGTTTCCCATATGTGTCATGGTAGCGGACTTCTCCCATTCTGCACGCAAAGCCAAACCATCGTTGTTGGGACTGTTCCACTTTGATCTGTAGGGGCTGGGTTTTGAGGCCTTGCCATATCGTCTGGTTGCGAACCATGTATCTTCTTGTTACTTCAACCACCTTCCTCAGAAGCCTCATTTCTGAGGTTTGGAGCTGGCTTTTGTGAGTTGAAGTCATTGCTCATAACCTGCACCCATAGGTCAAGACTGTTAGAAAATGCACTAATAGAAAAAAATTGTTCATACATTCCATTGCATAGAATAAAAGTAGATGCCCAGTTATTATCAATCAGCAAGTCTTAGTAGTGTAAACAAAAAAATACGTTTGATAACAAAAGTGGTCCCTAAAAATTGTTTTTTCCGTTACCCGTTTTATGATTTTAAGTCACAACTGAATATTAGTTTTTGTCTAAAGAGTGTCAGTCATCTCTGAATGAAATATACTTTGATAAGTTTAAACACCTAATGTTTGATAAGTTTAAACATCTAATGTTTGATAAGTTTAAACCCTAATGTTTGATAAGTTTAAACACCTAATGTTTGATAAGTTTAAGCACCTAATGTAAAGCTCACTTGAAAGTTGGTATTTACTACAGCATTATTAAAACAAAAGACTCGCTGACCTAGTTATTTCAAGAAACAAACTAATTTAATGGCATATCACCATTCACAATATGGAACGTACCTAAGCACAAAACAATTTATATTCACAATTCATTATTTGCCTTACTTGAAAATCCAGACTTAAATGGAGTTATTTCCAAATTATTTTACATTGTTTTAGTCATTATATAAAATTGGCTGGGTTAATGCTGGTCAAAATTTGAAAGATTAAAATGCACAGAGAAAAGAAGCCGCATGCAGTTTCAGCTCTCTATGATGAGTGGAGCATGGAGATTTTGAGCATCAAAGATTTGAAACATGAGAAATATCAAAAATGATTTTGACCTTAAAGAAAAGTGGTTAAAAAAGAGCATTTTGAAAGACGTGTTTGAAAAATATGGCTCATAATGCTGACATAAAAGCAGAATATGAGAAATGAAGAATTATTCCAATTATTTCTTTACCTCCCTAAGGAGCATAGACTTTCAACAAAAACATGTCAAGTCTTCTTGTCCTGTGCCATCGGCTCAAGTTCTTTCCATGTTTTCCTCATCATTTTCACCTATGTTTCCAGTTCTCATTCTCCATATGTTTTTTGGTCTACCTCTGCCTCTCTTTCCCTGTGGATTCCAGAACAAGGACTGCCTTGTAATGCTATCAACAGGTTTCCTCAATGTGTGTCCTATCCATCGCCAGCATCTTCTTCTCAACTCTTGTTCCACTGGCACTTGTCTCGTTCTTGTCATAAGTTCCACATTTGTGACTTTGGTGTACCATTTTGGTCCTTCTGTTCTACGCAAGCAACCGTTGATAAAAGTCTGTAGCTTTTTGGTTGTTGTTTTTGTTGCTCTCCATGTCTCAAAGCCATACAACAGGACTGACTTGACATGTGAGTTGAAGATTCTTATTTTTGTGTTGGACTTGATTTCTGTTGTTCTCCATATGTTTCCCAATGCAATGAAAGCTCCTCTTGCTTTTTGTATTTTTATTTTGATATCATTGTCTGTCCCTCCAACTTTATATTGCTGCCAAGATATGCGTACGATTCTACATCCTTTAGTGGTGTTTCTTCAAGTTCAACCTTGTTATCATTTCAATTATTTGCCCACAGGAAAAATGATGGAAAACGAAGTATAGTGAGTGTTAATGAAAATAGGTAAAACTCAAGTACAACATGGTCCATATCATAACCAAAAGGCATGCAGAAAGAACAGCACAGAAAGAAGTAACTAACTGAACTAAATAAATAAATGAAGGCAGGATAACATAAAATGAAGAAAGGATCAGCGTTATGTAATGGTACATTTTACAATGTGTCTACAACAGCTCTTCAATGTAATGAAAAACACTCCATATAACAAATCTTTTATCCACAAAGTAATTTTCCAGTATTAACTATTCCAGTATCTCATGTGAAATGAAATCATGGACCATGAATGAAAAAGTATGATTACTGGAGACCTTAGAGAGTTGGTATTACAGATTGTTGAGAATCATCATCTTCTTCGTAGACTCTCAGACGTCAACTTGAATATGTTCAAAGAAAGCTGTGGTCAGCTTGAGGCTATTTCTATCTCCATAGAACTTATCCAGGAATGGTACTGATGATGGCTACATGTGCTTTCTCTCTTCCTCATATGTAGGGCATCTTTGAAGCAGATGTTCAGCAGTCATTTTATCTGTGCCACAGTCACACCCATCAGTAGTTCCCATCTTTAGCTTGTTGAATAGGTGGTATCTCAATCTGTTGTGGCCCGTGCGGAGTCTGAAGATTATCACTTGTTCTCTTCTGTTGAGCTGGTAATATGCATCATTTTTTGCGTGGCCTGGATACGCTGATTCCCATTTGTTTCTGTATCTGCTTGTTGAGAATCTAATACCTGCTGCAGTGTCTATCGGACATGCCCATCAAGAAGCCAAGTTACAAAGGATATCATAAGCAAAAACAAGCAAGAAGAAATATACATGCTTCCAAAACATAATACAGATGTGTCCACTATGTTGATTAATCATACTTATATTCAAACTCTGCCCCGTGCAGTTCCTGGGGGTATCTGACAAGATAAAGAATGAATAAAAACTAGTGCTCCTTCAGGCATGTAGCAAGAAGTGACTAATGAGATTGTGCATGGGGTTGGCAATCTCCTTATTCTATGTATATAAAATCCCAGCTTTTTCTGTCAGTGCGTAATGCTAAGGGATGCAACTTTGGTTGAAAGTTAGACATTAATTGTATTGTTTCCCTTATATGTACTCTCCCGAAAATAGTAACACTTACCAAAGAAGAATGCGTAAATGACGGTGTGCACAAAAATACTTATAGAATGTGTGATCCTGTATACACACATTGGGATCCTCGCTACTGCTCGTACGTAGTTCGTGTACTGTGGTGATGCACAGTGGTTTTTAAAAATACTTTTGAATAAGTAAAATTGCCGTTAGGTATTGGTGCTTTTGAATTTAATTCCAGTCTTATGACGGGCTTTTACACTAGTTTAAAAATAAATTTGCGACAAAAACAATTGTTGCATGAGCACATGACAGTTTTGGTGCAGCTTCCTACAAGGGGACTAGTTGCAGTTATGGTCCCATGAACCATACAGAACATAATAGAAAAATAATGATGAATGATATTCAAATCATGGAAATAATATAAAACACATGTTGCCTGTAACTGTTATAGCTTTAACACAAATAGTGTTAACAGAGTTTGGAGTCTCAATGTTGCATGAAATCTTGTGACTTCTTAAATTGGCCATGTAAACCTATAGTTAAAATGAGAGAAAAATGAACCTATTGGATGAACCTTCAAAAATACATTCTAGAAACTTCTGCATTCAGTCTCAGACATTGACGTGAATATATCCAAAGAAAGCAGTAGTCAGCCTGACGTTTTTCTAGAAACTGACATCACAGAACTTTCATAATTCTTATCTGATTTTAATCAGACAAGTAATTGGCCAAAAAAATGTTTGCAAAGTCTTCAATAAAATAAGTTTATCAAAATCAGTCTGGTAGTTCTGAGTTGTAGCAAATACAACATAATTCATAAAAACAACTGACATGTAAAATGCACGTTATAATATGACATCAAAGACTACAAACCTCAATTGAAAATTCTTGCTCTGCATTGTACTTTGTCCGCATATATCTCCTGGAACAATAAAAATACACACATTCTGTTCATGTACTACCCATATGAAATATATATATACAGGTATACCTCAGAGATATTGCGGGTTCGGTTCCAGACCACCGCAATGAAGCAAATATCGCAATAAAGCGGGTCACACCCATTTTTTTGGCTTCCAAGTGCATATAAAAGCCTAAAATCATGTTTACACTAATTCTATTAAGTGCGCAATAGCGCTAGGTCTAAAAAAAAAACAGTACTGTAAAATTTAAAATACTTTATTGCTACAAAAAAATGCTAATCTTCATCATCTGAGCCTTCAGCGAATCATAATCTTTTTGCTGGTAGAGAGCAAAAATCTATCGGAAGAAGAAGGCACGCTCTAATAAATAAACGTGAATAATTTGAAAAAAAGCGCAATATCTGTGAAGCGCAATAAAGCGAGGTATACCTATATATATATTACAATGAGTTGAGATTGATTGATGTTATATGATAATATTGACCTTATTTAACTTCCTTATAAATTTTTTTTAAACTTCTTTTTTCTTCTATAAACAGTTTTAGATGGCAGCTTGAATATGTTTGAAGAAAGTAGTGGTTAGCCCGAGGTGTCATCATTTACTCTTAAAGGCAAGAGGGCAGTATACAGGGCAAATTTTCCAGGCGCTCGTAACGAGAGGTCAGTTTTTTGGACCAGTGTATTTGAAGAAACTGTTTGTTTCACTTTGTCCCAATTTTATTAATCCTCATCCAGATTCCTTCACAACTATGTATAACATCACTATACTTTTTTTTTTTTTAAAGTTGAAAGAACCGACCCTTAAACTTTGACACTTTCAGCTGTTTCTTTGGATATTTACCTGATGGGGAGATAAAAAGAGCTATAGTTTGGTACGTCCATTTTGTTGCTACTGTAGTTATACCATTATCGTTTTTCCATCCTTCAATTTACCTTGAATATCTAATGATTTCTTCAAGATAGGCATTTATACATTTACCTTCATTTTAATATATAAAAACAGAGGTACATAACGTATGAGCAACCGGTCACTGCCATCTGATGATAATCTTTTATTCAATGATGGGAGACATTGTTGAATCATAGCACAGGGTACCTTCACCATCCTGTCAACCAACTCGTAATCACCAAATTTTGCTTGGAGTGATTAAAAATATAGTAGCTAAAGCTAATCTTAAACCTACCCCTATTTCGAGCTCTTCAAAACATAATAAGGTGTGACATACATAGAGGCTGAACATTTAAAAAAATGAAATTTAAAAAAAAAAATCAATTTACTGCTTATTACTTGGTCTCCACATTCTCGGTTAAGGGCATGTAGGCCTAAACCTTTTTAAAAAAAATTATTTGTAAGAAAGCTCGAAACATAGTGTCCGCAGCAATTGGACTCGTAGGTAAACAGCAAAATTTGTTTGTGGCAGAGGGCTTGAATGATTCAGAGAAATGATTAAGAAGAATGTTGCTGTTGTTATTGATCCAGCGGTGTTTCAGCTCTCACCCTTCGGCCCAATGCCAGGTAGTGGTATTTGCATGTGTTCGCAAGTTGTTATTTTGATCCATATAAGGTATTCCACTTATCTGACCTCGGAGGAAGGAGCATTGTCCTATCATCGAGTGCTTGGTGCTCGAAGAGGTGGTGGTCAACAGTTTCATATGGGTAGGTATATAGCACACTCTGGGGTATGTTATGGTTGGATTCTGTTCAAGTGTTTATTGAATGGTATATGTTGTGCTCTGATCCATCCTTTTAAGATGGATGATGTAGTCATTAGGATCAGGAATGGATTAACAAGAATAACAAGAATAAGTCATGGAAAATTTTTTTTGTAATCATTCCAAACGACATGGGCGACTTGTCAATCACGAGTTGACAGAGAAGATGAAGACTATACCCTATTCTGTGATTCAATAGTGAAAACACTTTTACAATTGATTAACCATTAAAGACATAGAATTCCTCAGTGCAGTCAAAATATGGGTTGAAATGAAGAATAGTGGGCCATGTGTTTGATAGTCTAAAAAAAGTCAAAGACAGTAATAAGGGGCTAAGGGGTTATGAATCCTAAATCTAGGCTAACCCTAAACCCTAATCCTAACCATAACGTAGGCAACTTATTTGTATGAGGTCAAAGAACACGATCCACTGTGCTTCATTTCAACCCAAAATATGTTGTATACAGGTGAGCTCAATCAGCGTATAGACCAGACAGCTAAGTGAGCCACTGTGACACCACGCTATTGATATACGACTGCTGTAGGCCTAAAGAAAAATCCGTTTCAATAAAAACACAAACAATCGAACGCGAACAGGTTACCTTCGATCTAAGACACCACAACATCTACGAAAGCAATTGCCCATGATTGTGCGAACTTATTGAGGTAGCCCTTGGTAGATGCATAGTAATTTTACAGACGTCGGTCAAAATGATAACAATCGGCCGACGTTTACATTACATTGTGGTAGATTGACGAATCACTTCTCATATCATAGCTTGTGTTGTTCCCGGAAGTTACGGGCACTAGATAGGGAGTAATTATTGTTAACTTAGGTAGCGTGAAAAGTAAATCATGACTGAGAATCGACAACTGCTTGACCCTTGAGAGCCCCAGATGACTTTAATGTTAATATACGTGCTTCAGTGTAGGATAAAGAGAACTGTCTATATTTTTGGAAACCTTTAAAAAGAAAAGCGCGCTTTAATTATAGAAAGAAGATTCGTCCCTAGTGATGTATATGTTGAGTGAATTTGATCTATTAACACTTTTGCCACATAACGCAGCATGCGGCACTTTCTATTTAGTTTTAAAGATGTTAGTCTTTGGCCATCGTGTTACCCCTGCTGTTATGAATAGAGTTTGGTGTTGTATCTTGTCAATTTTTTCTTTCAAATGTTAGCCACGGAGTCATATACTGTACTCGCATAGTCTTATTTTCCCCTGATGACTGATTTGTATATTATAAGCACTGTCTCTGTTCTTGTTCCCCATCTAGTACTTAGGATGTTTGTGAGTCCTTTGAAACATGGGAAAAATGAATGCAACGCCTATTCTAATAAACAAGGGATGTAACATGTATAAATAATCATTAACTGATACTTGTCATGGCTTGTTTCCCTTGGTACTCTTTTTTTTCTCTCTTTCACGCTATATCTTTTCCACCCCAACTCTTCCCCGGTGTGTTGACAGTTACGTTTCAAAACAAATTCTGTTGCGAGAATAGATGATTGTGTTTTAGCATGGAGTGAAATTATTTCTGCTTGCTAAAGTGTTAATGCCGGGTTTCTTAATCTGTAGTCCGGGGGTCACGTGCAAAGAATGGCGCCGATTAAAAATACGTATGTGGATACTGGACACACAATGACAGAATGATGTTACTAAAGATGAGAGCAAAGCCATTCGACATATCAATCTTACAAACTTATGCACCAACTAAAGATTACAGCGAGGAAGAAATAGAAGAATACTATGAAGAGCTACAACACACACTTAACCAGTCAAATCTACAGATGTGTTGATAGTAATGGGTGATATGAATGCAAAAGTAGGAAAAGGAAAATACAAGAAAATAGTAGGACAGTATGGATTAGGGACAAGAAATGATAGAGGAGACAGACTTATCCAGTTCTGTGAAGAAAACCAGCTGGTCATATGTAACACCTTTTTTGAACATCACCCAAGGAAATTATACACATGGAAAAGCCCAGGAGATGTAACACGTAATCAAATCGACTATATCATGATTCTTCTTCTTCTTGCGATCGCATCTTTGATGATTACACCGTCAGACGAGTTCTCATGATGAATTCGACTGTTGTTTGAAGTTCCTCTTTAACTCCATATAGCTTTGAATTTAGTGTTGAGTCATTGGGCCAGTATATCTTTCTTAACTGGTCATACAGAGGACAGTCCTGTAGAACATGCTCAGCAGTTTGTTCGTTTAATCCACATGTGCACAGTGGTGAAGCAGACAATCGTAACTTGTGCATGTGTTTATTCAGTTTGTTATGCCCTGTCCTGAGTCGAAAAATAGTTATCTGTCCCTGCCGGTCGAGAGTGTGATAGTCGTCTTTGGGTTGGTTCTGTTCTCTTCTTATAGTCTGGATAGCTCTCTTTTTCTCAAAGTATGTGACTTCATTATCTTCTTGTTCACATTCTCCTCCCTTTTTTGCAAGTTTATCTGCCTTTTCATTTCCGGGTACACCACAATGAGATGGTACCCACTGAAGTATGGTTCTCTTTTTGGCAGCTACCTTGTTTAGTTCATTTCTCAGATGCGGGAGTTTACCACCCTTGAGAGCTTGCAGGACAGACAGTGCATCTGTGAGGATGACTACCTGGTGGCAGTCAGAGTTGGTGTTATAAATCATATTTGCAGCTTGCTCTAGAGCTTGAACCTCAGCTATAGTTGGAACAGAATTTACCAGTGGGAATGTGCCTAGTCTCATAGTGGTTGTCAGGATATGAGATAAAGATACCGGCACCTCCATTCCTAACAGCATTAGTTGCTGATCCATCTGTATAGGCATGTATCCATGATTGATCGGGATAGCTTTCTTGGATCATACTCAATGTAGCACTTCGTTTTTGCAGATCATTATACTCACATCCACTTGTGAGACCACTGACCGACGTATTAATTTGGAGGGCACTGCTGGCCTGCTCCCATGGTACAGGGTATAGGGTGGGCTTCAGTGGTGTTGTCTTCATAGATAGGTCTTCTTGATGCTGTCTTATAAGTCTTTTTCCCCGATGCACAAAGCTGCTACGCTTTAGACGTCCCAATGCCAGATCATCTAGTCTTGCCTTCATTGGGTGCGTTGGCATACTGTTGTACTTTTCCATCTGGATCATGGTCTTTGTGTCTCTTCTATGGGACAATGTCTGTAATCCAGCAACCTTCTGCATCTCTGTTATTGGTGTAGTTTTCATGGCTCCTGTAATGAGCCTGAGAGCTTGATTTTGCACCTTGTCCAAGGACTGCAGATGTGAGTTAGCAGCTGATGACCATGCTGCTGAGCTAAACTCTAAGTGTGGTCTTATTACTCCACTATAAATCTTCTTTAGATTTCGTTCATTTGCTCCCCAGTTGGTACCTGCCAATTTTCTGAGTATGCCTAGTCGTCTTCGGGCCTTTCCTTCTGCATTTTCAATATGCTTATTCCATGTAAGCCTTTGGTCAAATGTCACCCCAAGATAGGTGGGGTAGCTTTCTTCCTTGATAACGGTTGTCCCTAGGTGTATGTTAGCTGATTTGTCCTTGGGGCGAGGGAGAACAGTGTTGTGGAGGTTTTGTCTGTGTTTATTGTGATAAGCCATTTCTCTGCCCATGACACTAGCATGTCTGCTGCCCGCTGCATTCTATAATTTGCTGTGGTGACATTTTCATCAGCGCACCAGAGTACTAGGTCATCTGCATATAAGGCAGCTTTCACTCCTGCAGGGAGATCTTTCACCAGGTCATTGATGTAAACAAGGAAGAGTGTAGGGGAAATTACTCCTCCTTGAGGTACCCCCTGATGGAGCAACACTTTTCTGCTCTGCAGACCGTCAAGAGTGACTCTAGTTCTCCTGTTATGCAAGTATGACTGGATCCATTTCATCATGTTGCCTTGGATTCCACCTCTCCCAAGTTTTGCAATGAGGCCATCTTTCCACACCCTGTCAAAGGCCTGCTTGAAGTCGACCCAGATCGTTAGGACCTTTTTCTTCTCCTGAAAGGCATCTTCTATTGCTTGAGACAAGTAAGTAACTTGGTCTTCTATACTGTAGCATTCTCTAAATCCAGCTTGTTCCGGCACCAGGATCTGCTCAGACTCTAAATACCATTTCAATCTGTGGTTGACTATTCGCTCCATAGTCTTCCCAACACAGCTTGTGAGACTGATTGGCCGGTAACTTGCAGCCTCGGTCTTACATTTCCCTTTCTTTAGTATGGGTATTGTGATGGCTTCTCTCCATACTTGGGATACCGTTCCTTTCAACCAGCTGTGGTTGAATATCTCAAGCAGTTTTGTCTTTGCTGCTGAGCTCAGATTTACTAGCATTTCGTTGCTGATTTTGTCTGGGCCGGGTGACTTTTGAAACTTAAGCTTGAAATAGCCTTCTGTAGTTCTCCTAGTGTGATGGGTTCCCTCATTGGGGCAGGAGTATCTGTCTGTCCCATGGTTGCCAGTATTTCTTTTCTTATCTCTCTCTGATGGTCTATGTTAATGGGTAAGTTGCTTTCTGAACTGTATCTTCTAGCAAACAAGTCTGCAGCTTGTTTTCCTCTGAAAAGTTTGCCACCTTCATCCAATGTGATAGTCTGCCTTGGTGAGGAACGCTCTTCATTTAGAGACTTGACTAATCTCCAAAGTTTCCTGCCGTCTTTCTCAAGGTTCAGCGATGCCGTTTTAGTTCTCCAGCTTTTCCGTTTTTCTTCTAGCTTTGTTCTCTGAAACTCTGCTACAGCCTTTTTCCATTTGTTGTGAGTTTCAAGTGAAGGCTGAGACTCTGCATTCTTTCTAGCCTTGTCCATAGCTTCCTGACGTTCTTGGAGTGTGCTGGACCAGTATGGTATGTAGTTACGCCGGCATCCTTTGGGAATGGTTTCTTTTGCAGCTTGTAGTATGCATCTGTTGAAGTCTTTTACCACTTCATTAATATCTCTGTTCTGTACCTTGAGGGTAGACAGCAGCGTGTTCACCTGATGCCTGAATAAACCCCAGTTGGCTTTTTTGTAGTTCCATCTTGTAATGGCTGGGCCTGTACTGAGAGTTGCACTCTGGACAGTAAGAAAGATTGGGCGATGGTCGCTTCCCCCTAGTTGGTCTCCTACTTCTCTACTAATAGATCCACCTATATCTGGTGTGGAGAAGGCAAGATCTGGTGTTGAAGTTGTGTGCCATCCTCTGGAGTAGAAGGTAGGAGTATCTGTGGCATTATTGACTAGGATTAGGGAGTGATCATCTTGCCAAGTTTCAACCTCTTCACCTCTGTGATCCAGATGGTTATAGCCCCAGCTCTGGGAGTGGCTATTAAAGTCTCCAACTGCTATAAAGTTGATGGCTGGTACCTGTATAGAGCTGAGACTCAGAGGTTTGTTGTTCGGACAGTAATAGTTCAGGAGTTCTATTTCCATCTTGTCTACCTTTATCTGCAGCAGCTGATATTCTGCTCCATCCATGAAGGTTTTCCTTTCGTGTGCAGGAATGTTATTCCTTACAAGAGTAAGTACTCCTCCTTTTCGTCTATCTTTTCTGTCGGATCTGAAGCATTGATATCCCCTTATTTTAAAGGTTTGATCTGCTTTCAAGTGAGTCTCTTGGATACAGCAAACACTGACTTGCTTCTCATACAAGATGTTTTCCACCTCTGTCTTTTTGCTGTATCCAGCCTGCTTGCTGTTCACTCCCTCTGCATTCCAGTGCATTATGACAAGTGGCACTCTGGGTTTCTCTTTTTCTGTTTTGTTTTGGTCAGTAGTTCTCCTCCGCCGTCTGCTGACTCCACAAGACGGTCTAGGGGTCCTCCAGTAGCTGAGGGTGGGCTCTGTCGAGGCTCAGAGCCCGGCACTGCACCTGCCTGGTGGAGCTCCACAGGGCGAGCACCAGAACGAGATTTATTTGACGGTGTACTCTCCATAGAAAAAAAAAAGCGAGTTGCATGATACTGTGGTTTCCGGTGCGCCTTCTGGCCCAGTATCTACGACTTTAGCACCTGCTCAACGGGAGAGTGGGCTCATCCCTAATCTGTTTATGTTCCCAGTAGTAGACTATTCGCAAGCAGCCTGGGGGTGTCACTGCTCTGCGCGGACCTTGTTTACCGAGGCGGCGTCCGAGCTCGTATGGTGAAAATATGGTTGCGTTATCTTCAAAATAGCCCTGTCTTTCCCGTGGCTTTTCTGCCATCCTGCAACTTTGAGTTAGGGAGTTCTGAGCTCCAGTCTCTTTCCCAGGCGTTTTATCCTGGCCTGGCATGCATACAGAGGACCCCACTTCTGGTTCTAAGTTAGCAGTTGGGGATAGGTGGGGTAGCACACTGTGCATTCCCCGTCATCCAGGGGGCTCTCCAACTATGCAGAGCTTGCACAATGCTGTGCTCTGGTTTTGGGCTCTCCCAAGGAATCCTCACTTCCTGCACAGAGCCACTTCCAGATACCCACCACCTGCCAACCCTCCATTGTAGAAATCTCCTGCATGCGGCCATCCAGTCAAGAGCCAGTATTAAGTCTGGTGCCCAAGTGATCCCCCCAAGCTCAGTGTGCAATGCTGGGTTCTCATCATGCTGCAACACAGGGGGGACTGTGATGCTCAGCCATCTCTCTCAATTCTGCACCGATAAGTGACATCGGGGACTTAACTGTGCCTCAGTGCTGGGAGGCCCCGTTTCCGGGTACACCACACACAGCCAATTGAGGCAACGGTCGCCGTGGGCGTGATAGACGACAAACAGTGAAGAATGAGGCAAGCAAGCATTTAACCCATGAAGTGGGGGTGGATTGGTGCAGACCAGAGCATGTACCACTCGCCGGTGGGTTCTGCATCTACACCTATAGGGTTCCACCCACTCCTCAGCCCATTTAGTCTGGCCCCTCACCCAGGACCTGTCCGGCTTGGGTGACCCTGCCAGGAGTAAAACTCCCGCCGGCATAGCTCCCGGGATCATTGGGGCGCTCAAGCTCTCCAACCACGGCAAGGTAGGCTTACGTGTGGAGAGACTATATCATGATAAAACATAGATTTAAGAACAGTGTCACAAGTGCAAAGACACATCCTGGCGCCGACATAAATTCAGATCACAATCCAGTTGTCATCAAAGTAAATATAAAGCTGAAAAGAGCAGGAAACAGAAGACAGGAGGAACCCCAGATAGAAATATCAGCGCTGAAACAACCAGATATAAAACAGAAATATTTAATCGAAGTCAAAAATAAATACCAACAGTTATTGACAGAAAGCATGGAGCAGTATAGAAAAGAAAACCCAGAAGAAAAAGCAACCGCAAAATGGGAATGCTTAAAAACAAGCATACAATCAGCAAATGCAAATTTACCTAAAAAGGAGTCTAAGAAAAATCAAATTTGGATGACAGATGACATCTTGAATAAAATGGCAGAAAGAAAGAAAGCAAAAAATACTCCAGAATATAAAACAATAGACAATGACATACGTACTATGTGTAGAGAAGCAAAAGAACGGTGGATAGAAACAAAATGTAAGGAAATAGAAGACTTGGAAGCGAAGCACATGACAAGAGATATGCATAAAGAAATAAAGAAATTATCAAATCGGTCGCGGTTTGCACAAGGAGGAAGCTGTATCAAGAACAAAAATGGTGTAATATTACTTGATGAGAAAGACATATCAAACAGATGGGCAGAATACGTAAAAGAACTATTCGAGGACAACAGAGGTAAAAAACCATCACCAGATTCTAATGAAGGCCCACACATTCTCAGATCAGAAGTAGAGAATGCCATTCATATGATACAAAAAGGAAGATCAGCAGGCATGGATAACATAAACATTGAAATGATAGAAGCTCTGGAGAGCTTTGGTATAGATACAATCACAGAAATATGCAATGATATATACAATACAGGATATTTACCACACGACATGAAGACATCAGTTTTTATAACATTGCCCAAAAAACCAAATGCAACAGAATGTTCAGACTTCAGAACAATCAGTCTGATGAGTCATGCAATTAAGATACTGCTCAAAATCATACAGGAAAGAATAAAAAGTAAAGTAGACAGCGAAATCCAAGAAGAACAGTTTGGTTTTAGACGGAACAGTGGAACAAGAGAGGCAATATTTTGCCTAAGAAGATTAGCAGAAAAATATACAGAGGTCCAAAAAAGTATGTATATGTGCTTCATTGACTATAAGAAGGCTTTTGACAGAATCCATCATGAGAAAATAATTGAATGCCTCAAAGACATAGGTATTGATGGAAAAGATATAAGAATACTCAGTAACCTTTATTGGGAGCAAACTGCCACAGTAAGATCGGGAAGGAATTATTCACCATACATAGACATAAAAAGAGGTGTCAGACAAGGTTGTGTGCTGTCCCCCCTGCCTATTTAATTTATACACCGAAAAAATTTTCAAACAGATACAGGAAATACCAGGACTGAACATCAGTGGAAGATCAATAAACAACCTTAGATATGCAGATGATACCGTGTTGTTAGCTGAAAGCGAACAGGAGTTACAAGAACTAGTGAAGCAAGTGAACAGTATAAGTCATGAATATGGACTCGACATTAATATTGAGAAAACTAAAACTATGATAATTAGCAAAACAGACGATAAACCCACATTAAAGATAAGCGTAAATGGAAAATCCTGGAACAAGTCAAGAGCTACGTATATCTTGGTCATATAATAACAGAAGATGGCAGATGTGAAACAGAAATCAAGAAGAGAATAGGAATGGCCAAAGCTACATTCAACAACATGAAACATATACTGACATCCAAACAGTTATCTCATAAATTAAAACTGAGAATCATAAAGTGTTATATATATTCTGCATTTCTGTATGGTGCAGAAACATGGACGATGAATAAGCATTTGGAAGAAAGAATTGAGGCTCTTGAAATGTGGATATATAGAAGAATGGGGCGTATCTCATGGAAAGAGATGAAAACAAATAAGGAGGTCCTAGAAAATCTAGGTATGAAAAGAGAACTAATGAGAGAGGTCAAAGTTCGGCAGCTAAAATACTTTGGCCACATAAAAAGGCATAACACCTTGCAGAAGACCATAACAGAAGGGAGAGTTGAAGGTAAACGTGCAAGGGGAAGACAGCGCTATAAGTGGGAAGATAACATCAAGAGATGGACGGGAAAGAGTCTGTCAGAGTGTACCACCAAGACAAGAGACAGAAGACGTTGGAGATCCATTACAGCCAACCTCCGTTGTGGAGATGGCAACTGATGATGATGATGATGTACACAATTTAAAATGAAACCTTTTTTTTTTAAATTATTCTTTTATGTACAATTTTCCCCAAGGAGGTTTCAACAGCCGTTATCGGACAATCAAAGGGATACATAACCTTCATCTGACAATCAAACGGGTTCATGGTTAAAAAAAAAAAAATATTAAAGAAACTTTGTGTTTATTCCGTTAGTAGAAGCTGATGGAAACAGGAACACCGTACGGGTCCGTACCGTTGAAGTAGACAAATATCTACTGCGTAGACTAACTAATATATCGAACACAATCGTGAAAAATAACAACACGAATGAAAATTTTCACGCAGGTTACTCGGTATGCTGACGATGTATTACCACTACTGTCTTTACACACTTATGTATTGTGGAGATATGGCAGAGAAAGTGAAGGTCTAGCGGTGTTCTAATAAAACATACCACTTACGACAAATGAAAGTCAGTTAAATATCAAACTAAACTCCTCAGGCTTTTAACCTCTCCCTCTTTCGTTGTTGTTTGTCTATTTGTTTTGGTTGGTTTATATTATTTGTTGTCGTTGTGTTCCTCTTCTTCTTCGTCGTTCGCTGTCAAATAATCAAATCTATCTCTCTTGTAAAGCTGGATTCTGTCGTCACCACACAGTTTCTCCATCAACTGGGTCGGAGAAGAGCACGCTGACAACCTGCTACTCTCATGGATCCGGCAGTCTTGGTGGACATTGTCTACTGTTTGTCCTCCCCACATCGATGCTTATGATGTTGTTGTGTCACAGCATGATAAGTATGACGAGATTACCAATTTAGGGTAATAAACAGACACACATTCGCACACACACAATGTGGTAATTTGATGTGCTGTAATGGTCAGCTGGAACTTCCGCAGGCATAACGGTAAAGGCAGTCCCTGGCAGCTACTGCCGTAGGGGAGCGAGGTGTTAGAGGTTTCAATATACCAGGTCCAGAATTATGAGGTGGTATGACCAGTTCCCGTCTCCGCTGCGTTTATCTTTTTTTGATCAAGAGCAAAGTCAGGTACCCTTTTATAGCTGGGTAGATTGAAGCGTGACGGCACTAGGTTTCAAATCTGGAAATCGGAAACTTTGCCGTGAGTGTGTTAAAGGAAGCTTTTAGGCTAGTACACAGATTCTCGGACAGGTCTGTGTTCTCTAAGAATGTCTAAGCTTCAGGGGCGTGCTTAAAGTATTTGGCATCCTGGGCGTATTCTTCCTTTGGCACCCCCTCCCCATAAAAACACATAGAAATATAGTATGCTTGTAAGTAGATGTTTAAACACTTCAGTATTCAGTTGTAAATAGACTCCGATGGCATCTCCCTTGCACCCTTCCTTAGTACGCCACTGCTACTGGCAGTGCTTAGAGTCAACGCGTTTATTGAATATGTGAAGTTTCGAAGTAACCTTGACCCCAAGAGATCTTCAGAATTTGAAGTTGTAAATTCTTTTGCTTTCTGGTGATTTCACAGTTATTGCTAGCTAAAGATACAGTCGGGGTTTACAGTTGTGGATAGGTTCAAATGTCGGAGTTCCTGAGTAGTTTGATTTGCCGCAGCACCGGGTACCATTCCGACTAGCATACACGATCGTTTCTGTCTTTATGTCACTGGTTTTCTGCACTGATTCTTTCAGGGGGTCCATAGCTCTTACATTTGTTGGTTGGGAAGAGAGGTATAAACTATTTAATATCAAGAAAGGCATTTAAAATGTGGCTGAGATGAGGTACCTTTAATAGGTCATGCTGGTCCCCCATCTTCTAGGGCCTGATTCAGTTACAGACACAATGTGCAACTTCTTGTTATTCCAATCACGTCTGCTATATTTCTGGTTGCTGTTCTTGGCATGCGCATCAGCTTTCTTCAGAGATCAGATAATTTTATTTCATTTCCAGCGACGGTTGAAAAAATAATGGCGGGAAAGGGGGGGGGGGGGGTAAGAGAGAGAGAGAGAGAGAGAGAGAGAGAAGAAAAATAGAAACCAGTTTTACTACTACTACTCTTCTCATAAAAGCCAATTTTTTTTTTTTTTTTTTTAAGCTTCGAAAGCAAGGACGAGCATCCATGGTTTTTGTAGAGGGCGCGGATTTTGTGGTGCCGTGCCTGGAGCATTTACTTTAACTAAGCTAATACAAATTATTGGCCCAGCGTGATGTCGTCCTGCATTGTACGAGTATCTTGGTCAACTGGTAGGCAACCTTGACCTTCGTGTGTATATATATGCTGAAGGACATTTTATTGTGTAACAGGGCATTTCAGCCTGAGAGAGAAAAATTATGGAATGCACTAAGATTAAGAATAATTAAGTTTTGTTAATGCTAAAATCTTAAAATGGGTGCTTGCGTAGAATAGAAGGACTGAAGTGGTATGACAAAATCACTAATATGGAAGTGATGGCAAGAACTAGGGAGCAGTTCACAAATTATACAACGCAAAGAGGGGAGGGAAGGTTGCCGAGATGTTACGCTTTGTTACAAGGGGGTGACGGTTCTGAAATGTTACATAATGCAGGAAAACCCCCATTGATAATTCAGAAGCATAAGACCGTGTTAGTCAGTGAAAAAGAGCGAACATTCAGTGCACAGAGGTGTTAGATTATTTTAAAGGGAGGGGGTTTGTTATGCACATGTTACGGGGGAGGGGGTTGTCGTGAATTTTAGATAGGTTTGAAAGATATTTATGGTTCCGCCTGAGTATAGTGGATGGTGATAGTACGTGAGAAGTAAAGGTGTAAGAAAATAGATTCTCACGAGTGAATAGTGTAATGAGAAGATCTGTCTCTGGAATGAGTAGTTTCTCTAGTCCAGCCTATCTATACGACTATATTTTAGTATAAGACAATCTTGCACCTCCCTATATAAATAAATATAAGTTTCACTAAACACACACAGCTATGTGACAACAAGACACACATACGTGAACAAAAACTATGGTTAATTGGGTATGGGTCTGACCAACACACAAAGTTAAGTTCTTTTTGTTGTTTATTATCATTAAACTTTACAACATCGAATATCTAAAGAAAGATCAAATAAAATCAGAATGTCATACATAGAAACAAATAGCAGAATACATGTGCCCTCCACTTATTGAGAAAAAGAACCCAACAGGTTAATAACCCCAAAGGTCACAGGTTAGCACTATGTTATAGCATAGACAGTAAAGAAAAGAACAAAGTTCCTACTAAATGCTATCCAGAAAAATTAAACAATAGTTAAACAGAATACAAATGGTACAATTTTCCTGTAACAAAGAAAATATTCTCTCTCTCTCTGACATTCGTGGCCATATCAATCACGCTTACCCTATTCTGGTGATGTCCATTTGGAATTACAATAGTTCCTGAATATATAAAGTGTCAGGGTTATTATCCAAGTCGGCCCCAGTCCACCATCTATAACAAATACGATTTTTAGGAGGGGGACGCCAAATTTGGTGGTGTATTCCTGGATCAACAAATGTCACCTCGAATAGTTAATGTAGAACCGAGATCTGGTGTTCACAGTACTAAAGAAACATCTGGTTGCTAAAAACTGTTAATTATTGTTAATTGATGATGGGGGTAAATCCTATCGGCTGTCTCTGTGGTGAGTGCCGATTTTGAAACAGCGTAACTTGCTGGGAAAAAATCCGCTAATACGACTGTCAAAATTCGGGAGAACTTATATCTTTCACACCACAGTGGGCTGATAAATTGCAAAAAATATATATCTGGGTATTTGTAAGTCCAGTTAAAATTTACTATTAACATGTTTATGTGTCCATCTGGCCAATCCTGTTCACAGATGAACTTGGGGACGTGTAAGCCAAGAATAAGACCACATTAATCACTCAGTAAATGAAGAAAAAAGGACCAAAATAGACCCAAATAGACCGCTGGTCGCCGTTTGATCAGGTCTGCAAAAAATAGAGAAACATTGTGAAAAAATGCTACTAATATATATATCTACATATAACACACGGTGTCTCTAGCCTATTCCTATCCGGTCAGGTTTCGCTAGCGCGGCGTCTCTAGGTCAGGTGAAGGTATGTGCCATCCCCGCTCCTTCTGCGCGCGCTAACAATTAGCGTACAATGTCAGTTATTATTTAATTATCCATACGCGCACTTTAACAAATATCGCCTGTCGCTAAGTAGCTATTAGATGTCGGCGTCCGTTTGTTCAATCGCATGATATTTAAATAACAGTCACTTATATAATTACACAAATGAAATAAACGCGAATTCTATGGTCCACTATCAGTCACTTAGCATTTTAATTCAGTCAGCTAAACCGTATCTTTCTGTGTGATAAAGCGGGTGGTAAAATTATCATTTAACTGCACAACTGGTACACAAATAGCTACGCGTTATTTTCCACTGCTCCTAACACCTAGAATATCACAGTGAATTTAAGATGATAAAACTTAGCACATTAAATCACGTAAATGCTAATTTCTATTACCACAAATCAGAAATGAAAATCCCCACGAAAATATTAACACATCTATTCACAATGGTTCTAGATAACGTGTTTAGACTCTCCGAAAAATTCGGAGCGAAACTGATAACTGATTTGAGGAGCCACAGTTTATATACATCATGTTATTACTTCTCTAGAGGATGTTAATTTTCACACTCTGTCTAGCAGAGAAATCTGAAAACTACGTTCCCCCCCCCTTTCCCCCGATAAAAGGTTCCACGGTCGTTCTGTTCGGCGATGCTAACCGACAACAGACGCTTAAACCGTGTATCAGGATTCCTTCCGAGCTTTTCCCTGCGTCTTGAGATCAAAGCGTTATCTCTCTCTGTATGTACGAACATCAAAGGATTCTCGGGAATTTGTTTTAGCCGGTGCGACTACTTCAAAAGAGGTCCGTTGTTTCCACGTGCATCTGTCTGATATCTGATGATTGACAGATCAGCTTGCGTGGGAAACTCAGGTAAACAACACCATGTTCTGTCCCTGTTTAGACTGGCAGGTCGCGGAAGTTGGTAATATGTCTTGTTTGTTTACATCTCAAAGAAAAGAGGCGTGGATTAAAAGTGAGTAATGCAGGCTGTCAAATGCTTGACTTTGCTAACGAATCAAAGAACGCCACGAGGTCACGAAAGGCTGCCGGGTACTGTAGCTATATTTCCATTATACGTCACAGGGGTGGCTGAAAATGTCAAAAATTGCTTTACGTAATTTGTGAACGGCCCCTAGACAAGACTGTGCCTGTGAAACAAGAGATGAGAAGAAAACGCTGGAGATGGATAGGGCACACATTGAGGAAACTTGTTGTTAGCATTACTAAGTAATCCTTGCTCCAGGATCCCCAGGGTGAGAGAGGTACAGGAAGACCCAAAGAAGAACACACGGAGAAGAGAGCTGCAGACGGACATGAAGAGGATGAAAAAGACAAGGAAAAATCTTGAGCTGATGGCACGTAACAGGAAGACTCGGTAGTGTGTGCTGAAGGCCTATGCTCCATGGGGTGCTAAAGTTGCTGAATAAATGAATGATATGTCAGCGTTAAAGACATCAAACTTTTCAAAGCTCTATAAATAAATCAATAGTGAAGGAAACCTGAGTCCTGTGGATAGTAAATAAATAAGTAAATAAATAAATAAAGGTAATTAACATGTACTTGTTGGACATAAAGGATGACACTAGACAACAGAAAAGAAAATATAAGTGATAGGCTTACTGGGAATCGAACCTAGGACCAACCAGACGGCGCCATCGCCTTGCTGTGACAGAACATCGTGAAAGGACGCTCAGCCAATTTTGCACCCCTTATGTCCAACGTGTACCTGTTAATTACCTTTATTTATTTATTTACTTACAAATAAATCAACGAGTAAATCTCAGCTTAAAACTTCAGGCAAAGATTATCTGAATTTTGCATGGAATAGGCAAACAGGTTAAGGTAAGTCCCTTATCAGTTACTGTCGTGGGGAGTGAAGTGGTAGAGACTACATCATACTAGGCCCAGCTTCGAGAGGTTCCACATTAGTGATCATGTCATTCCACTTCAAGTCTTGTATTCTACGTAACTATCCATTAATCCAGACCTAAGGGTCTGTTATGTTTGGACATGCGCCCTAATATAACCGACTAGGTTGAACGGGACGCGCCTCGCTAAAACGAGGCAAAACTTTATTTAAAAAAAAAAATATGAATGTCTGTAGCTATAGTTGTTTTTGTTGTTCTCCATGTTTCAGAGCCATACAATAAGACTGACTTGACATTTTAATTGAAAAAAAATTAATTATTTAAAGATATAAAATACAGATAAAATAAACTGTTTTCTGTTAAAGTTTACAATCGCTTTGGTTCTTAGTAATCAAACTTTCTTTCTTTTTTCCTCGTTTTCGCTTTTTTGTACTTTAGCTATAAACATATACACCTTTATTCTTTATCTTATTATCACTCTCGCATTCGTTTTCATTATCCTCATGTTTATTTTTTTATTAATGTCACCAAGGTTCTTATTGCGTATGCGTATTGCTCTACATTCTCATAATGTAATACAGATTGCAACAGATACGACCGCTGCAAAAGAGCATGAATGGTTTGGTCCAAGTTTACTGCGAGGGAACCAGCTTTAGTGGTGACTCCGTGCTCCATAAACGGCGATAAAGGGAAATGATGTTCTTAGTGATGCTCTTAAAACTCATTTTTTAAATTATTACTATCACTATTGTTATTATTTCTTATGCGTTGCGGAGATGGCAGCTGATAACGATGATAGGCAGCCTTACAACTTTTCATTTTTGATCTTATACTGTCACTAATGTTCTGGAAATGAGAAGGAAGATAAACTTGCCAAAGAAGGAGGAAAGAAAACACAAACAGAAGTCAGGGCAACATATGATGACATCAGAGGCGGCTCCACAGTGTTTAGCACCTGGGTCGGATCCTACCTTTCTGCCCCCCCCCTCCCCACATAAAGAAACACACATGCAACTATATTTTTAACAGTAAGTACTATCATAACAGTGTCCAACGGCACCCCCTTCCTGGCTGTCAACCGGGGCGGATCGCTCCCTTCACACCATCCTTACTACGCCGCTGGAAGAGATAAAAACAATAATCAGAAATAATTATAGAGAAAAACGGCATAAGAAACACCCAGACTACGATACTGCATGTGACGGTAGTGCCTCCCCTGCTTTGCAGTAGTGGTTCAACAGTGGCCAAAACTCAAGAGTATCTAATATGGGTGTTGCGGGTCTTTATATTATATTTAGATGAGTATCTCGTTGACTCAGACCAAGTCCAGTTAAGGGTATGTGTTGCGCACATAATCCTTTGTGTGACGCACAGATTACTGTTGACACGCATACAAATGTAAAATGTATTTATTTGTCTGATAAAAATATATTTATTTTTGAATTCACGATTTTTAGTCTAAGGGACAGAACTCAGATTAGTCGATGTGTATTCATTCTGTGAGTTATCTGTTCTTGTATCTTTCCTGAATATCGAACTTGGCGTATGAATCTAGACTTATGTCATATTTTGTGTCTGGTATGGCCAGAAACAGATTATTCTTGCTTAGGTTTAGGCAGGGATGTTTATGACCCGAATCTATGTGTATTTCTTGTCTATGTAGGACGAGTCTGTCTTATATCTTAATATCTTTGTATGTCTAAGTCGAACTATATCTTCGGTGTCGAACTCGGGGTCAAAGGTTGTTCGGCGGATGTGTCGCTAAGTGGAGGTGAGAAGGTTCCACCCTGATGGGTGCTGAGTTGTTGTAGCGGCCTGCCGCCGAAAAGTGATCTCTATATTAGTGGGGAAAGAGGTAGTCTCTTTAGACATATCATGTATTATTCACCCCAGTGTTTATTCTTACTGCCAAGGAATGGCAGAATCATATTCTAGTGTATTTCTGATACCAAGGTAAAGACGCATTTCTTATGAACTTTTCCTGAGTCATTGTATTCGATGGGCAGTCGTACGGTTGTACGTTTAGATGAATATTAACCAGATGAAGATGACATTCATACCTAGCAGCACCATATTATGTGATGAAGTCAATAGTATCAATGGTAGAATCTACAAAGCAATGAGGACATTTAATGAATGATCAGCTTTGATTGCGCTTCATAGTTTGTATCCTGGGTGAGCGACAACTCACTGGGAGGAGAAGCCATTTTGAATCTTATATTTTCCAATCATCGAGGAGAGAACAGGGATGCCCCTTACTATCACCTGATGAGTCCAGAGATCACTGCTACAGAAGAGAACCCACTACTAGTGGTTCAATATTGTTATCAAAAAAAAATATGTGCTGAACTTTACCTAAATGAATCTTCGCTAGACGAGGTTAGGTCTAGGAACCATCTTGAACCTTGTTTATGAACTGACGTGCTCTGTCAGTAAAGTCAGACGATATATATTGGAAGTACTAAGTGCTTGTCTACTGACATTCCATTGGTACTGTTATGCAACATGAATGCTGATGTGATAGTGTATTTCATTGATCAACATTATTATTATTTATGCCAACCTGTCTGCTGTCACTGTACCCGTGCTGTCAAGTGTGATCGTTCCAATTAAACTGTATGAAACGTACACAGTAGTTGGCGTAAATGACTTCCAGCCATAAGTGAGTGAGATTGGTCTAATTGTCAACTCTAACGAACGTTTGCCATCATTCGCATGTACTGTATCCTCACTCCATGTCTACACACCACTGCGTAGGTCGAGTTGACCTTTTGTTTGTCTTCACTTTGACAACACCCATCAACACCCTTCGAACACGATTGCAAACAACCAAGCAACACTGGTGGACAGCTTTCTGGGTTTGACCTCGCAGAAATTGAGAAGTCAACAGACTACTGATACCAGACCGTTTCCTGTGGCTGATACGACACACCTGCAGTACTAGTTTGCTCTTTGTCAACACTTTGCCACGTGACCTATCGAGCGAATACTGGAACTAGGTCAGCGCTTGTGGACATTTTTCATTGTACATCACAGAACGTTTGCAGGCAGAAATTAATTGTGTTAACAAGTATTACAGTGAACTGAGAGGTCCTACGTGTCGTAGTTATTGAAACTGTCATCGATGGATCCTCTTGTGTATTTTTCACATTGTAACATTGTAATAAGTTAGTTCAAGAATTTAATATTGATTAAAGTGGCAGTTTATTTTCATTAGTTATTAGAAACTGTACCATTGCATTCTAAAGCTGAGCCTGTACAACACATCTTATGCACATGATATGTATTTATGTTTATATTACATGTATTTATTTCTCGTTGTGTTTATGTTGTGGGCGGTTGGTGAGGTGACTAGTATAGGGTATACCGAGTCATGTTGGTCCTATATTAGTGTTCTATAGGGAGCAATTTTCTTGGTTGAAAATTTGCTGCGACATCGGTTGCTATTTTTTGTTAGTTGTGAAGACTGTGCTTATCGTTGTTTTCGTAATATTTTTTCTGTTCTTCAGTTTGTTTTGATTTGTTTGTACTTGTAGATCTACCCTTTTCTAAAATTTAGTTCTATACACATTTATATTTATACACTGTGGCGTTATTTGTGTTGTTATCCCTTTGCAGTTGTCATCACAGATTCTGTGATTATTTTCATTGATTTTCCTATTTGATTTATTTGATTTCTGCAAATGTTTTCATGTTGTCTTTTATAATTGTTTTATGTATGTTGTTCTTTCGACATATACTATATGAAATATATTTGATCATACACTACTAGCTGTGTAGTGAACTTATGAGAAATAATCAACTGATGACTAATTGCTGTTACTAGAGGTACACAGTTGATTATACAAGACCTTATTTAAAGGCTTGTTTCCAACAGAGATTGGGATTGTGAGCTAATTAATCAAGTTCATTTAGAACTTGTTCCTGTTTACTTGGAAATAGATTACATTATTGTTTCAAGTGATTGCTATCATTATTAGACATCATGTCTACATTGGAATACTTTATTGCACAAGGGAAATCCCTTGATAAGTCTGGTAAGGAATTAGAGGAGTTTGCAACTGCTCAATTTGCCATGGTATTAAAGTCAGAAGAAAAGAAGCAAAAAGAGGAAAATAAATGGAAAGCAGAAGTTGAACAAAAGAAGATAGATGCTGAGAATTTAAGATTGCAGATGCAAGCTGAGGAGAGAAAAGCTGCTGCTGAGGAGAAAAAAGCTGCTGCTGAGGAGAGAAAGCTTCAAATAGAAGAAACAAAAATTAGAAGCTGAAGAAAAAAGATTACAAAGAGAAGCTGAGGCTGACCAAAAGAGATTAGATAGAGTGGCTGAACAAAAGAGATTAGAAAGAGAGGCTGAACAAAAAAGATTAGACAGAGAAGCTGAAGCTGTAAATAAAAGATTAGAAGCTGAGGCTGAGCAGAAAAGATTAGACAGAGATGCTGAGGAGAGAAAAGCAATGAGAGAACATGAACATCAAAAAGAACTTTTAGCATTTGAGTTAGAAAAATTGAAATTGACAAATATGAGTAATGTTAATCAGTCAAATGGTAATAGTAGTAAACCCTTTACTTATAAGGTCAAGGTACCAGCGTTCAATCCTTCCAGTGACGATATTACATTCTGGCTGGATCGTTTTGAACGCTCTTGTCGAGCTCATAATGTGGATAAATCCCAATATGCTAACCAGTTATCAGAAAATTTGAAAGGTGATTCTCTGACTATTTTAAGTTTGGTTGAAGAGGCTGACAAGGATAATTATGATGTTATTAGAGCAGCTTTATTGAAAAAATATCAATTAACAGAGGAAGGTTACCGTATTTTGTTTAAGAAAATGGTACCTGAATCAGGGGTAGAATTCTCAGAATTCATTGCAAGGAAACGTCTTACATTTAATCGTTGGATTGAGTTGTCTAAAACAGAAAAGGCATATGAAGCC
This sequence comes from Oreohelix idahoensis, assembly GCA_024509875.1. Lineage (NCBI taxonomy): Eukaryota > Metazoa > Mollusca > Gastropoda > Stylommatophora > Oreohelicidae > Oreohelix > Oreohelix idahoensis. Next base: position 224,630 of record JAMPIV010011863.1, read on the forward strand.
CTTATGGACTTGCTGCTCAGAGACAAGTTTATGTCAAGTGTTAATAAACCATTCCTTGAATTCCTACATGAGCGTAAACCCAAGACACTAAAAAAAATGGAAGAATATTGTACCCAATACGTCACGGCACATCCAGACGTAGCTTTTAGCAATGCTAAGGTTAAAGAAAGTATGCCAGTTGCATCAGCCACACCATACAACCCTAATTACTCACACAAATTTCAGGGACCACAAAACAGGTTTGATAAAAAAGGTAACCATAATAGTTATCAAAACCAAGGTAACCAGTCATTTCAGGGTTCTTCTGCGAAGTACTGGAGACGAGCCGACAGCCCTCGATTCAGGGGTGGTCATAATTATAGAAATTTCCGCAGAGGAAGTCATTATAGAAACTATCCAAGTCATCCATCATGGAGACAACAAGACCATAGTTATAGAGATACTCATTATAATGAATATGATAATGGTAACCATGAGAGCTATGACTCAAACCCAAATAGGGGTTACAATAGAGGAAACAATAATGATTACAGAGGCAATAATAATCGAGGTAGATCACAATACAAAAAACATAAATCACATTATCAAGCAAACTCTGCACAGCAAGAGTCACATGAAGCCTATAAACAGACTAAAGATAATAATGATGCTAATAATATGGCATGTTCCGCTTTTGATTTTGGGAGAGCATCTCAGTGCCCCCAATGCAAAACATTATTTGAACCAACTACGGTGTCCACTTTAAGTTGTGGCCATCCTCTTCCCGCTCTTCCTGCGTCAGTCGCGCATGATGGAAGAGGTTCTCTTGTCTTACATAAAGGTTTAGTAAATGACAATCCAGTCTCAGTTCTTTTTTATTCTGGATGCACCACAATTGGTGTTAGGCAGTCGCTTGTAGATCCTTCTCGTGCCACTGGAAAAGTAGTCAAATGTGTAACGTTTGGCGGCACCTTAGAGAAATACTCTACTGCTATCATTAGGATTGCTACTCCTTTCTTTACAGGAGATGTACACGCATGTCTTCTGCCGAATCCGATCGCTGATCTTATCATCGGTCGTATTCACGGAGTCAAAGAATGCACTCCACAACAAATTTCCGTTTGGGAAAAACAAAATATGCAAACTGCTAATGCTGTAGTCACTAGAGCTCAAGCTCTTAATATGCTTCAAACTTCATCTACTGAAGATAATGAAGTGCATAACCAAGATGATCCCTTGGTAATTTCTCGTGACTCGTTTATAAAACAGCAAGAAGATGATCCAACTCTAAAGAAATTCTTCACTCTTGCAACAAAAGGTGATCCGAATAAAGATACAAAGAGTAAATCTTGGATTACAATGAAGAATGGCGTACTTGTACGTATGGTGCAAGACTCCGCTAAGTCAAGTCATTCTCAGATTCTTGTTCCCAAGAATTTGAGAGTTAAAATTTTGCAGCACGCTCACGACTCTCAGTGTGCTGGACATATGGGTTTTTCCCGTACAAAGTCAAGAGTTCTTGCGGCTTTCTTTTGGCCTTTTGTGAACAAAGACATACGGATTTATTGTCGATCTTGTAAAGTATGTCAAGAAGTCAAATCCAAAGGTCCACGCCATGCTGCACCTATTCAGGCTGCAGACATTCCTATTCGACCATTTCAGAAAATGGCGATAGACATCATTGGTCCATTTAAGATCAAATCTGCTAGAGGACATCAGCTTATCTTAACGTGTGTGGACATGTGCACACGTTGGCCGGAGGCTATTCCTCTGAAGAGCATTACTACTGCTGACATTGCAGATGCTCTTTGGCTTATATTTTCTCGTCTGGGATTCCCCGGAGAAATATTATCAGACCATGGCACCCAACTAATATCGGATACCATGTCTCAAGTGATGTCGACTCTGCAGATAGAGAGAACTTTGAGTAGTATCTATCATCCTATGTCCAATGGGATGGTCGAACGGCTAAATAGAACACTCAAAAACTTACTAGGGAAGATAACTGAGGATCATCCTCAAGATTGGGACAGGGTTTTACCCGCGGCCCTCTTTGCTTACAGAGAGGTCCCCAATGAACATACAGGATTTTCTCCCTTTGAACTTGTCTTTGGCGCGCGACCGCGCGGCCCTATGTCTTTGCTTCATGATCTCATAACCGCTGACAATATTACCAATGACACAAAATCTTCTTACGAATATGTCATCGCGCTGAGACAAAAGATTATCGAAGCATGCAAATTGGCAACTTCTTCTTCTGAATTTGATAAGCAGAAGGCAAGACAATTTGCCAATAAGAAAAGAACATTACGACAACTTTGTCCTGGTGACAAAGCATTTGTTTTGCTACCTTGTAGGGAAAACAGACTTCTTATTTCTTGGAAAGGTCCATACGATATAATCTCGAAAATTTCCGATGTTGACTACATTGTCGATATTGATGGAAAGCATAAAACCTTCCACATCAATATGTTTACGGAATTCCATGAACGTCCGGATTATTTACAGCCTATTTTCCAGGCAACGGACGATTCACCAGTCCAACATGGTCATTACTCATCACTGTCCGTAATACAGGATGAGGAAACAAGTTTTTCGGATGTTAATCTTCCGCTTCCGATGATTCCACTTCATTCTAGTGAATCATGGGAAAACGTTACTGTTTCTCCGGATGTGTCTCTAGGAGAACAGCGACAAGTTTCGGCTATGTTACAAACATTTCAGGATGTCCTTACTGACATCCCTGGACAAACTCACGTCATTGAACATGACATTATTCTAACTGACCATAATCATATTAGGGTCAGACCTTATCCTATCCCTATACATTTTCAAGCACAGGTTGAGAAGGAGTTGGATGAGATGATAGATTTAAAAATAATTGAACCATCCACTTCTGCATATTCTTCGCCAATGGTTATTGTTCGGAAAAAGACAATAACATACGTCTTTGCGTTGACTATCGCAAATTGAATCAAGTTACGAAGTTTGATGCTGAACCTATGCCTTTACTAGAAGAGCTACTTACTAGGCTTTCTAAATCTCATTTTTTCACTAAACTTGATTTGTCTAAAGGATATTGGCAAGTTCCTTTATCTGAACGCGCCAAACCAATTACGGCTTTTTCTACACCTAGAGGCCTTTTTCAATGGAATTTCATGCCTTTCGGCCTTATGAACGCACCAGCTACATTCGCACGCATGATGCGTCGAATCCTATCTTATCGGTCAGATGTCATCGCGTACCTAGACGACATCTGTCTTTTCAGCGATACTTGGGAAGATCACTATTCGGGGTTAGTTGAATTACTATCTACTCTACGCGAGTATAACCTGACAGCGAAACCCTCTAAAGCCTACATTGGTTTTAGCGAAATTTCTTTCCTAGGCCATCGAGTTGGTCATGGTTTCCTAAAGACAGAGGACCATAATATCACTAAGATACTTAACATCTCTATTCCTAAGACAAAAAAAGCAAGTACGAAGTCTCTTAGGTCTTATTCAATTTTATGGAAGATTCATTCCGAATCTATCCTCTATCATGGCACCTCTTTCTACACTACTGAAGATAGGGTCGCCTAATATGGTCCACTGGTCACAGGAATGCCAATCCTCTTTGGATAAGATTAAAAATTTGTTTTCAACACCACCTATTTTAGTGTTACCTACTGCAGATAAGACATTTGTTCTTCGTAGTGACGCTTCATCCACTGGGATTGGAGCGGCACTAATGCAAGAGTACTCTGGAACTCTGCATCCAGTAATGTATATCTCTAGAAAACTTAATGCTGCAGAAAGGAATTATTCGGTTTTAGACCGTGAACTATTGGCTATGGTTTGGTCAATACTCAAACTACAAAGATTCCTTCTAGGCGCACATTTCATAGTAGAAACCGATCAGAAAGCTCTTACGGCTATACAGAGTAAAAATTTGAAGAGCTCGAGGTCTACTCGATATGCAATTGCTCTTCAACCTTTTCATTTTTCGGTACGAGCTATCCGTGGATCAGATAATGTGATGGCAGACATTTTGTCTAGATGCCCACATGATTCCACCTAACTGTTGGGTCTTGGACTTCTTAACACTTCCAACTCTACAACAGTTTTTTTCTTTTCTATATCAAGATAAATACACATTGTAATTTGTAATATAGTGATTGTATCACTACTATCACTACGTTCATTGATATATATATATATATTCACCGATACTCGTTGATGATTTTTCTTTTTTGTCAATTATGTACTTATAGTGCTTAAATATGAAATTGTTATATGCATTGTGTTATTGCAAGTATAGTAGTATGCGTTGGTGACACCTCCCTGGAAATATTTACACTTAGAGAAATGCTTTCTCTGAGAGGTTGAGATGTATTCTCACCAGTCGATCTATATTTCGACTTTGCCTTAATTTGGCTTTATAAATTCCAGATATTTCTCATCTGCGCAGTATTTGTGCGTTGTGAGCCTATTGTATGTTGCTCTCAGATGAAAAAAAAATGATTTTCATTTTTTTTCCCCGGGGGGTGTGGTAGTCTGTTGCGCACATATTCCTTTGTGTGACGTACAGATTACTGTTGACACGCATACAAATGTAAAATGTATTTATTTGTCTGATAAAAATATATTTATCTTTGAATTCACGATTTTTAGTCTAAGGGACAGAACTCAGATTAGTCGATGTGTATTCATTCTGTGAGTTATCTGTTCTTGTATCTTTCCTGAATATCGAACTTGGCGTATGAATCTAGACTTATGTCATATTTTGTGTCTGGTATGGCCAGAAACAGATTATTCTTGCTTAGGTTTAGGCAGGGATGTTTATGACCCGAATCTATGTGTATTTCTTGTCTATGTAGGACGAGTCTGTCTTATATCTTAATATCTTTGTATGTCTAAGTCGAACTATATCTTCGGTGTCGAACTCGGGGTCAAAGGTTGTTCGGCGGATGTGTCGCTAAGTGGAGGTGAGAAGGTTCCGCCCTGATGGGTGCTGAGTTGTTGTAGCGGCCTGCCGCCGAAAAGTGATCTCTATATTAGTGGGGAAAGAGGTAGTCTCTTTAGACATATCATGTATTATTCACCCCAGTGTTTATTCTTACTGCCAAGGAATGGCAGAATCATATTCTAGTGTATTTCTGATACCAAGGTAAAGACGCATTTCTTATGAACTTTTCCTGAGTCATTGTATTCGATGGGCAGTCGTACGGTTGTACGTTTAGATGAATATTAACCAGATGAAGATGACATTCATACCTAGCAGCACCATATTATGTGATGAAGTCAATAGTATCAATGGTAGAATCTACAAAGCAATGAGGACATTTAATGAATGATCAGCTTTGATTGCGCTTCATAGTTTGTATCCTGGGTGAGTGACAACTCACTGGGAGGAGAAGCCATTTTGAATCTTATATTTTCCAATCATCGAGGAGAGAACAGGGATGCCCCCTTACTATCACCTGATGAGTCCAGAGATCACTGCTACAGAAGAGAACCCACTACTAGTGATTCAATATTGTTATCAAAAAAATATGTGCTGAACTTTACCTAAAAGAATCTTCGCTAGACGAGGTTAGGTCTAGGAACCCTCCTGAACCTTGTTTATGAACTGACGTGCTCTGTCAGTAAAGTCAGACGATATATATTGGAAGTACTGAGTGCTTGTCTACTGACATTCCATTGGTACTGTTATGCAACATGAATGCTCATGTGATAGTGTATTTCATTGATCAACATTATTATGATTTATGCCAACCTGTCTGTTGTCACTGTACCCGTGCTGTCAAGTGTGATCGTTCCAATTAAACTGTATGAAACGTACACAGTAGTTGGCGAAAATGACTTCCAGCCATAAGTGAGTGAGATTGGTCTATTTGTCAACTCTAACGAACGTTTGCCATCATTCGCATATACTGTATCCTCACTCCATGTCTACACACAACTGCGTAGGTCGAGTTGACCTTTTGTTTGTCTTCATTTTGACAACACCCATCAACACCCTTCGAACACGATTGCAAACAACCAAGCAACAGTATGTAATGTAGACCACGCATACAGTAAAACACTTCCAAATCCTTAAATCAGCACCAAGGCAGCATGGACGAACTTCGATAATATTTATTTGACACAACGTACAGCTAATTTTTCATCTCTCTTTTCTTTTTCAAAATGTCTTTGATCTCTTGCCACATCCTCCAACCTCTTTAACTCTTTAGCAAGCTCAGTAGATGCATATGTTTTCAAAATCTCACCTTCCATACGTTATTCTTTTCCAATCTTTACATAATACTCCAAGGTAGCCATGATTCACAATTATTGTGCTTTCCAATAGCTAAACAATAAGGCAAATTTTATATAATGAATATGTGAGCACTACATTCAACAATTATTTCACCACTTCAAAATCACCCAACTGCATGTAATAGTAGATAGTAATATAGATGATATATTAGGAGCAACAAAAGAACAGAGATACAAACAAGATGACTGAATACAGTGACAAGAGCTAAATGAAGATAATGCAAATAGTTGAACAGGCAGAAATGCATGAATTATAGAACAAATAAACAAATTGTAGCTCTATCACACTTATGACAAGACAAGCACGAGTTTACAACATATATGCCATCTAATAACTGAGGAATAGCAAGGTTAGATGAACAATGTTACAAACAATAATGAAGAAAAACTGAATAAAAAATTTACAGTTAACTTGACCACAATAACCAACTTTACAATTAACAGTACTTATACAACTAACAAACAATGGCAATAATAATCTCAATAGCAGCAGATAACTCACAGCTTTGTAATGCCGGCCCCGCTATTTGAGACAATCACAAACCAAACCTTACAGAACGACCATGAATTTTCTCGACCATACGTACGAGGTATTGAAAAAATTCCTAGTTCCCAATCCAACTTCCCACACTTAACATAGAAACATAAAAACACCGAAATACATATGACATGTAAAAAAGAACCCTGTCAAACCAGATTGATCAAGTTCCACGCTGCATGTAGCAATAAATATACTTATCTGCTTATTTGAAAGAAACTCCTCCTGGTAACGATCTCTGCGTTGGTGAACACACGATCCAGGAGCAGTGCAGCGAACAGGGTAGACTTAGAACTTCACGATTCCTCACAACCAAGCAGGAACGCCATGTTGAACGTTGACCTCTTGACAAAATTCAGCGACAAATACTTGAACATACGCCATCATCGGGCAGAAAACTTGAATATGTTATAGTTCTGCAGTGAACTGGAAACTTAGTACTGCAAATACTGTGCATATAACCTCTCACAGGTTAGCAGACGACATTCGGCGCCATGTTGAAAAATTTAGGTTTTTCAAAAACTGAAGTCCAATGACTTGAAAAATTTAAGGATCTCTGGCTTGAGGCTCCCATTTCTTTATACTCATATCTTTTGGCTTTGGCCCCCCATTATTTTCGGCTGTTGCGGGTCTTTATATTATATTTAGATGAGTATCTCGTTGACTCAGACCAAGTCTAGTTAAGGATATGTAATGTAGACAACGCATACAGTAAAACACTTCCAAATCTTTAAATCAGCACCAAGGCAGCATGGACGAACTTCGATAATATTTATTTGACACAACGTAGCTCCATATAGATATTCTTGATATGCATAATAGATTAAGGCGTCAACTAGACAGTCCTTAGTGTCGCTGTACAGTCTGCAGCTGGAACAATGTCGAGGACTTTTTCATTCATTTTAATATAGTTCAAACACTCACGTTCTGCAGATAAAGCATAATTCCTTTTACAAAACAACTGGCATATCGCACAGCGGTGTATGGATGATCCAGGGATGGAATACATAGGAATATGACCATGAAATATTGTAATACTCAGTAGCCTAGAACACATGCGTCCGCCCGCCTTGAAAAACACACAGCGAATGCCCTAGCGAAGGATCGCTGAACTCAGCAGACATCAATCGTAGACTTTTGCAACTCGGCCCAAAAGGCAATGACGTACTTCCTGTAACCCAGGATACCGGTCATCAACAAATATGGTAACTAGTCGAGCCGTATTTGATATCGACAGATATGTTATGAATTTTACTCATAACAATAGGCTTCAAAGGTATCTACCTTCGCGCAAGATTACTCTTGGTAGAGATGTAGATAGAAGGGTGATGACACTTCTATTACAAAGGGGGTCTTCACAAGATATTCAGAATAAGCGAGAACAATACTGCTTTGGCTGAGTATGTTAACTCTGTAATTCTGCCAACGCTTTTGTGAAGGATTTAAGCACTTATTACTTTCAGCTCGTTTAAGCCCCAACCCCTGATTTACTCAGTGGAATTCTATTATTCTAGTACAGCTCTGCTTAGACTGTGTGTAGTAATTTGACCGAGACAAACATGCAGTAACTTTAAAATGATTAAATCGAAGTTAAATTTGTAACATTACAAATAAACAAATTTAATAATCACTTTAGGTTTTAACAGTTGGAAATAATTTGAATAGTTGTGGATCAAGAAAAATTATCATCACAGTCTTTAGGGAATGTGAGATATTACTAGAATGTCAAGTGGCAGTATAGATTTGAACTTAGCTGCCAATGACGGTTCTGCTCCTTCTTATGGGTTGGTTCTTTTCATTCTGCTCGCGCTCGTCTCTGATCAAGGTTGTAGGGGGTAGCTCGTTTCCCAGAAACGTCAAGGAGAGTCTACCACGTGGGTCCTTCGTCTTAAAGCTTAGGCCACTGTTCCCTTCTTGTTCCAGAGATAGTACTTTCTGCTGGTACCATCAATAACTATGGTAAAAGAATAGAACGAAACGCTCTTCTGAGTATGGCGTTTTCCACCCCATAGTTATGTGTTCCTATCTTCCCATACCATCATCCCAATTACTCAGACTTTACCCTCGATGAGAATTACATTTAGTCCATCGGGATAAAACTTTCTTTACATTTAAATAGAATAGCTTTCATAGTTACTTTATATTTAAATTAAAAGGTTAATAATACAGATAAAGTCTGTTTACATATACATCTCCACTGATTGAAAAGTGTTCACAATCTAAATTGAATATATTTTCATTTATGTTTTACACTGATTGAAAAGTTTGAAACTTCCATTACTTTAAAATGAATATTGTCACGTAGACATTTACACTGGTTTAAGCTTGAAAACTTACATTACTTTAAAAGTGGCTATGTTTATAGGGACATTTACACTGCTTTGAAAATGTAAGTATTCTACTTAGAATGTACATCATTTCTTTCATCTTTCCCTCCCTGCTCCATAGGGGGTGACCAGTTCCCTTCCTCGCTACCTTTTCCTTCCCTAACTCAATAGCAAAGTCAGGTACCCATTTACAGCTGGATAGACTGGAGCGTGACGATTACGTGAATAGAACCCTGCAGCTTTGCCGTGAGAGACCAGCTCCAACCACTCTGCCAATCGGATGTTTATTTCAACGTAAGCAGTGAATTAAAGTAAATAAAAGATTTATTTAAGACAGTCCTGAACCAGTTCCAGTGTCTGCCTGCAATGATGGCGTGCATATATCTTTGTTTGCTCCCAGTAAGCAGCTTTTGATTGGTGATGGTGCTCGGCCAAAAGATTCGAAGAATTTGGATGGGAGTGATTAAAAATGTAAACACAGGAGCGACTTTTCGAGCACCTTGAATATTTGTACACTCAGGAGGAGAAACCACAGTAACGTGATGTTAGAATGCTGATTTAAAAAACAAGAACTTAAAAATAATATGCATTCTGATAATTGATGCACGGTGATTATCATCCCATCCCAACTAACATAATTATCGATGTATGTTACGTCGGTCGGTCACACTCAAAATAGTAACTCGCGCCAGAAAAAAAAGTGCGCAACGCACGGTGTGCAACTTGCCACGGTGTGCAACTTGCGCGGTGTGGGTGTTATATAAAAGAAATACTTTGGTTTTTTTTTTTTTTTTAATTCTTTCACGAAATTTGTAGCGCTCGACAAAGAAAAAGTGCGTATAAATTGGTGTGCATGAGCCCTCACCCGATGAACAAATCATGAAAACATGAAAGTTTTTGTTAAAACCACTTATTATCAGGGAACACTCTTTGAAAACAATCCACGCACTTTCACACGAAATGTTGTTTTTTAAATTGAATCTAAAATAACATAATTCTCACCATGTGTACGCTGGTCACAGCTGAGGAATGCAACCGTGTTGAAAAATTGTATTGTTTCCATTATATATACTCTTCCGAAAATAGTTACAATCAACAAAGAAAAGCGTTCAAATGACGGTGTTCATGAACAGTTTCTTTTTCTTCTTCTTTGTTCACCCTCAGATGTCAACTTGAATAAGTTCAAAGAAAGCAGTGGTCAGCCTGAGGCTGTTGATATCTCCGTAGATTTTCTCCAGGAATGGTACTGGTGATGGCCATATGCGCTGTCTCTGTTCCTCATATGTTGGGCACCTTTGAAGCAGATGTTCGGCAGTCATTTTATCGGTGCCACAGTCACACTCATCAGTAGTTCCTATCTTTAATTTGTTGAATAAATGGTATCTCAATCTGTTATGGCCTGTGCGAAGACTGAAGATTACCACTTGTTCACTTCTGCTGAGCTGGTAATACGGATCATTTTTTGTGTGGCCTGGATGCTCTTCTTCCCACTTGTGCTTGTACCTGTGCTTGATAAAACTCTTGGATTCCTCATAGGTTATATTTGTGTCAAGTTGAGGAAGTTTTCCCCCTTCCTTTGCCAATCTGTCAGCCTCTTCATTTCCAGGGATGTTGCAGTGAGAAGGTATCCACTGTATCACGACTCTTTTATATTGCTGACATAGTCTGTGAAGTGTTACTCTTAGGTCAGCCAGTTCAGCATTACTTTGACTTTTCAGCGTTGTAATCACTGACAGCGCATCTGAGAAGATAGCTACTGGTCTCTCTGAGCTTTCTTCTGTTATTAGAATTTCTGATGCAGTTTTTAAGGCCTCTGCCCTGAAGTTACTCATGAACAGTTTGATTACGCTGTATAATAAAAAGAAACCAAAAACACTCTAAGAATGTACTTCTATCTGCTCATCCGGGAACGAAAACAGCACACTATAATTAAAAACCCGTCAAATTTGACGGGTTATTGCTAGTAATTTCTGAATTTGCTAAATGGAGTGTGGAGCCACCGTTATGGCTTAAACGACGCTTGCATAAACGTATCTATGTGGTCTTGCAGTTTTTCTAGCAGATTTTTGTACATGACGAGGTTGTCAGCATCATGTACAAACTAATATTCGCCGTCTTTTACGATAAGTTTGATCAAGGAGTAGTTTTACTCTTCTTTGTTTGTCACATCAGAGATCCCATGGGAATTGCATACCGTTTTTTAAAATGAGAGCGAAATCTATTGGCACAACAGTTTTACAAACATATCCACCAACCCAAGAACAGTGAAGAGGAGATTAAGAAATACTTTCGAAAAGCTATAACACCACACACTTAAACCATTAATATTTACACATGTGCTTCTTCTTCTTTCTTTTTGTACTACTACAACTGCTACCGCCACCCCCATTACTCCAACCCACACCATTATTAATCCACTTCTTCGTTCGCTTTCACATAACCACAACAAAGCCCGCATTTCTCGTCATCATAAAGTTTCTCCTTCAACTAGGTTGGAGAAGGCCATACTACCATCCCGCTTCTCCCATGGATTTGACAGTCTTGAAGGACATGTTCTACAGTTTGTTAGTCCTCCCCACATACCTGTTTGTCCGATTTTCAATTCTACAAATGTGCTGATACTTACGAAAGTCATGAACGCACAAATACGAAAAGGAAAATTCAAGAAGATAGCAGGAAAAATTTAAATTGAGTAAAATAAACGACGTACACAATTATGTGAAGAAAACCAACTGGTTATACGAGGTAGCTTCAAAAAGTTCCCGGAATAGTCGACTCATGTTTGAATGAGTGATTATGTCATGTAAATTATAGTTTTATAAGTTGGCAATGACCTTGAGGAATAGACAAGGCCGATGTAAACTTCACATGCACTCTCGAACAGAAGTTACAGAAGTTTGTTTTTGGTGGTATGCACGTAGCATCGTCGGAGTTGAAAATGTCCTTGATTGAACAACGTACAAATTTCAAATTTTGTGTTTTGCTTTAGAAGTCACCCTCAGAGACAGTAACCTTGCTTAATAACGCATATGGTGAAATCGCAATGAAGAAATCTCAAGTTTTTGAGTGGCACAAGCGTTTCCGCGAAGGTCGTATTAGTGTCGATGATGATCCACGTAGCGGACGACCGCTTACCTCGATAAACAATTAAAACACGTTGTTCGTGTTGACAGAAGTCTTAGTGTAGAGAAAATAGCCTCAGAAGTTGGAATATCAGTTGGAAGTTGCCACAGTATTCTCCACATTGAACTGCACATGCACCGTGTTTGTCAACTCCTGGTTCCCAAAATGTTATCTCTGGAACAGAAAGAAACGAGATTGACACTGGCAGGAGACCTAATCATTGTGGCTGATCAAGGTAGCAATTTTCTCAACAACATAATCGCAGGAGACGAGACGTGGTGTTTTTTGTACGATCCTCAGACAAAACGTCAGTCCTCTGAATGGAAATCTCCCCAGACACAGAAATTTCGTTTGGACAAGAGCAAAGGGAAAGTTATGTTGGAAGTTTTTTTTGATTCCCATGGCATTGTCTACCATGAATTCATTCAAAGGGCAGAGATTCAATGATGCTGTGACGGTATTGCCTCCCCTGCTTTGCAGTAGTGGTCCAACAGTGACCAAACTCAAGAGTATCTAATATAGGCTTCAATGGAGTCTATTTGTACACAAGATTACTCTTGGCAGAAATGTAGATAGAAGAGTAGTAAAGCTTCTATCATATGGGAGTCTTCACAAGAAATTCAGGTAAGCGAAAACAATGCTGTCTGTCACTAAGCACGTTAATTCTGTAACCTGCCGACCACTTTTGTGAAGAATTTAAGCACTTATGTATCAGCTCGTTAAGCCCCCACCCCTGATTTACTCAGTGTGATTCTCTTATTCAAGTATAGCTCTGTTTAGAATGTGTGTAGTAATTGACCGAGACAAACATGCAGTAACTTTAAAATGATCAAATTGAAGTTAATTTTGTAACATTACAAATAACAAAATTTAATAATCACTTTAGTTTTAACAGTTTGAAAATAATTTAAATAGTTATGGATAAAGAAAAACTATCATCCTCGTATTTGGGGATTACAAAAAGGGTAAGAAAGTTCAGATGACAGCATATATTTGAACTTAGCTGCCAATGACGGTTCTGTCTTTTCACACTGATCACTCGTCTCTGGTCAAGGTTGTCGGGTGTAGCTCGTCTCCCAGAATCTTCAAGGAAAGTCAACACAGTGTATCCTGTGTCTTAAGCGTAGGCCACTGATCCCGTCTTGTTCCAGAAATAGTACGTTCTGCTGGTACCACCAATAACTTTGATAGAAGAATAGAAAAGAACGCTCTTCTGAGTATGGCGTTCTCCGACACAGTTATGTGCGCCCCCCCCCCTCTTCTATTTCACCCTCCCGCTTAACTCAGAGTTTACCCTCGATGAGAATTAAATTTAATCCCTCGGGATAAAACTTCTTTTACATTTAAACTGAATAGCTTTAGCTATACATTGCATTTAAATGAAAAAGCTTAAACGTACAGATATACTATATTTTATGTTTACATCTCCACTGTTTGAAAAGTGTTCACAATATAAATTCATTCGTGTTTCATTTACATTTACACTTGTGGAAAAGTTTGAAACTTCTGTTAATTAAAATGAATATTTTCCCATGGACATTAACACTGGTTTGAAGCGTGACACCTTACATTAATTTTAAAGTGAATATGTTTATAGGGACATTTACACTGCTTTAAAAATGTAAGTCTTATGCTTAGAATGGACATCATTTCTCTTCATCTTTCCCTCCCTGCTCCATAGGCAATCTGGAACTACTTTATGCTTTTAGTTCTCTTTACGAAACTATCAATAAAGCAATCACCAGCCCGTGCAGTGGTGGTTCATGAATCATCATTCAATACGCTGAGGTTGCCAGCCTCAAATGACTTTGACATCCAATAGCGAGTTTCACACAATAAAATTCACATGGTAATATATACACATATATATGTTAGTTCACATGTTAGTAATAAAATATGAAATGTAAATCCAAATTACGCCAATCCTGGCTACAGACTTGTCGCACAGATGAATAAAAGAGACGAATCGTTCTCTTACAACACGTGTCTGGGATTTCTTTCAATTTTAACATAGATTGCCTCTTCTGACTTCGTGTTTCTTCAATTTCCTAGTCCCGGTTGTTCCTTATTAAAATTTGAAAGAGATTTCCTGTGCTTTATAAGTCTTATCTGGTTCTCCAATAAAAGGTCCGGATAACAATTAGGAATTATGAATCTAGTTCTTCCTCTGGCGAAGGTCTGATGTCCTTGCGAGCGTGCAAATCACAGAGAAATAAAACTGTGAAATTGTCAGCCTATATTCCCTGCAGTGATGTTATGAATCTAATCAGAAAGATCCAATCATTCCAAATCATGCAGGATAAGCTGTGATATTTCAAAATAGTCCCACGTGAAATAAGGTGCGTGCCTGCAAAGGTCACGTATTAACATATATGGACATCTGATGCCTGGGTACACTCTTACAAACACATTTATAGACTCATATTGTTTAAAATGTAATAAATCCATGATTACTTTTTAACCAAGGACCGGAAGCAATTACATCACATTTGTCTGCTCACATGTGACACACAGCCAGTAATTTCGTTATCTGTCGTATGAGATGCTCAAACCCCGAGTCTTATCGGTGAATTAAGCCGATAGCGTAGACCGATGTAAGTTTTGGTCGGCTGCGCCTATAACCACAAATCTGGGTAGCACTCCTTGCAAATGTGACATTTATCACCTATAGGGCGATTTGATAAAATCACATATCTGCTACTTAGCAGACAAAGAAAGAAAGAAAGAACTGAGGACGTTATCACCAATGCGACAAAGCAGCTGAGAGAGGTGTCAAAGAATGGGTTCCAATAATGTTTCCAACAGCTGGATGGACGTTGGCAAAAGTGAGTAGTTGCCGAAGGGAACTATTTTGAAGGAAATGTAGTGTAAATAATTGTATTGTTACTTATTTCTATACAATACACAAATTCCGGGAACATTTTAAAGCTACCTCGTATGTAACATATTTTAAATGTAAGATCATAGGAAACTATACACAAGGAAAAGCCCGGGAGATACACAAAGAAATCAGATTAACTTCATCCTGATGAAAAGCAGATTTAGAAATTGTGTCACGGACTCGAAGACATAACATTGAGCCGTAAAATTAGATCAAATTCCGCTGGTGATCAAAGTAATGATAACACTGACGAAGACAGAAAGCTAGAAAAAAAATAAGGAACCTTGACATATATATATATATATATATATATATATATATATATATATATATATATATATATATATATATATATATATATATATATATATATATATATATATATATATATATATATATATATATATATATATATATATTAGCACAGAAACAGCCAGAAATAAAACGAATATAGATTATCGAAGTCAAGAATAGAGTGACCGTATTTTTTCATTAAACAGGACGTATTCTGCCTTTTTTGACGTTTAAAGAATACAATACAAGAAAAAAAGAGGGCAAAAATGAAACCCACAAATTTAATTAATTAATATATTATTATCACGATAAGGGCTAGTTAAAAATATTAGAAAAATATGAGGAAAAAAAATCCTTTACAATTTATTTTAAAAAAAAAAATGATGTTGACATCAAAATTCACTTCCCACACATTAATCAGTCTTAATATTAAATTATATTTTCTTTTTAAATAGTTCAGAATTTTCGTTTAAAATAATTATGGAATTAAGAACATCACAGTTCTTTGATGGAATTCACGATGAACATGTTTCTGTCTTTTGAACATTGGCTTTCCACCAAGGAAAAAAGCTTCTCTATGTTTGCATTGTTACCAGACACCGTAAAGAAATATTGCGCAATCTTTAACAGTTCGAGTGAAATTCAATATTCCGTGCTTGTTTAAAAAATTTGGTCCATTTCTCATATGCCAGCAACTACGTGAATCCTTCATCATTGATGTAACTTTCAACTAAACTCGTCAGATTGTTAAGTTGATTTAAGCACAGAGTCGTCAAACTTGAACCTCTTTACCTATTAAACTGGCAGAGATACCCGGCGTTGCCCGTTAGAAAAAAAAAGAAACCACTCTTTTAATTTTGTTATTCCCCCGGTATACAAAGGCACTTAAGAATTGGCTAAATAGTTATTATTCTTTCCCAATGCAAAGTCAGAGATTATCAGAAATATACAGCCACATAATTAAGAATGCTTACGATTGTTACTGTACACTTCAGTATACACAGTGTTGAGTGTCTTTCAGATAAGGGCATAACCAAACAAATTATATGGACTTCCAACTCCTGAACATCTTACATACAGTTGTCCATGGGAAAAGCAAGACTCTTCCAACTGTAAATCAGCAACTGTTAATGTTTATCCTTGAGTCTTGGTAATCGACATGGCAAAAACGTTAGGTTAATCTAAGTACTTAACGTCGCCAAACTAGAACCTCTGTATAAATTAAATATTGTACGGAAGCTCGTACATCCTCCCATGCTGGTACTTCTTGTAAGGTCGTTAATGAAAATAATGTTGTAGATATTTTCATATAGCTGTCTTCTATACCTTTTAACGAATCTACGAGAAAAAACGGACAGATTGCAGGACGAATCCGGAGAGGAAAACAGGATATTTGGTCGTTCTAGTCAAGAATAAATATAAAAACGCGGGACAATAAGGAAACTCAGAAGATGAACTAAGCATTAAATATGCTTGTTCAAGCCAAAGTATACAATCAGCTGTAAAGAATTTCCCTCAAAAAGGGATTGAAGAAAAAGTTTGTGTGACAGAAGACATCGTAAGAAAAATGGCAGAGCCAGAGGACAGCCACAAAAAAAAAAAAAAAATTAAAAAAAATAAAATAAAAAATCTCAGGAGCAATGAACAATAAACAACAAAATATGTACAGAACATTTTAAAAAATGTTGATAGAAGCAACATAGAAGGAAAAAAAGGACAGAGAAATAAAACACAGCATAAGAGATAGGCATGTAGAAATAAAGAACATGTCAAATAAGAAAAAGTGGGTCCCCAAAAAAAGGATACTGTATCAATAACATGAATGGGGAATTTTGTTTCATGAGAAGGATATATGCTATTAAGTGGGGCAGATAAATAAGAGAACTATCAGAGGACAACAGATGCAACAAAACTGTCAATAAATATTAATAAAGACCGAAAAGGTTAGAAGTAGAGAAAGCAATACATATGAGAGAAAAGGAAAATCAGCAGACATTCACACCATAACAATTGAAATGACAGAAACCCTAGAGGACTTTGGTACAAATAAAATTTAAAATTACTAATTTACATAACGAAACAATAAAATACAATAGAGAGTATATACCGCGTGACCTGAATACGCTAGATCTTTTATCGTCATCATTACCTCTCAGCTCACCGTGGAGCACAGGTCATCAACAAACACCCTCCAAGTATTAAGAAAGGTGGGTAGACTGCAGCATGGCAAAACTGTGTTTCGAACCCTATACCTTTGCCGCGAGAGGCCAATCATACACTCACTCCAAGTACGCTAGAGACAATTCGTGAAATCACTCTGGAGCAGAAATCATTCTAAGTATCACTGCAAAAAAAAATAAAGAAAGAACCGCGAGACCTGTGAACATTAAATAAATAAATACACATAAACGGGTAGTTACAGGCACTCGTAGGAACTAAAGAAGTAGACAATTAGACAACAGAAAAACAACAGAAGTGATAGGCCTAGCAGGGACTCGAACCCAGGACCATCGAGCGGCAACACCGCCTCGCTACGGGAGTAAATTCTGTTTTTTTTTTTGGGTGTGTTGTGCCTAGTTGGCAGGGTGAATAGTCACGTTTGTTGAGCCGATCCTTGAGAGAATAATACAAAAAAATAATACTGGATTTAACTAAAGCCCAGCTTTTCATAAAACAGCAAACACAAATTCAACTAAAACAAAATAGTTTGTGCAGATAAGGTTGTATTCAGCTGTGCTGTAGATTAAATGATGTAAAAGGTAGTATAAATAGAAATAGAAAACAAAAGAAGTTAACGCAACCACATGAAAGATCGTGAGCACATGAACAATATTTATTGAGTAAAAAATCTGTAAAAAATGATAACGAAATGAAATATAATGCGTCTAGTTTTAATAACGACGCTAAAAAAACATCTTTGAGTTGTTTGTTTGCATTCTCCTTTGAAGATTGTTTTTTGTTCTTGCAATGTAAATAAAACAACTGCTAACAACGAATAAATAAACAAAAAAATTAATTTATCACAGAGCAATGGTTCACATTCTTATAACTTTCACGATATATGCATCCAAATTTAACCTTAGCCATTAGTGAATCAAGAATCCAAGAGGTAACCTCTTTTCGTCCAGCAACAACTTTGTTTTCAAAAAGCGATTTAGAAATGTTGATCCTTAAATTCTTTTTTACTAGTAAATATTTTATCTTTAGATCAGCACATAGAAAACACAGGAAGCGCGGGGATCTACTTTCAAAACAATGAGTTGTATGATGTGACGTGTGTCGTGAAACATTCTAAATCCACATATATAAATTAAAAGGTAAATGTAAAGCTTAACACATAAATTCAATAAAAGGGAAAGAAGAATGGTAAAGAACAGTGCTGTCACAATGACTGTACTCGAGATCCCCCTTTTTCTGCTTCGTCTGCATATTCTCACGCTTACACGTTTACTAGTAAAGCCTACAGCAGCATACACGCGTTTCCACAAAACAATAAAACGTGTACTGTATTTCTTAGAAAACCTTGAGATACGCAAGCTGATTAATGACCTAAATTAATACTAGCATTAATTTCATTTTATACACTGCGTGATGAAAAGACAGATGGAATTAGGATAGAAAGAGGGAGGGCTGAAAGCAGGAACGCATGCAACACTAAAACGCGTCTCGCGATAATTAATGCCACCCCAAGCGTAAGGCATGAAGCACTAACTTTTTTTTTTCAAATAGCCAGTGATAAAAAACACTACAACTACGAGAGTTAGGTTTAAAAACCTGTAAAATGCTTATTAGGAAACATGACATTCTACTGTTTTATGTCTAAACTCCTGACATTAGTCTGACAGTACAGCAGACACCATAAAGTTTGGAAGTGAGGAGGTGGTAACAGCTCAACTATCCTAGAAGAAAATACATATTTTGAACGCCGCCACTTAGCTCCCTTAAAACTTATATATTTGGGTTCCTTAGGACTTGCTGACAAAGAATATGTTAAGTGTTACGCAAATAGTCTAGGAATTAACAAATTATAGCCAAAAGAAAATAATGAGGGTGTCAGACAACACCAAATAATAATCGCACAGTGGCATGTTTTGAAACCACCATTTTACGGGAAATAGGTCACCATGTTAAATCCAATTTGATTGGCGGGAATGATATGTAAGGCTAAACACGATTAGTCGGACTACAAATACTAATTTTTTGTTGTTAGGGGAAACGGTAGTAAGGGTACTTTTTTTTTGAAAAGCTGTGTAAACATGGCCCGATTGGTTAGACCCGCCAATATAGCCAATTAGGAGCGTCAGTTCAGTGCCACATTTTAAAATAAACTTACTCAGAAACAGTGCGTTGAGAACCAGCTTATATTTTTTCTAAATAAAAGCCTGGGACAGAGGCAGATCGGAATTTGTGCCATATTCATCGCCAGTCAACGTATTTGTGTATTATTTCCATGAATTGTGGTAAGCTTGACATATTTGATATCTTTTTAATGAAAATTGAATGTAAATTGATAATTTATGTCTGTATATGTGTGTAGTTCAGTAGCCAACATGAGGCAAAGCCTAGATAGTGCTCCAACCTGAACAGGACGTGTCGGAGAAAAGTAAAACTGCATGGAATTGCCAAACAGTACACTGACACCTATCTTATTGACTAGATAGAACTAATGCTGGAATTGCAGAGGCGTAGTAACCATTAGGGAGGAGTATACTGGTGTAAATTGTTTCAGATGAAGCTAGCAGTTGGCCTACCGCTCTGAACTCAGTGTTTGTTATGTATTGTGTTCAGTGTGGAAATAGATTATAAATTAGTTCTGAAATAGGAGGTACAACCTTCTTGTTTCAGGGACCGTGGTCCTAAGTTATTGAAGCAGCACCTGGTCTGAGTTTTGCTGAATCCAGAGGCTGACAGCATACTCCTTGGTCCAGATAGCGACCAGTGAGGTGTCTCCAGAACACAGTGAAGCAATCGAACAGAGGAGTCTTTTTCTGCCGCCATCACGAAAGATAAGCTTCTGTGGCCAGAGCAGCTCAACATTATGTGCCCCCCCCCCCTCTAAAATTGACATTATATTAAACACAGAGGGACAATAAATTGGTTCAAATGACAGGAACTGTGAACTTTTCCCAATACTATTTCCACGATAATCAAACACGTGAAGTCATGATGACAAACAACAATCTAGCTTGAAAAACAAAACCAGTATTACCTCATAGTACTACTTCACAACTTACACACATAGGATAATACTAATAAATTATGTCAATACAAAGATCATATTTATAAATTGTGATTACATTTGATTGTGATTCCTACTTCACTGTGTAGTTGAATCAGGATATCTATTATTGAAGGAATTATTACATATGTATTTGAAACTTTACACTTGACTCATTTAAGATAGTCTTATAGAGTGTTATATGTGTGTGAGTGTCACAGTGTTGTAAAGTGTTGTGGAATAAATTAAATTGTTTATCTGTCTGTTGTTGTTGTGACTTACACTTCATCATTTTCATAACCCTAGACATTCAACGTAGTCATCACAATATTCCAGAATAATTCTGACTGAGGTATAAATGTGGTAGCAAGTAAGGTCATCTGTAATACTCCACACTTATTAGATACAGATACCTTCACAGCTGATCTCAGTCAGTACATTAAGTCCCCTATAAATATTTATAACATCCCACTTTACCACAACGTGTAATGGAAAAAGAGTCTTCAGTAATCTGACAGCTTAGTGCCACATAATAGCTGCCCTCTGATTTGCTAGCTAGAAACCATGTATCAATACCCACTGTCTATTTCTGCAGCTTACTCTCTTGTCCCGCCTCTTTGTTTTAACACGAGCTAACGCAATGTTTTCAAACTGCGTGACCTGTCAGTCATAACAGGAAAGCAAATCAGGCTGTGTTTACCTCGTCCACTCACGCAAAGCTCATCTGGCAATCGCAATACTTCTCAGACAGGCAAGCAGCTTGAGAGAGACATAAACACAGACCCTTTGAAGTTCGTACTCAGGGGAGTTAGAAAGCCCTGGGCTCTTTGATCTTCAGAAGCGGGCATTCTTACAGAGAAACCCGTTAGGGAACAGTAAGTCTTTTGATGACGGTCGAAAACCTCGACGAAGACCGATCGTAAAGCCTTTATCTTGATACGCTTAGCTTCTGAAATTCTGGGGTAACACCGGAACGTGAAATTAACGCATTCAGAGATCAGAGAATCCTAATGATATATATAGTGTTGTTTTTAAAACCCCATTGTCAGTGTCAGTCAGAATTTTGAATAGTCTAAGCGCAGTCCTAGAAACCAGATTTCCTTGTGCGGATTTGTTACTATTTTTCGTGGAAGATTTTCATTTCTGAATTTTCTGGTAAAGGATAATAGGGCAAATGTTTTTAAGAAGTGATAGCTTTTAACATTTAGTCTTCACTTAGATTTTCTCGCTAGTAAAACGAGTGAAATAAAGTAACGCGTAGCGATTTCCTACCAGATATTCTATTAAAATGTTAAATCACGCCACCCGTATAGACAGTAAACTGAAAATGAAGGATAGAATACTACGTTATATTTCATTTGTGCATTTTTGTAATAGTGTCTATTATTTTAATCATATCCGGCAAAGCCAACAGATGCCGACATTTAATAGCTATTTAATGACAGGCGATCATTGTTTAGGCAGCGCGTATGGACAGATTAAATAATACGCTTCATTGTATGCTGACGCCGGCGAACGGGGGCGGGCGAGCTGACATAACTCAGACCCGTCTGAACTCAGCCGCCAGTGGAATTTGTTAACTGATAGGAGTAAGGAACCACCGTGTGCCGTTTAAATTTAATCAGGAATGACGGAGTGGAGAAGAGATCGTCCTCTCCCCGTCAGTGTGTGTAGATATAGGATTAGCATATTTTTATATAAATGTTTCTTGTATTCTTCGCAGACCTGATCACAAGGGCGGCCAGAGGTTTTTTCTTTTTTCCCATTTTTTGGATTTATTATTTTCTCCTTTTCTTGGATGTGCATCACCAATTTCATTCGTGAAATGCACGCCAGAGAGTATGGGAGGACAATAAATATTTTCTAATAACTGGACTTACCAAACCCAGAAAGATATATATATATATATATATATATATATATATATATATATATATATATATATATATATATATATATATATATATATATATATATATATATATATATATATATATATATATATATATATATATATATATATATATATATATATATATATATATATATATATATATATATATATATATATATATATATATATATATATATATATATATATAATTTTACCAGCTACAAGTTGGCCAATAGAAGAACCATCATCAACCTATGAACAAAGTTCTAGCAACCAGATGTTTTCCCAATACTGGAAGAATTTTTCCTGCTAAAGTGTGACCCTCAAGAACTCTCTCAGTTTTCTTTAAACAAGTTGTAATAACACTTATAAGAGACGCAACCATAGTAGGCGTTCACCTCATGAACTAATTTCGGGGGATGGACTGGGGCCAATTTGGAGCTGCGACAACTGGGGTGACAGAATGTTAGATGGATTAAATAATATATTCACGGAGTAATTCTGTTACCAAGGGATATTACAGACCTGCCATACCAGGCAATTAGGTAAGAGTGTGAGAGTGGCCACTGTTTGCAAGAGTGTGCGAGTATTTTCTTGTTTTTTTTTTGGGGGGGGGGGGAACTATCCACATATCTGATTTGTCTACAAGTTTGTTTATTTTACTGGGTTTCATAGAGTACCCCTACTGTTCATTCTGTAACAGAGTGCTAACCTTCAACCTTTGGGTTAATAATCTTAGGGTTCTTTTCTTCATTTGGGGAGGGTGCACGTTTTTCTACTTTATTTCATATGCATGTAAATGACTCTTTGATCTTTTCCTTTAGATATTTTGATGTTGTCAAGTTTTAATGGTAATAAACCACAAAGAAACTTACCTTTGTGTGTTGGTCAGACCCATACCCATTTATCCTTAGTTTTCACATTTGTGTGTCTTGTGTCACATAGCTGTGGGTGTGTAGATTAACTTATCTATTCTTGATAGGGAGATAAAAGCTGTCTTGCACTAAAAGTACAGTCGGACGGATAGGCTGGAAGAGATTTCCTAATTCTCCAGAGACAGATCTTTTTTCTCAATTCTACCACCTGTGAAAAATCTATTTCCGTACCTTCTCGCGTATCTGTCGACATCCACTCTATATACTCAGACGGGCCAAATAACACAATTAACCTTCCGTACGACATATGACGATCTACGTTGATTAAATTATGTCTGCTTCCAATTTTCAGAGTATTTGGAATTTTGAACAAGGGCAGGAAGAAATGAACACAAAAGGCATGAACTGCGTTTAAGAAAGAACACGTGCATGGCATGTACTCAAGACTTAGGCAGAAACTTCCAGTCTACATCAAAGTGCAAACAATTCATATTTTACCTTTGTCCGAATGTTTCTTGCAAATTCATCAACAGAGCTATGGAAATTCAAACTACTCGATGTTCTTCCCCGTGCACTTCCCGGAAGTCACTGATTACACCAAGTAAAGAATAGGACTAATTCTCCCACAGGCATGCCGTACAAAACAACTAATACGAGGATGTGCATGGGACTGGCAGCCTCATCATGTCAAACAAATTACTACAGAGACCACCGCTCCATGAGCGTGTGAAAACTTGGTGCAGATTTCTGAAAGGGGGACCAGCTGTAGCGGTGGCTCTATGCTCCATAGGGAGTACAACAAGAAAATGTTGATGATGATGATGTGACATGTTACCTATGTTTTACTTCAAAGAAAAGATCGCTTTTCTATCTTATGCAGTTCACGAATAAAGTAGTATTTTGTCAGCTATATATATCTAAGTATATAAACTAATAAAACGCCATTGAATCAGTTCTACAAATTAACGGTTCACAGGAAACAAGGGACGTTTCGAGTTGTACCCTTCGTCAGCCACAGTTACAAACAGGTGACAAGGACAAGAATTACATATAGGTACTACAAAAACATACGATGATAAGAAACATACACCAAATAAGCGATACAAGCAGATGGAAAAAGTAAACAACCACAGTGATGACCAAAAAAAGAACAATAATAATGCAAGAAAATAGTAAAACCTGAAAGAAATACCGAAACAAGAAAGTAAATAATCAACGAAACGAAAAACAAGAATGAACAAAACTTTGGAACAAGTAAAAGGTCACTTAGCTAGATCCGAAGATGCTTGGAATTGAATACTGGGGTGGCTTGTCCAAGAAATCGTCTAAGGAGAGGAGCGCTCATTCACTGACTCCAAGAGTACGACGAACACCTCACACAAAACGGCCCAACAGCAACAACAACACCCACAACAACGACAGGATCACCATATGCAGAAACAGAGCAAGTCAGCCCAGGG
This sequence comes from Oreohelix idahoensis, assembly GCA_024509875.1. Classification (NCBI taxonomy): domain Eukaryota; kingdom Metazoa; phylum Mollusca; class Gastropoda; order Stylommatophora; family Oreohelicidae; genus Oreohelix; species Oreohelix idahoensis. The sequence continues at coordinate 249,521 of JAMPIV010011863.1, forward strand.
AACAGGAAAACGATATTGTAAATCGTGCAAAACCGATACACATTTTACATCGGATTGTAAGAGGCCGAAAACAGCCCCTTATAATGTCGCATGCCTGGTCAGGGGGCCAATAGGGAGCCGTGACCCTCAGGCATATGAACAGAATCCCAGCCACCCTTCTATTACTGAGCAAGTAACCGTTGGTAATCACACCTTATTGCTTATATGATTCGGGCTTAGAAAATTCAGCTCTGGTTTCCCCATCATTAGTCAAGGTCCACCAATACACTGGTGAAACTGTAGAAATAAAGGGACCCCGTACGAGTATAAAGCTTATGCGTCTTCCGGTTGCGGAAATTGATGCTTCAACCCGATATGTACGGGGCAAAATCAATGCCGCAGTAGTAGATGATTTAGTCTGCCCTCTCATTTTAGTGAGGACATATGCGTTTCTTGGAGATCCCTCACGTGACTCCAGGTTGACACAAGAAAGAAAGAACACAGGACACGCCAAAGCGGCCCCTGAGCTCTTATCTCTAATCAGCCCGAATATTTCGGAGCTGAAGCAGGCATAAAGGGCCGATAAAACCCTAAAGCCTTGCTTTTCAAAGTTGTATGGCAATTACTCCAATACTCCTCAGAGAGCATTTTACAGGGATAAAGGTTTGGTTTACAGACTGGTAGGGAACAAGAGGCAGTTAGTTTTCCCACTCCCATATCGCACCCACCTAATGGACGAAATGCATTCAACCCTACCACACCCCCTTAACGGTTCGTATGCCCTGGTAAAACAGGTCTCTTTGAATCACTTTTGGCCAGGTTTGCGCCATGATGTTCGACAGTTTATGAGAGATTGCTCTGTTCGCAATAATCTTGACAACCAGAAGGACGAAACTACCAAGAAAGAGTTTGAGCAGAGTACCCAACACTCACAATTGGATAACTCGTACCTTAATTCATCATTTCTGTGTAGTAAAGCAGAGTTACGACAAGCGCAGAAGGATGACATTACCCCAGCGCCGTACTCTGAACAGAGTCGGATAACAACAACCCATGCTTCAGCTGGAACGTTCCACAAAGAAGATGGGATTATTTATGGACGGACGAGGCGGGTTAAACAACTCGTGATGCCTCTAGTCTTAAGACCCTCCGCTATGAAATCGGCTCATTTATCCTCATCGGGGGAACATGTTCCCGTGGGAACCACTATGAGTAACCTTCAAGAGGTTTACTTTTGGCCCAAACGATGGGAGGACGTGCTTCAGTTTGTGCTTAACTGTACACATTACCATGCGAGCAATTCAAACACTCGCCCACGGTATAATGAGGAGAACACTGTCATCCAGAACAGTAGTAGTGGAAAGCACATACCACGCAAATGTTCATGCCCAAACCTGGATATTTAATGCAATATCTTAAGTGACAGGGTATGTGACAAAACGTTTGTACATGTGCTTTTGAGCCCCTCTCTGACTCCTTCATCCGCTTTTTATTTTGCATATTTTATGCACCTTCATTCATTTTTTATGCTGTGACCACTCCCAGACTTGTTTACGTTTCGTCAGGTGAACCGTCTAATACCAGGTTAATTAGACCGGACAGCGGATAATACTTTTATCACGTAAGTTTATGTTTATTTTTACTGGATAGCATTTGGTAGGAACTTTGTTCTTTTCTTTACTGTCTATTCTGTAACATAGTGCTAAACTTTGACCTTTGGGATTATTAACTTGTTGGGTTCTTTTTCTCAATTAGGGGGAGGGCACGTGCATTCTGTTATTTTCCTATGTATGAAATTCTGATTTTATTTGATCTTTATTTAGATCTTCGATGTTGTAAAGTTTAAATGATAATAAACAGCAAAAGAACGTACCTTTGTGTGTTGGTCAAACCCATACCCAATTTACCATAGTTTTCACATCTGTGTGTCTTGGGTTCACATAGTTATGTGTGTGTGTGTGTGTGTAGTTAAACTTATATTTACATATATAGGGAGGTATAAGATTGTCTTGTACTAAAAGATAGTCGTATAGATAGGTGTTAAGCCCTTTCTTCGCATAGGAGTTAAGGGTGCAAAACTTAACAGTTTTAGATGCCAAAGTCTAACTTTGTTATATACGCTATTTGTGCACATCTGTGTAAGTAATATGGGTTTGATTAATTACGTACCAATTTTTGCAGTAAAGAGCACAACTTGGTGCGATCGATTTGATTGTTGCCAAAGAGCGATTACGCGTCAGAGAGATCCAAAATGCCGGTGAATGAAGACAGACGTTGTTCGGTTCTAGCAGTCCCTGATTGTGGGAAGAATTAATTATTAAATGTTATGCTACCTTCCAGGGTGAAGGGATAGCCTTAGCCAAGTCCTTGCTCATTTTTCTAGTATCTCAACGTGATACTTTAATTATAAGTTCTCAGCAAGATCTAGGTAGGGCTTCGGCACGGTTCTTGATGGCCGGCCGCTAGTGTGATCGGATTCTCTGCTGAACTACATTTGAATTTAAACGCACTGTCGTATTTCCAGTGAATATACCCGGCATCTTTAATATTTTATAAGAAGGGGATCTTTAAACCACAAGATTATTTACGAGGTCGATCAAAGTGACCATTACTATTATATTCATGCTCTACATGCCTGATTCAATATGCAACTGTTGATGTAAGAGTATGTCTACTCTACATGTATATCGTCTTCGTCTTCGTCAAAATAAACAACGTTATTGAAAACTAACATACCAGCCCATGGGTCAACTATATAATATTTATACATTGGTCAACGACTCTGTTATTGCCGTTGGACATATATTAACGTTGGTCTATCTATTCGACCCTCACCATTCTACAATTCATGTTGACACTTTAGTCGGCTACCTGTAAGCCCAACCTATACTGACAAAGTTTTAAGTCAGTGGATATTATTGACAATAACCCAAAATCGATGTATCATGCAAGTTACGACGTGTCAGCCAAAATAAAACCGTCGTAACAATAGTCTGGACTAGAGAAAATTCTCATTCCAGAGACAGATCTTCTCCTTAAACTATTCACTCGTGAAATTTATTCTCACACCTTTATTTCTCACTTACTTATAACCATCTACTCTACTCAGGCGGGCCCATAAATAACTTTCAAACCTATCAAAATTTACGACACTATGTAAACAATGCTATTGTCAATTTATATTCTTTATTTTATTTTTGCCCTGCAATACACACTCTTTAAATTTTGTAGTCAACGATGTGTTGTCTGGAAACAACTATATTCTTCAGTTTGGTTCAACAGATCTGTAATTATTTCTCTGCCTCGACTCAGCGCTAGCAAATTCTAACTAGACATGTATCAGAGTTAGGCTAACTGTTAAGCCATTGAGTTAAACAAGATGGGAGAGTCGGATCGATGCTTTGAAACCACTGAGATATCATCTTGGTAATATATATGATGCTTTAATAGAGATTTTTGATGACACAAGCTTAAAAAGTTCATCTGGAAATACTAGACTGCTTGCACCAGGGTCAGCGAACAAGAGCTGACCAGGACCCTGCTCCACCTCCAAGTGGTGGTCCTGGATACAGGCTGCATCACTGCAGTCTGGCTGAGTGAGTAGGGATCGAAGAGGGAAAGCTAACCCGGTCCCAAAAATGCCGTGCTGAAGTCGGATGTATCGGCCGAAAGGCGCAAGTATCGCAGCTTCGCTGTAAACAGACACAACGCAACCAACGTCCTTTTCAGGACGAACGAGGAAGAAGAAGAAGAATCTGGAAATACTTCACCCGCAATGAAGCTAAAGACCTTGATGATGCACTTTGTAAGTTCACGTTTTTGATATCCCTTGTTGCATGATACAACATCCTTTTTGAAGTCAAACTTACAAGCAAGCTACTATAAAATAAGGAAGTTCATTTTAATTCAGCTACAAGCCCATTGTAAATGACCAAGAATTACCTTGCGAGCTGCAGGTGCGATGTACATTTTCAACATGTTTTGATAGATACTACTGAGATTGCAAAGGTGATAGTGATACAACCAAATTTTGAGACGGAGGCTGACACCTGGGAGTCATGACCTAAGTGGGCCCGCCACCCTTAGAGTGTAAAGGAGATTAAGGGACCGAAATACTTGATCGACAGGGGGACTACTTCTGATGATCAAATTGCCTCCTGTTGTATCGCTCTGTATAGAGTTTACTATCAATGAGGAGGCTGATTTGAATTCAGCTACAAGCCCAATGCAAGTGACCAAGAATTATCTTGCGGGCTCCAGGTGTGATGAGAATTTTCTACACGTTTTGATAGATACTACTGAGATTGCAAAGGTGCTAGAGATAGAACCAAACTTTGAGACGGAGCAAGTTAGAAAGAGGAGAAAGAAACAGCAGTTTGAGCATGAGGCCCAAGAAGAGACACTGCAAGAGCCAAAACAGAAACTCAAAGCAGGTTTCTACTTTGCTGTCTTAGACATGGTCATACAATCTTTTGCAGAGAGATTTCAACAGCAATATAATTCCATATTTGGCTTCCTGTATGATATACACAGTATCAACAAAAATATATAGTGTAGATGTACTTAAGGTCTGCAAGAATTTGGAAAAATCATTGATGCACAATGGAAACAAATTATTGATGCTGAAGATCTGTGATGTGAACATATCGCAATAGATTGAAGACTTCAAAAGTCTATGCCGCCACTAAGAGTTCTTCCCTTCATCTACAACAAAAACTCCTGGATAAAGTGCCTACGTTTTTGTTACTCTAAGGATCTTTCTCACACTTACAGTGTCAGTGGCAGGTGGTGAACGACGCTGATTCTCAAAGCTTTGAGTCAAGAGACGTTTAATTGAACATCTACTTGTATGTTCAGCATAAGTATGCTTTACATATATGTTTTTGGGAAATGAAATAAATTGCAATTACTACAGTTTTGCAGAATTTTATTATTTGTTTGGTTAAAATATTTATTTTATAACTATTTTAAAATATATGTGTGCCTTTTTAGACCTTAGAGTTTTATACAGTTATAGTTAAAAAATGTATACTCACAAGAAAATTGGACATCATGTGAGACACATTTTTCCGGAAATTATTTAAATGACTCAAACATACGAGTTAAGCGTCAAGAGCACTTTTTGTAGATGCATTGGATATGGATACGTGAAAGTCACTGAGGAGAATTAAAGATAGTCTAATAGAGAATGACACTGTAGTCGATGAATCATCAAGGCTGGAATTTGGCATTATGCTTAAGACTAGCAGGGATGAATGTAAGAGAGGATGCATTCGAAGTATATACAACCAGCGCACAACAGGAACAATTAGCATTCATACCTTTCGATACTTGCTGAGGGAGACTGAGCACCTATGGGTTTGCCCGGAGTGCAATGATGCTGATTCTGAACAACAATAACAATAACTCACGGCAAAATTCTAGATTTGAAACTTGGTGCCGTCACGCTTCAGTCTACCCAGCCCTAAAACGGTACTGTCACAAAATTACCGTGCTATTCGTTTTATTGTGTTCTACCAGTCATCTTTTCCATATTGTGCCTTCCTTGTATGTCTGCCAAGCCCGTATTTTCTCTCATACTTGAACGCATGACTAAGGTTGTTATTTTTTCTGATCTACTGTGGGTAGAGATAACATTAACAACCCAGCTGGGAGCTGAAAGATAAACACTGCCCTACCTAGCTAAAAAATAAACAAGCACAGGCGTGCATCTCGCTCACACCAATCTGGGCGCCCATACTTCAATTTCATGACAGAGAAGGGGGGAGAAGAAATATAATTAGTCAAAGGTTTAAATTTGCTTGGTCTAGTCAAGATATATTAAAATAGACTACATTTGATTGGCGACTCTCGCAGCGGAGAAAGCTTACCGAGTGTGGGTGAAAGGACCCATATAATGTAGCACATTTTCAGACTCCAGCACTGTGTTCCATTGAGTCAAGACGACACCTTCAGACTAGCCAGGACCGAAGAAATATAGGATTTCTATAAAGAGGATTGGACCAAGTATTGAGGATCTTCTGAAATTAACCAGCAAGAAAACTCAACTTTATAATACTGGAAACCACAAAGTTCTCGGAATCTATAACATGATAAAAGTGGGATTATCATTAAAGTAATACTCAACTACCTGTAAGATGGCACCAAATTCTGCGGTCCGGCATTATTCGGAAGTTTTCCTGTGCCAGACGTATGTAGAAAAATATAGCTCGATAGGGGGTGAGTTGTAACATTCATTTTATCATTTTATATTTGACATGTTTAACTCGCTGGTTGTTGTACAAGATCATACGAGGCTGGCAACCTCATATGAGTCATGAACCACCACAGCAAGTGCTGGTGACTGCTTCATTCCGGTTTTTTCACAGTGAACCAAAAGCAGAGGAAGCCCCAGGCTCTAAGTGGAGCAGGGAGTGGATGGTGATGACACCTTAGTGTACATGTTTATTATATTAACATTTTAATAAATTAATATGTATATTCAAAGATAAATTTTAAGCGATCAGATCAGAATATTATGTTTATATATATATATATATATATATATATATATATATATATATATATATATATATATATATATATATATATATATATATATATATATATATATATATACACACACACACACGAGTGTCGTACGGTAGGTTAATTGTTTTATTGGGCCCAGTCTAAGTAAAGAGTAAAGTTTGACTGATACATGAGAATGTATAGAAATAGATTTCACAGGTGGTAGGTTGAGGGAAAGATATGTCTCTGGAGTGAGTAGGTTTGTCTCATCCAGCCTATCCGTACAACTGTACTTTGTTATAAGACAGTCTTTGCCTCCCTATCTAATGAAAGAACAGGTTACAAACACACAACACTATGTGACAACAATGGCACACAAGCGTGAAAAACTAAGGATACATGGGTATGGGTCTGACCATCACACAAAGTTAAGTTTTCTTGTTGTTGATTATCATTAAAACTGTTTTACAAAATCAAATTACCAAAAGATATAAAGAAAAGGATTTACATATAGAGGAAATAAAAAAGAATGGTGCGCCTTCAGCGTATAAAGGAAAATAACCCAAAGAAAGTATTTACCCAAAGGTTGAACGTTAGCACTAGGTTTACAGAATAACAATATTGGTACAAAAAGACCAAATAAAGTAAACAGAATCAAATAAAACCACCAAAGATTAATAGATAATTTCCAGCAACAATAAAGTCAACACACGCTCTCTCATTCATGTGGCCACCTCTCACACTCTTACCTATTTTGTATTTCTTCCCTTGAGTCTGTGGTATCCCTTGGTACATTTGTTCCATGAACATAATCCCTATTTTACTGTTGATTTGTGTATCACCCCCAGCTGTCGAGAACACAAATTGGCCCCAGTTCACCCCGAAAAAAATACGAATGAGGTGAACGCCGAATAAGTTAAGGTCCACGATGAATCCTGGAAATAATATAAATCCTAAAGGGTTGTCTTCACCGTTCTAAAAAAACTAGCACTGTTCCTCCGATCTGTGCACATGGGATTGTGATTCTATATGCAGGAATTAAAACTGAATAATTTCGTTGCAACAACTCTTGCAGTGTTGAGGGCGGGCGGGGAAAACAGTCTTGTTTTCCCTCTCGGCTGGAACGTCTATTTGGATATAGGGGTTTACAATAAATATTGAATCTTTGAGGGTCCTTTGTGTTTACCGTTTTAAGAGAGGGGAACACTTCTAGAAAATCTGAAAAAATCCAGTTGTTACAAATGTTCAAATGATGATGATGGATTTTCTATCGGCCGACTCTTTGTCAGAGTGCCAGTCCTGCGCAGTGTATATTTTAGTACTCCACTTGGATTACAACTGTCAGATGTTGGGGAAAATAATAATAATGTTTCAGGTATCCGCCACTGTTGGCTGATAAAAATAGTATCCTGGATTTGGTAAGTCCAGTATTTTAATTTATAGTCCTACAGTATCCTCGGCTTGTACACTCTTAACCATGAAAATGGAAAAGAAAAAGTAAAGACCGCTGGTCCATCCACTTGGGATCAGGTCTGCTAAAAATACAAGAAACATTTTATGGGCAAATGCTACCACTCTGTGTAAATATAAATATGTATAGACGGGGACACGATGGTCTCTCCTCCGCTCTGTCAGATCCTGACGAATTAAAAAGATACACGGTGTTTTTCCCTACGCCTTACACACAGACACCGCTGGCCGCGGAGGTGGGTCGGACTGAGCCGATGAAGACTCTCCCGCCTCTTCTCGCGGCTGGCAGTCACACGCACAGTGTGTTATTTATTTTTTTCTTCTCACAATGCGTCAAGTACAAATTATTACCTATCATTTAGTATCTAGTAAAGTGTCGGTGTCTGTTAATTTGTCGTATGGCATTGAAAAAAATAACAGACGCTATAATAGCAATAATATTTTAAAAATTAAATACAACCCGTATTCTGTCCTTCCAATGTCAGTCGTTCTAACACCTCTAAGTTCGGTTTGGTTAACCGTCTACACTGTAAACACACATTACCGTCTCGTCTCAGCTAGGTAGCGGTCGGGAACGTGGTCTAACATTTTAATTGAATATCTGGTTATGGAAATCGCTACGCGTTATTTTATTTAATATGCCTTACTAGCAAGAAAAGCTTCAAGTGAAGTATTTAACTGTATGTTTAAAGTATTTAAGTGTTTAACTTTAAATGCTATCACTGTAAAATACTTCTAACACTTAGCACTATTTACCAGAAAATCCAGAATAAAAGTCTCACGAATCACTTTTTAATCAATAATCCAAAAGAAATGGTTTAAGGCTGCGAGCTAGATTCTTCTCAAATTCTGAGTGACGACTGATAGTTGGGTTATAGAAACAGTAGTATATATATCATTACATTTTCCTTGATCTCTAATGCGATATTTCGCACTCCTGTGTGAGACCAAAAACTCAGAAGCTAGGGGTTTCAAGATAAAAGACTTCGTTTCGGTCTTCCAGAGTCTCTCGTCTGGGGCTTTGACCGACATCAAAAGACTTTCTGTTCACTAGCGGGTTTACTTGTAGGATGCCCGTTTTCCCAGATCAAAGGGTATTGGAGATCTTTAGATTTCCCCTGAGCAAACTTCAAAGAAGTCTGTTAAGTGTCTCTCTCTCACGTGCTGTCAGTCAAGTATTATATGATGACTGACAGATAAGCTCGCGTGAGTGAGACGAGGTAAGCAAAGCGTGATTTGTTTCCTGTTATGACTGACAGGTCAACGAAGATGATAAACACTGCGTTAGCCCGTGCTTACAGAAAAGTAGGCGGGGACAAAATGGTACATTGCAGAAATAGACAATTGGTATAATTCACGTTTAGCTAGCAAATCAGAGAGCAGCTATAAGGTTTCAATAAGCTGTCTGATTACTGTAGGCTCTTTTCCAGTACCCGTCACAACAAGAAGGAGTCAAAAAGTAAACTTAATATTTATTAATTAACAGAATATGCACAAATAGGAATGAAAGGACTTAATCACTTTTCAAAACAATCCCCACCACGTTCAATGCAGATGTGCCAGCGCTTCACTAATGCCTGGATTCCGCGAGAAAAAAGTCTTCTGACTGACTGCGTAGCCACGTATGCACCGCTCTTTCACCTCATCGTCCGTACTGAACGTCTTGCCACCGAATGCCTCCTTGAGGGGTCCAAACACATGATAATCACTCGGTGCGAGGTCCGGTGAATATGCAGGATGTGGAAGACACTCCAAACGTAGATTCATGATTTTCGTTACTGTCGCACGGGCTTTGTGCGGCCGCGCGTTACCATGCTGTAACAACACACTAGAACTGAGCAAGCCGCGACTTGCAGGTTTCAAGTAGTTCTGAAGCAGATCACAGTATGATTCGCTGTTGATAGTGAGTCCCTTGGGCATGTAATGTTCCAGGATTGGGCCTTTACAGTCCCAGAATAGCGTGAGCATCAATTTGCCGACCGACCGCGTTTTACGGAACTTCTTTGCTTTCGGCGATGACGAATGTCGCCACTCCATGCTGGCTCGCTTAGTCTCTGGCTGGAAGTATTGGACCCAGCATTCGTCACTAGTGACTATACGGTGTAGAAAGCCATCTCCTTCAGCTTCATAACGTCGTAACAGTGTTTCACAAACATCCACACGACGTTCTTCAGTTCGGGGGTGAGTTGTTTTGGTACCCACCTAGCGGAGACTTTAGGGTACTGCGGCACGTCGTGAATGATGTGGTGCGCCGAGCCATGACTGATCTTCAATTTTCCAGCTACCTCGTCGATTGTTACCCGCCGGTTTTCCCGTATCACTCGTTCCACTGCAGCGATAGCGTCAGGCGTAGTCGCAGTGTAAGGTCGGTGGAGCGAGCTGCATCAGTCACAGTTGACACCTGTCACGAAGTGGCTTTAAGTTAGAATCTCTCTGAGTACGGAGACAAGACACTAGTTATGAGAAAGTCTGAGAAGATAGATTTAGATGAGAATGACAGTGAATGTGGAAAGATGAGACTTATAGCTTCGAGGGTGAGAACCAAGATTGACTCTCTCTCGTCACTTGTGACTTATGTAATAGCTAACGTTTCATCGCCTCTGACTACCAGAAAGGAGATAAGGTTTCTCTACATTTTCCACAGACACAACTATACAGACAAAGCATATAAGTACAGTATAGTTAAAGATAAACTTATCCAGAGTACATTTTTATAGTTTATTAAACAACAAAAATCAATAACACAGCAAAATAAATAACGTGCGAGGTCGCACAAACCTGGGGAAAAAAGAAAACACATTAAGTGAAAAAACACAATATAAAATTACTTTACACGCTCTCGGTCACCGCAGCCCAAACCAATCTAAGACTAAAGAATTATACTTGGTGGGGGTCTCAACTTAAGAGCCGCCTCTCCTAACTATCATATTATTATTAAATATAACACACTGTCCCGCTGCAGACGTATAACTAAATGTCTACACAGTCTTAAATGCACTCTATGATGTCCTACACAGCTAACAACAGTACCAAAAGCACTGATCCAGTAACGGACCTTCCGGCTCTTACTCAGAGGCTGTACTCTAATCTTTCTATCTGACTCTCGAACTTCTCTCTCTCCGCTGCTTCGGTTCAGTGTCTCTCTGATACTACCGTCTTCTGCTGAGTGGCGTCTCCGTCACTACATTCCACTCGTTAGCCTTCGGAAAGGAATGTTTTCCCTCTCTCCTTTGCTGACTACTGATGCTGAGGCCTTGGTATTAATAACGATGTACTTGACTCGGAATGTAGATGCTTCACTGCTGATGACAATTCTTTCCACTGCCCAGTTCGGGCAGCTCTTTGGGTTTAGGCCCTACTGCTTTATTGTGGCAGTATTATAAACACCAGGCAACGTGACCTGTTTGATGTTTCTTAACGAGCTAAGAGCTCCTGAATTTGGGACTGGTTCCCGCTGAGGTATGGGTCCTCACTGCAAGAGACCGTCTCCTTTCTTTCACTGGTGCAGACGTACTGGGCACCGGTACTAACGCGTTCCCTGTTCTCTTTACCTATGGCGATGTCTCGAGCCTTCTACTCCTGAGAAGGCAAACATACCGTGGTAAGTCTTAGGGCAGTCTACAGCCTCCACTATGTGCCGTGAAAATGCTGTAAAACGAAAAAAATAACAACATCTATACAACAATTCAAAATATTCTCATCCCTAATACATTAACACCCTAAATTCCTCTACTCCCTGGTGTCCCCTTAATACTAACTCCCCCTACTCACAAATCTACGCACAAGAAAAAAACAGATATTTCTGCCCAAGAGTTAGACTGACCTACCGTTCTTCCTATCTCTCTCTCCCGCACCAACGTAACTAGATGTCTGTTAGGTAAACCCCAGACACGGGCTGACCTGAATCTTTTGTGCTAGTCTTGCCCTCAGACGTCACAACATTTCATTCACCAGAAGCTAAAATCCCCCGGTATAAGTTCCCGGCCGTACTTTTTAAGGACTGACCCGCCAGGGTATCAATTAACACAATTGTAAACCCCCTAATTCCTACACCCTTACTTACTTAGTCGTTCCCCTTCTACCGTGAGGTGTAGAGGTTTGGAAGAGAGAGCGCCAGACTATCCTATCGGCTGCCTTCCTCCTGGCCTGGTTCCATTCTAGTCCTCGGTCCTTCAAAGATTGTCTAATGTTGTCCTCCCAGCGGACTCTGGGTCGTCCTCGGGGTCTGGATCCTTGGCTCTTTGTTTCCCATGCTTGTCGTGGTAGCCGATCTTCTCCCATTCTGCAGACATGGCCAAACCATCTTAGTTGGGACTGTTCTACTTGGGTCTGTAGGGGGTGGCATTTTAGGCCTTGACGTATCGTCTGGTTGCGTACCATGTCTCTTCTTGTTACTTCAACCACCTTCCTCAGATACCTCATTTCTGAGGTTTGGATCTGGCTTTTATGGGTTGTAGTCATTGCCCATGACTCGCATCCATATGTCAAGACTGGGACATAGGTGGAGCGGTATACAGCCATCTTCGTTTTCTTACCAACCTCTTTCTTGCTGAGGAATCCTCGATTTATGGCCTGAAAAAGTCTCCCAGCTGCTGCTTTTCGAGTGGCCAACTCTTCTTTGATGCCTCCCTTTCGGTCTATAATAGCTCCGAGGTATTTAAAGTGGTCGACCTGCTCCAGGACCTGTTCTCCCAGCTTAATCTGATGTCTTCTTTCTTATCGTGATATCACCATGGATTTTGTTTTAGAGCTGCTTATGACCATCCCTCTCTTCTCCAGCTCTTCCTTCCAGACCTGCAGGTTGGATTGGAGATGTGCCTCTGATTTAGCAATCAGGGCAACATCATCAGCAAATGCCAGCTCTGAAATATAGACCTGTCTCATCTTCCAGTACCCCACTGAATACTTTCTTGTTCTCTCCTTACATGCCTTGATGACATCGTCCATAAGGAGTATGAAGAGGTAAGGTGATAGGATATCACCTTGTCTTACACCAGTGGTGGTCCTGAACTCTTCTGACTTATGGTTTGCTGTCCTCACATAATTTCTGCAAGACTTGTAGAAGCTCTGTATAGCATGAATCAGAGGTGCTGGAATATTCTTCCTTGCCAAACATTCCCAAAGTTTGCTCCAAGGGACCCTGTCAAACGCCTTTTCCAGATCTATGAAACAAAGATGGATCTCACTCTTATACTCAAGGGCCTTTTCACTCAGCTGTCTGAGTGTGAAGATTAGGTCCTGAGTACTTCGGTTTGCTCGGAATCCGCACTGGACCTCATCCAATTGTGGCTCAGCTAGGCGTCGGAGTCTCTGCTCTAGGATTCTAGAGTAGATTTTTCCAGGGACACTGAGAAGGGATATGCCTCTATGGTTTCCACACTGTCGATTGTCACCCTTTTTGAAAATTGGTGTTATGATGGCGATCTCCCAATCCTTTGGTATGGTCTTGTTGCACCATGCTGCCTGTAGGACCCTTATGAGTAACAGGTCGCCTGATGCTCCCATGTACTTAACCATTTCTGGTGTTATACCATCATGCCCTGCTGCTTTGCCCATCTTGATTTTCTCCAGTGCTGCCTTCAGTTCTTCCATCTTTATGTCATCTTCATCACCATTGGTTTCCTCTTCTGTGCTAGTGGTTTTCATTTCTGATGTTTGACCTTGCTCACCATCAAGGAGTTCTGAGAAATATTCTTTCCATCTTTCCATTACTTCCTTCGGGGCAGTAAGCAATTTGCCTTGCTTGTCCTTTATAAAATTTGAGAGGGCATTGTTTTTCCTTCCTCATGTTCTTTAGGGTCTTATAGAACAATTTCTGGTTTTCTTGTGCATCTTTTTCTAGCTTTTCTCCAAATTCTTCCCAGGACTTCTGTTTTGCTGCTAGCACTTTGTTCTTTACTTCTGTTCTGAGTGTCACATATTCTCTATATTTTTCCATTTGTCCTGTTGTGTTTTTAGCTCCTAAGTATTGTTTCCATGCCATTTTCTTCTCTCTTATTTTCTCTTTGACTTCCTCTGTCCACCAAGGTGTCCTCTTTCTCTGGTTCCCAAGTCGGACTTCACCACATGCTTCTGCAGCAGCTGTCTTTATGATATCCTTGAATTTAATCCAGAGGGTTTCCAAGTCATCAGGTTGTTCTTCTGTGTTGCTCACCGCTGCAGCAATAAGCCCCTGATATCTGGTCTTAATTTCTGGCTCTCTCAGCTTGTAGGTCCTAATGCTCATTTCTCCTGCTCGTTTACTTGGTTTCTTGCGTGATGTTGAGCAGTTCCTAGGCTGAGCAACTCTTTCAGTTGTTCGTTTGATTGTTAGCAGGTAGTGATCACTTCCAATCTCTGGCCCCCTCCAGACTCTTGCATCTCGGACATATTTGAATGAGCTTCTCCGAACAATGGCATAGTCGATCACTGACTTCTCATTCTTTGTTGGTTCACATCTAGTGTATACATGTATGCGCTTATGGGGGAACTTTGTGTTTGTAATGATCAGATTCTGCTCACTGCAGAATCTAAGGAGTCGTTATCCATTGTCATTGAGAGTATCTTCTCCATATCTTCCGATAACTCCACCCCATCTAGCATGGTCATTTCCAACTCTGGCATTAAAATCTCCGAGCATGATAACTTCATCTAGGCAGTCATCCACTGTCCTTTGAAGCAGCTCGAAGAATTCCTCCTTGACCTCTGCTCTCTCATCCTCATTTGGCCCATACACTATGACCAGGTTGACTATGGTTTCTCCTTCTTTTAGTTTCACAACCATAATGCGCTCTGAGACAAAGTTCCACCCCTTGATACTATCTTTTGATTTTGGGTCACAATGCAACCCACATCCCCTTTAGCTCTTTCGGATATGGGTACACCACTGTAGAGCAGCGTGTTGCCATTGAGATCCATGACTCCTTGTCCTTTTTTCTTTGTTTCCGTTATAGCCAGATTTCTAGTTTTGCTTTCCTCATCTCTTCCACCAGCTCTTCTTCCTTCCCATTTATACTTCTTGTGTTCCATGTTCCATAAGTCGTAGTCCGTAGTCCGTTCCAGTTCGTCGCCTTTAGAATCAGTCCGGTTTTCTCTCTTGTGTTACTCGTAATCGTGATTTAAAGCAAACAGGTGATTGGCCTAATTCCTACACCCTCTCAGTAATATTAATTGCATCCCTTACACCCCTTGTCTTCTAACCACATTACCAAAAATGCACAACTAATAAATACACAAAATACGCTTGCGTATATACACTACGAATTATCAATAATCAAAATGCAGTTTTCACAGACCTCATATTACATAATACAGAGCACCCGTTTATCTTAGCGCTTACCCTCACATAGTTAATATCTCAAAAGCCGCTACACAAATCATAGATCCTGCTACTTATTCATAGAAAAATTATAGGCACAACTTACACTACCCTGGTTCTAGTTTCTGTATAAGATAGCAATTGATGGCACTCCTGACTAATAAAAATTTAATTTAATCCCAGGAGAAAACTTACTCTAACGTGCTAAGCTCTTATATAAAACGAACTTTCTTCGACGCTAATTAAGTTATAGACATACCTAATACCGAATTTCTCTAGCTGAGCAGACGATGAGGCGTTGATTCACGGCAGAAAATTTCTTGGGACTTACGCGCTAAAGACTTAGACGCTGTTACTTATAATAGAAATAGCTGATGCAATAACCGACGTGGTGAGTCATCGCGTCGCGCCTATCTATCTGAAACCGCTTTCGGCCGACCTTACGACCTATTATATTTCTGCACATAAATTAAATCTAAACACCCAATCGTATCCTACACTAACCTATGCCTCGTGTTTACTAAGCAAAAAGCTCAAAATTACTTTCGGCTCTGGCGCAGAAATACTACGTAACATTAAATAATCTTCTGACCTGCTGTCTACCGGAATAATATCATGTTTTCCCCCATCCCTACCATTAAAAAGGGATAGGTGAAAGTGGTCCGATTTTATCCTAACATCCAAGAAAAAAAGTAAACCAGAATTAATAAATATGAACGCGAACGACTAATAACAATAAAAGAACGTAAAAAATTTAGATGGAAAAGAAAAATGGGGCGAGTTGAAAATAAAAAAACGCAGTAACCCATCACAACACCCCCACTTTTAAACTTCCTGTGCCACTCATAAACCTGCTGAAGCGACACACAAGCATCCCCATACTGCCTCTTCATCCTCCGATGAATGTCTGCTGGTTTTTTACCCTCACTACCCAAAAATCGGATAACTGCACGCTGCTCTTCTCTCATGCATGCTTCCAAGGGGGCGGCCATCTTGGCTATGGTTTGCTGACGTCATACTTCCCATCAGGACGACGGGCCTGCGCGCACTGGTACCTCAAGCGGTAGGGCATAACATATCTGTAGTACAACCGTCTACTACGTGATTTTGATTTTTTATTGCCATATTAAGGTTACTTTTTGACACCCCCCCCCCATATACATATATATATATATATATATATATATATATATATATATATATATATATATATATATATATATATATATATATATATATATATATATATATATATATATATATAATATATATATATATATATATATATATATATATATATATATATATAGCACAGTTTAACATCTATATTCAAAATTGTTTATCAGTAAGTAAGTAAAATCACTGAAGTTGATGATGGTGAAGACGTTGTCACAGGCATGGAGGCTTTTCTGTGTAATGTGAGGGATTGATGTCGATGATCTACAAGCGTGCAGTGTGATGTGTGTGATGAATAGTGTTGCTTTAAACATTCAGGGATTACCATGGATGAAGCTAACAGTAAAAATTTTTATAGTTTAAAAAATCGGCCCGATGTGTTTTTCCTCGTTGAAATAAGAATTTGAATGTGTGTGTAAATAGATTAATCCATAACATTGCATATTTAATTTTATATGTTTGGATTTTGAGTAGTTAAAAAGTTTAATTTAACATGTTGCCATTTTTAATTTACTGATGAGAAGTGTGTTTTAACGGCGTTTCAAAGGAGGGTTCTAATTACACCACGTAAAAAAATCTTAAAAAAAAAAAAAAAGTATAAAGCCAGAATATGATTAAAGCCAACCAGGTTTATGATGTGCATTGCAATTGTGTATTAAATGATTTCTCAGGAAAAATTCTGCAACTACCTTTAATTTTGCTAGCATTATTACAAATTACCCCACCTCACCCTACACATACACATACGTACATTAAGGCGAGGGTGTCTTCCAACAATTACTCTCTGGGTCCACACAGATGGTAGTTACGCCACTACTCTTTGTCCCACTTTACAATCGCCAACACCCCGTGACCTTCTCCCATCCAGGATTGCCGAAATTAATGATTTGAATTTTTTTCTTGTTGCGGTTACCATGGCTATCTAACTTTTTACATTATGGGGTAGCCAATTTGGGGGTCAGAGTGGCTAAGAGGTATGGCATCAACCTCGAGTTCTAGAGGTAACAGGTTCGATTCCCAGTAGGGGGAATATAATTTAATGGAATAGTTTTCAGAACCAGTAGTCCTAATGAGGTCATACTCCCCCTGATCTCCTAGACCTAGTCGATGCCTAGTCTTCTTGGATAAGGGCGAAAAAATAGGTCATGTGTGCATGTTGCGCACGTTAAAAATTGCACAGGATTTCGTGCACTGTGCTGAGATGCTCCTTGTGTGATCTAAGGCAGGGGATCGGAGCACTTATGGAGTTGTCCGTGTGCAATGAAGATAGTCCTTAAAAACCAAACCAAACCAAAGCAATCAAATGTCCATATCGTTATAGTGAACTTGTACAATCATAATCGCGAGTAAAGAACACATGTGTAGCTACCCTATACTCAATCAGGATCTGGGTCACACACATCAAAGCCTTGTCTAATTCGTTCTAGCAAATATTGTTTTATGTCTAAGATCATCATTATTGCTACACCATCTTGTTCTGTCTGTCTGTTTAACATTCATTCTTTCTTGTCCTTCTCGCTGCCTAACGAAAGTCAACAAGTTACTCATAGTCCCGTCATAGACAGTTGACTGTGTAGATTCGAATTGGCCTACGCGACGTCTCTAGAGTATCCTTGTAACTTCCATTTACAATGTAGAGTATTCCCTACACCCTTCGTGTGTGTTATATTGCTTTGGTTGTTTGTAATCGCGTGGTGATTCAGGTTCATGGGGGGGGGGGGGTCATGGAGTGGATATCTCGTCGTATTTAACCTCGCCAACTGGGTAATTAATTCCCCGTTCAGCGTAAAATCTAGCTCGGAATGAAAAAGCCCACGATGGCATAACAAGATACAACACAAGTCGGAGTAAACACATAAGTAAAGTTTCAGTGTCAACTAACTTTACATTTTCTGATTATTACTTACTTCAGCAATTTATGATTACTAGTTTGTTCTACATCTTTCAATCTCTTGTTTGTTCTACATCTTTCTAATCACTAGTTTGTTCTACACCGTTCTAATCACTAGTTATACACCGTGTTTGTTCTTTATTTTATAACCATTAGTTTTTGTCTACATCTTTGTGATAATTAATTAGTTCTGCATATTTTTGATCATTAGTTTGTTCTACATTAAAAAAAAAATTATTAGTTTATTCTTCAATTTTATCATCGTTAGTTTTTTTCTGCATCTTTCTAATCACTAATTTGTAATACGCATTTTTGATCATTAGTTTGTTCTACATCTTTTTGATCATTAGTTTTGTTCTACACATTTTTGAACATTAGTGTGTTCAACATCTCTCTGATCATTATTGTATTTCTACATCTTTCTAATCATTAGTTCGGTCTATATTACTCTAAACATTAGTAAAACATTCGTTTAATCCTCATCTGTCTTTTCGTTAGTTTGGTGTACACATTTTTTATCAATTACAACGTTTTGAGCAGTATCTGTCAAAAAGTCATATTGTGTAAATGAAATGAGGTGTAGATAGTCACTTTTACATATCCTCCCTCCTGCTATCTGCATAAATTGAGCGAGATGTAAGACCGCTCCGTTACAGTACGGAGGAAACACTCGCAAGTTGATTTATTCTCTCATTCTGTCCGCTGGAATAGATTCTACTATCCCGTTTTTTATGAATCAAGTAGTATGGTTCTATATAGGTATTTTTTTAAAATCAGATAGACTTTGGAGCACCAATATACTGCTACTAGACCAGCAATAGATTATTGCGATCAAGTTTGTCGCGCTTCAGTCGCCTCCCGTCTTGTTAAAAGTAAAAGAAAAGAAAAAATACTCTCTCAGTTCCGCAGTGCAGGGGAGGTCAGCGATGTTACTGTTTAGTTATATTGTCTAATTCTAGAAGCTCTCTCAGTAATGCCCTCCAAATGTAAGTAAACATTCCAGTGATAGTGTGTTCTGAGAACCCTCATGCGTAGATGGGTGGCCCCATACCGCTGGAAAGCAGGGGTTGCCGATGTAGATAAGCAATATGTTGTTGGAAGATATAGAAAAAGGCTCGCTCTGTTAGAAAAACTGTTTGTATTAAACTCAGAACTAAAAGACCAAAAGAAGCTCTCCGAGTTTATTTATATTTTTTACTGCCTGACCGCAAGTAATTATTTTATTTTGTCTATAAAAATAAGTAAAGAAAGGAAAAAATACGAGTGGAAGAGCGTAGAGATTTTTGTGGATATGGTTTGTAGTTTAAAAATATTTTATAATAGCCGAATTTGGTAACTCCTGGGCTGAAAGTAGGTTGTAGACGCATACGACAGAATTAGAAAGATAAGTCTCCATCAACTTTAACATTGGTTCGCAGAAGAGTAACTCATCTGTCACACAGCGCTCTTAGAAAAAAGAGACATAGGGTGGTTATTGTCATTGCGCTAGATTCGGTCAAATATATAGAAGAAGTTCATTGCACCGAGACAACTAGCGCTAGACAATTGTAAAGGTGGTTCTAAAGAAGAGTATTTAATGAGCAAATATGTTTGTAATAAGGTGTTAGGTGAAGAGTTTCGTGTGGCAGGGTGTGTTAATGAGTAATAAGAGAAAACTGAATACAATGCATGAATAGATTTTCTTTTGTGTGTGCGCGGAAGCAATGTGCTGTCCCTCGGTTGCGTTCTCTCACGCGAGGTGGTCGCCAGATAGGAAGAAACGGATGCAAGACGCTAGGCTGTCTCGGTGGGGGGGTGGACTAATGAACGGAAATTGGTGAATGAACGATACAGTAACATCTATTATTCACTACCGACACGCAAATCTTAACGCATAATTCGCACGATATTCGAGTGATTGAGGTACGAGGTAGTCGCGAGTGTGTTCGGGTGTGTCCAGTCGCGTACGTCGCGCTCTCAATAATTAGGGTAGTAGCGCGTGTCGCGTCCTGAGTATAGAAAGGTAAATGGTGTGACGGCTCGCAGAACGCGATCTTCGCGCTGTGTAGGTGGGCCGGATAGGCGTTGCGCGCTGGCTTTCGGTATGTTTGGGTGGTGTGATATATTAGAAACTATAGAGAAATACTGTTGGTTGGTTTTTTTATAAGTTTGTCACTTGTCTCTTCAGCGGAAAGTAGAGAAAGTTTGAATAGCGAAGAACGCTATTAAATGATTATATGTGGCTCAGCGCGTAAGATGAAAATGGTTGGTGTGTTACGTGGTGGGCAGGAATTGGTAGTGGACGCTTGCAATTCTAGATCTCCACTCGCTTCTTGTGAGATTGGATGGACCAGAGTGAAAGTTGCATGAAGAAAACTTTGGATAGTACTTAATTCTTTGTTGGGTGTTGAATTTAGAAAATACTAGGCGGTTGGATATTAAGGGGGAGATATATATAAAGTCTTGTTTGTGACGATGGTGCGTAGAGAGATCAATCTCCACGCAATGATTTGCTACATGGAGGAGAAGGTGGGTATTGGGTCAATGTGCAGAATAGGAACTGCGCTTTGTGAAAGAGAAATGATGAGAGATGTAAAAGAGAAGTTAGTTCCTTATTATTTGTGTGCGTCTCGCTCTGTTTGTATTGTACCGTCGCTGTCGGTCTTGTAAAGGGTGTTTGGAGTGGATTAGATCGCGCAGAATCGTGGCTTGAACAATGTTTGTTTCACATTTTTTATATACACTCTCCTCAGAAAAAGTTAGTTTGACAGAACTCATAACAAAGGAAAAAAGGTTCAAATGACGGGTGTTCTCTATGAAGAACGTTTGAATTACAATGTATAATGGAAAGAAACAAAAGAAACCAACACTCTATGAATGTATCTTCTATTGCTCATCCTTTTGGGGAGTAGAAACACAGTTATGATGAAAATACCTGAGAGGCGACGCTCTAGATCGCTTGTAGTGTACTGATTGCGGTCATGAGATAGGTATGGACTGTGTTTAATTGGACGTGTCTACTGTCCAGAGAGTTCTTCATAGGGGATGTTGGTGGTGTGCGGATCGTTTAGTTAGAAGGATAAGTGAGAGACTTATTGTAAATGTAAGTGAAAGAATTATTAAGCAGGATGGGTGAGAAAAGGTTTTAAAGACCGCGTGCTGTAAATACCGCGCGGGGAGAATCGCTCAGAGGGTGTGTGGTGTAGGCGAGGGCTGTAGATGTCTCCGGGGTTTCTCTGGGTAGAACGATAAGACGTTAGATAGAGTGTGAGAAAAAAGTAGAGTTGGGGTGACAAGTTGATTGAGGTATTTGTGGGTCTAGTAGGCGGGTCGTGTGGCCAGCTCTCGCGCGTGTCTCGCATGTGGAATGTATGCATGATCAGAAATAATGCCTCATCCCAGAAACCATGACTCAAGGTCAAAGACTACGCGCGCAGTTGCGCGACTCGCAACATGTGGTTGCACGCTTCAGGCACTAGAGACAAGAAACTCGAGTGGTTGGGCTCATGGATTTGAAGATAGGTGAGGTGACTAGAGGACATAGATAGTGGTACTTGTCAGGACTCTCACGAGATTTCAACGAGTTCAAATACTTTTGGTTGAGAATTCGTTTATTTATAGTTGAGGAAGAGGGCGAGTTTTTGGAAAATGAGGGAATTGTGATGTGTGGGTGCGATTGGAGAGTGCGGTGTCGTGGTGTATCTTCTCGCTCAGCTATAGTGTGTTGTTGTACGGGATGGTAGAGTAGTGATCAAGGCTCAAGTTCATGTTTTATGTAATGGGTTATTACTGTTTGTAAATTAGTTGTGAAAAGCGCATGGGAATTTTACATTTTGTAAATGAACGTGATTCTAACTGTCGCAATCTAATCAATCAGTAGCCATATCGCCCTATGGTAAATTTCGCGCTTGTCTTTTACTTCATACTGGTCGGTATACTCATTCTATTTTTTATGTTGTTTGTCCTTGGTGCTACTCTCACTTAGTTCCACTCGTCGCGAATGGTGTTGTAGAGAGAAGATAATTCGATTGTGCTTCTCTTGTAGAGGGAGGGTGTATGTGTGAAATAAGTATCAAAAGAGAGAGAAGTCTCGAGATAGATAAGTAACATGAGAAAAAAAATAATGGTAAGATAAATATTATAAAGAATGAGATAGCGATGAATGTCATGGCAGATAACCATTTTTTTGGAACATATGAAAAGAAAGTAACATTCTTACTGAGATTAATCACTCCACTAAGTTATGAGACGAGTAATACATTTGACTGGACAAAGCTCTGAAATAGATGTATGAGGATCCAGCGCTTTAAGTGGAAGATAAACATCAAGAGAATGAGGAAGGGAAGAGTTTTGTATGTTGCAGGAAGCTTGTACTATCATAAGACAATATGAGATAGAACACTTTGGAGATCAAAACAAAGCAACGACTGGGTGGTCAGCCTTGGCAGTCTGTATCTCAATCATGTGTCTAGTCGCGGTGTTCTGTTGTCTCGCTCGTGTTGTGTTGTTCACGCGCTGTTGTTTATTTACTCACCACTATCTGTACGTGTGTTTCTCCTTTCATGTAAGCAGATCAGGATTTAGAATTTATTGGAAGGGCTGGACTAAGAGATGTGATGATTATGGAAGAAAGATGCGCGGTAGAACAGAATGTTTAGTTACGGGTGTGTAGAAATGTGTAAAAAGAATAAAAGATATACTGAGTGTAAAATACAAAAAGAAGAAGCCAAAATTGATGGATAGGTGTGTAGATGTGAAATCAATGAATGGATGGGGTATGTAAGAAATTTTTAGCTCCTCGTACAGAATGAACGTTTAATAGGACATGGGATACACGAGAGGTTTTGATAAGGGTTGGGAATTAGGATGCCGGTCTCAAACATTAACCACTCTCTCCTTACTCGACTCCCACACAGTGGTTATTAACCCAAGTGTATAGATGTGGGCTGTCAAAGATGTGTGACTAGTTTTGTTGTATATTGGGTTTTTAAGATCTGTTGCTGGTGTTGTGTGTTTTGTTCTGTGCAGTGGACAGTTCTAGAGGCTTACAGTCGCCTATCAGCATGGAAGACATGACGTGTAGCGAGTCATAAAAAAACATGGGTAAACTTCGCTTGTAGGTTTATACCAGTTTATTGCACGGCACTCAAAACAGGCATGTACTGACTTAATGTTTATTGTCAAGCATAGGTACAACGAATGCATGCTGCGGAGTCATGTAGATATCTCATGTTTAGATAACTGTGGACAGTCTCATGTTGAGAAAAGTTGTTCTATAGATTAACTCATTAGAGTTTGTGTTATGGTATATAACAAGATAGCTGCATAAGCGAAGCGTGATAATATAATGGAATTTTACCTTCTGCAAAAACCGTGGTCATGGCTGCTGATTCCGGTTTAATGCTTCATAAGGTCTGAATTCAATACATTATGGTGGGCCGTACCAGGTGGACCCATATATATATAATTAGTTCAGGTATAAAGATACCGGTGACTTAATCCTAGTCAAAGTACCTCTCCATTTTGAATCACACAGGCGAGCAAAAAGGCGACAAAATGACGAACCTCTAGATGATAGCCTAAAGTTCGATACAAGAGGAATTACCTTATTTCGGAAAATCAACCATGAACATATGCCTCCAGGCAGGCTTGACTAATACCGGGAAATAGTCTCACAAAGACAATGTATTTCCCTCAGAGAATCACAAGACGCAAGGCGCGTCCGCTCGCAATCAGTCCATTTCTCAACTCCCCGACCTGGGCGGAACAACAAAACCACAACCCAGTCGAGACATGCGCAGAGCGACAATCTTTGATTCGCTGTTCACAATAAGACGATTCTAAGAACATTCGAGATAAAAGTCTTACACAGTCGCGCCTTTTATGGACATGAACAGAAGCGTTAAGAAAGGTTTCAAACATCTACAACAGTTGACTGATACTACCAAATAAGGAGATATGGTCACGCTTCGTTCAAGACATTATAGACCGAACGTGTCTCTATACAAGATGAGGTAAACCCATAAAAAATAGTAGTATCGATATTTCGGGTTCTGTCCCTTTGACCATAAAATATATATAACATGCATTTCCGTCAAATAATGATCATACATACGAAAAACGAACATACAAAGACTTTGGAAAAAAGTAATTATTTGTGCGTAACATTACCGCACCCTCCCGGGAAAAAAAATGAAACATTTTTTTTTAAAATCCTGGAGCCGGAAAAATCTAGGCTCCTAACGCACGTATGATGCGCGGATATACCTAACAAAATAGCTCAACACTTGGAGCGAAACTGAGATCATATCCCAGGTCCTTAGAGAAAAATTTATCTAAGTATACGCGTATATATCCCAGGAAGGTGCCACCAACACAAACCACAATGCTGGCAACATCATAATAAAAGTCAAATTATTCTCATACCAATATATGAAATCAAATATATGATTATGATATCATACAATGTGTTGCAAATAGCGGTGTAATATATTAATATACCGCACTATTTTATTACATTATGTAATGCATCAGTAACTAATAAGTAATACATGTGTTGATCTTCGTTGACATAAAACATTCAATAGAAGAAGATGTGGACATCATCCGCTCCCAATCTAGGACAGGACTTGATATACTCAAAGTTCCACAATGGACACAATCTCGCATCTTCAATGATGTGCTGCGAAAATATCAATAACACAAATCTTAAAGACAACTGGTAAATCTCTCAATACAATCCTGAAAATAATTTATTTAAATGTGGCCGAGTGATCTTTTGGCCCGTATATCACTAACTAAGCCTTCTTAGATAATTACATGGTACAATGTTATAAATTTCCCCCTCAAAAAAGTGAGAAAAAAAAAAATCTACTAACATGTCATTATAACATTGGACTGTATATCAGGAAATATATATATATATGACAGAAGAATCATGTGGAATCGTGTGGGCATCTGGACAGAATGTCCGCCATTACATTATCCGAACCACGGATAGCTCGAACCGAGAAATGAAATGGTTGAAGAGCTATGGCATAACGAGTGGACCTCGAGCTCTTCAAGTTTTTACTCTGAATAGCAGTAAGCGCTTTCTGGTCGGTTTCCACAATGAAATGTGCGCCTAGAAGAAATCTTTGTAACTTCAGAATAGACCATACCATAGCCAAAAACTCACGGTCTAAAACCGAGTAATTCTTTTCTGCAGCATTTAATTTCCTAGAGATATACATCACCGGATGCAGAGTATCAGAATACTCCTGCATTAGTGCTGCCCCAATCCCAGTTGACGAGGCGTCACTTCGAAGAACAAAAGTCTTCTCAATAGTAGGTAACCTAAGAATAGGTGGAGATGAAAATAGGTCTTTAACCTGGTCCAATGAGGATTGACATTCTTTTGACCAGCGGATCAAATTAGGCGACCCTTTCTTCAATAAAGTAGAAAGCGGTGCCATAATGGAGGACAGATTCGGAATGAATCGTCCGTAGAATTGGATCAAACCTAATAGACTCCTTACTTGTTTCTTTGTCTTAGGGACCGAAATGTTAAGTATTTTTGAAACATTGTGGTCCTCTGTCTTTAAAAGACCATGACCAACACGATGACCTAGGAAAGAAATCTCACTAAATCCTATAAAGGCTTTAGAGGGTTTTGCAGTCAAGTTATACTCGCGAAGAGTAGACAGTAATTCGTATAAACCCAAATAGTGATCTTCCCAGGAATCACTGAATAGACAGATATCATCTAGATATGCTATGACATCTGTACGATATGCGAGAATTCGCCGCATCATGCGTACGAATGTAGCAGGGGCGTTCATAAGACCAAAAGGCATGAAATTCCATTGGAATAAACCCCTAGGTGTAGAAAAAGCTGTAAAAGGTTTGGCACGTTCAGTTAGCGGGACTTGCCAATAACCTTTAGACAAATCTAGTTTGGTAAAGAATCTAGAATTAGAAAGTTTATTGAGTAGCTCTTCTAATGAAGGCATAGGTTCAGCGTCGAACTTCGTAACTTGGTTCAATTTGCGATAATCTACGCAAATGCGAATGTTATTATCCTTCTTTCGAACAATAACCATAGACGAAGAGTATGCTGAAGTGGATGGTTCAATGATTTCCAAACGTATCATTTCATCCAATTCTTTCTCGACTTGAGACTGGAAATGGATAGGTATTGGATAGGGTCTGACTCTGATAGGATTATGATCAGTTAGCACAATGTCATGTTCAATGACATGTGTGTGTCCCGGGATGTCTGTAAGAACATCCTGAAATGTTTGCAACATCGAAGAAACTTGTCGATGTTCCTCAGCGGAAAGATTTGGAGAAACGGTCACGTTTTTCCAAGATTCCGTAGAATAAAGTGGGACCATAGAAAGAGGAAGATTGACATCAGAAAAAGTAGTTTCCTCATCCTGTATAACTGACAGCGATGAGTATTGACCATGAGGTACTTGAGAATTGTCCGTTGCCTGGAAAATAGGCTGCAAATAGTCTGGTCTTTCATGAAATTCCGTGAGCATATTTATGTGGAAAGTTTTATGCTTTCCATCAATATCGACAACATAGTCGACATCAGAAATTTTGGAGACTATTGCATATGGACCTTTCCATGCAATTAGAAGTCTGTTCTCCCTTGAAGGAAGTAGAACGAGAGCTTTGTCACCTGGACAAAGTTGTCGTAGACATCTATTCTTATTCGCAAACTGCCTTGCCTTTTCTTTAGCAAATTCGGAAGACGAAGTTGCTAGTCTGCATGCCTCAATGATTTTTTTTTCCTAAGAGCAATGACGTACTCATAAGAAGACTGAGTCTCATCGCTAATATTATCGGCAGTGATTAGATCGTGAAGTAAAGACATAGGGCCGCGCGGTTGCGCGCCAAAGACAAGTTCAAAAGGGGAAAACCCCGTATGTTCATTGGGGACCTCTCTATACGCAAAGAGAGCCGCGGGTAAGACCCTGTCCCAATCCTGAGGATGATCCTCAGTTATTTTACCCAGTAAAGTTTTTAGAGTCCTATTTAAACGTTCGACCAACCCATTAGACATTGGGTGATAGATACTGCTGAGAGACCTTTTTATATGTAGCATAGACATTACCTGTGACATAGTGTCTGATATCAGTTGAGTGCCATGGTCTGACAATGTTTCTCCGGGAAAACCCAAGCGAGAAAATATCAGCCAAAGAGCGTCTGCAATATCAGCAGTTGAGATGCTCTTGAGAGGTATTGCCTCTGGCCAACGTGTGCACATATCGACACATGTAAGAATAAATTGATGTCCTCTAGCCGACTTAATTCTAAAAGGACCGATAATATCTATTGCCATTTTTTGAAAAGGGCGAATTGGAATGTCAGCAGCCTGAATAGGCGCAGCATGTCGTGGTCCTTTAGATTTGACCTCCTGACATACTTTGCAAGAGCGACAGTACATTCGTATGTCCTTGCTCACAAATGGCCAAAAGAAAGCCGCAAGAACTCTCGACTTTGTACGGGAAAAACCCATATGTCCAGCACATTGCGAGTCATGAGCATGTTGCAATATTTGCACCCTCATGCTCTTAGGCACAAGAATTTGTGAATGAGTGGATGTAGTCGAGTCTTGTACCATACGTACAAGTACGCCGTTCTTCATAGAAATCCAAGATTTTCTATTAGTATTTTGATTAGGATCACCTTTTTTTGCTAGAATGAAGAATTTTTGTAACGACGGATCTTCTTCTTGCAATTTGATAAATGAGTCACGTGTAATAGTCAAGTGACTATTTTGTTCATTTACTTCATCATTATTAGTTAATGAAGTTTGAGGTGGATCCAGAGCATGTGCTCTTGTGACCACCATATTGGTAGCTTCAATGTTTTGCTCTTCCCAAACAGCAATCTGCTGTGGGGTACATTCCCTAACTCCGTGAATACGACCAATAATAAGGTCCGCAATAGGGTTTGGAAGTAGACACGCGTGTACCTCTCCCGTGAAGAAAGGAGTAGCAATATGTATTATGGCAGTAGGATATTTTTCCAACGTGCCACCAAATGTGACACATTTGATGACCTTTCCTGTAGCACAGAATGGATCTACAAGAGATTGCCTAACGCCGACAGTAGTACATCCAGAATCAAACAACACCGAGACTGGATTACTATTTACAAGCCCCTTATGTAATATAAGAGAACCTCTCCCATCATGAGCAACATTAGCAGGAAGAGCGGGCAAAGGATGACCACAGCTTAGAGTACTAATGGTTTTCGGATCAAATAAAGTACTGCATTGGATACATTTATTTGCCCTACCAAAGTCAAAAGATGAGCATCCGATAGCATTATGGTCTTTATCATTATTAACCTGTTTATCTGCTCCCTGAGATTCTTGTTGAACAGAGTTTGTCTGTTGATATCTTTTTCTCTTTTGTTGCGATCTACCGCGACCATTATTGCCTCTGCAATTATCATTAAAGTCCCTACTGTAATTTTTATCCTGGTTTGAGTTCCAGTTTCCATAACTGTCATTACCATCTCTATACTGTTGAGAACCTCTATTATCCTGGTATTGAGGTCTCTGAGAAAAATATTTTCCTCTATACCGATTACCTTTATGAAAATTCCTAAAGTTACCGGGAATAGAATACCGTGTAATATTAGGTTGTCTCCAGTTCTGGGAAGAAGAATCTCCCTGAAATTGATTACCCTGGTTCTGGGCATAATTACGGTTACTCTTTTTATTGAAATTTTGCTGGCTACCCTGAAATTTACGCATAAAATTCGGGCCATAAGGTGCTGCCGAAGCAACTGGCAGACCTTCTTTTACCTTAGAGTTGCTAATGGTTATGTGAGGATGTGCAGTAACATACTGGCTACAGTATTCTTCCATTTCTTTTTATATTTTTAGGCTTACGCTCATGAAGAAAAGAAAGAAAAGCTTCATTAACAGAAGACATAACCTTGTCTCTAAGAAGTAAGTCCATGAGGGCTTCAAATGTACTTTCTGTCTTAGACAGCTCAACCCATCGTAAAAAAGTAAGACGTATGCCTGAGATGAATTCTGAGAATTCAACTCCAGTTTCTGGTAACATGTTTTTAAATTTAAGACGATATCCGTCTTCGTTAAGTTGGTACTTCTTTAACAATGCCGCCCTGACAACCTCATAGTTGTTCTTGTCAGGCACATCTACCATACCCAACAAAGTCAAAGCATCACCTCTAAGTATCTTGGATAGATGATAAACATATAATGTTTTATCTATATTATGCACCTTACATGCACTTTCAAATCTATCTAGATAAAATGTTATATCATCAATTGAAGCATTGAATGCTGGTAAATTAAGCTTGAAATCAACAGCATTAGACTTATTAGCAGATGATACCTTATTAGCATCATTAGCATTACTAGATAACTTCAACTTTTCTAACTCCAAAGCTAAGAGTTTTTCTTCATGTTCCATTTTTGCTTTTCTCTCATCAGACTCTCTTTGTAACCTTCTTTCTTCAGCCTCAGCCTGTTTTTCTAATCTTTTATTTTCAGCCTCTATTTCAAGTCTCTTATTTTCAGCTTCTTTTTCAAGTCTCTTCTCCTGAGATTCTGCTTCTTTTTTTTGTTTTTCCATTTCCATTTGTAATCTCTTTTCATCTACCTGCATCTGCAGTTTTAAATTTTCAGCATCTATTCTCTTTTGTTCAGTTAGTTCTTTCATTTTCTTTTCCTCCGACTTCAATGCCTTGGCATATTGAACAGTCGCAAATTCTTCTAATTTATCACCTGTCTTCCCAAGGGCTTTACCCTGCTCAATAAAGTACTCAAATGTAGACATGATGTCTAAAATGTGAGTACAGAACCTGAAATAATTAATTATCTTATTTCAATCTTAATAGCAACAAGACTTAATAACGTGCTTGTATAATTACTATGTTTACTCCAATCTCTGTGGGAAACAAGACTTGACACCAATTTGTATTATCAGTTGTACAATAATATCACAAGTCACCTCTTAATTATCAGTGCACTACCCAAATCAGTGCATAACCATCAGTTATTTATCATAACTGCACTACAATAGTGCATAAGCAACAAACCACCAGTTAGTTATGATAAGTGCACTATAGATCAATAGTGCATGAGCATATATGTAACAATAGTGAAAGCTAACTATGCAAGAACTATGCAAACAATAACAAGACAATGTAAACAATAACAAAGGTCACCAACAATGTAAACAATAACAAAGATCAAAGTCAAATGTAAACAACAACAAAGATCAAAGTCAATGTAAACAAAAACAAAGATCAGAGTCAATGTAAACAATAACAAAGATCAGAGTCAATGTAAACAATAACAAACAAATGACGCTACAGTGTATACACAAAAATATACTTAAAGAACTGAATAATAGAAAAGAGGAGACCTACAAATACAAACAATCGAAACCGAAACTAAAAAACAGAAAGCAAGAGAGAAACAAAAAAAAATATACAAAAAACGAAAATAAAGCACAACTCGTCACAACTAAACAGATATAGCAACGATTGTCGCTAGCAAATTCCACAGTAGGAAATTCGCACAGTCCCTAACGAAAACGCTAACAGTAGAACCTCTGTGACGTGGTATCATCTACTGAAAGACACCGCCCAACCGAGAAAAACCCGCAGAAATATAAACATATAAATACAAATCCAAATAACATATAACATATAAACATGTAAATAGTGTGAAAATGTGATAGACAGAAGGCTCAGTTAGAACATAAGGGCACAGTTCACAAACAAAACAGGCCACTTAACTTCTATGTATCCACAACGTCAGCACAGTTCAGAACAGGATGTGATCAGCATTCTTAGGACAATGATCCAACGTTGATCCATATCTGCTCTCGTAAACTGCCATGACGAAGGAAATGAGCTTCTAACAGGAAACAGCTTCTGACAGGAAACAGCTTCTGACAGGAAACAGCTTCTGAACTTGACCTTCTGAAACTGCAACAGTAATTCTGAGACCGGAACAGTTGTTTCGGCACTTGTCCTTCTTCTCAACAGATCAGGAAATCCATTCGCTCGGTACTTGTCCTTCTATTTGTAGACAAACTTCAATACCGCCGAGCAGCGCCGGGTAGTTTCAAAATCTCAACAACTGTCAGTACTGCTGCGTCTTTCAAAAAAAAATTTCATCAAAGGTGATGAATAGCAACTGCAATGTTGTCTTGTAGTCTGCTGATGATGTCTGGGTTTGTTGACCCCCTTGAGAGTTGGTACCAGAATAAACCAACTATTGGCCACCATGAATTGATAAGGGTGGAATTAGGATGCCGTCAAATTACCACCTCTATCGACACCAGGTATTACAATGTAAGATGTGGGTGTCTTATCTGGTTTAGATTGTTGCTGTGTGTGTGTGTTGCAGTAGGACAGTTCAGGGTACACCACAGGCAACATGACGTGTAGAGTCATAAAAATGGTAACTTCGCTTTAGGTTTATACCATTTATTGCACGCCACAAAACAGTCATGATACTTATGTTATTGTCAGCATAGGTACAACGAATGCAGCATTCAAACTCATGTTAACTGACAGTCATGTAGAAGTCAATACTCAATAGTTGTATGGAAAACAAATATCATAGCGAAGCTTGATAAATAATGCATATAACTTCTGCAACCGTGGTCAGCTGCAGATCCTTAATGTTCATAGACAATAATAATTATTCCTTCCTGATGCTAGCAGATCAGATGTATACAATACGTCCGTTTACTGTCTGCACGTGAGTAGCATACATGGATTACAGGTCAGCTCGACCTTTATAACCTTCCTAAGTCTAACCATCTGACTTGGACGTGATCTCTGATATAACGAATCCTGGAACACAGACAATAGTCTTGTTGGTCTAGAGCGACCCATATATATATATAATTAGTTCAGGTATAAAGATACCGGTGACTTAATCCTAGTCAAAGTACCTCTCCATTTTGAATCACACAGGCGAGCAAAAAGGCGACAAAATGACGAACCTCTAGATGATAGCATAAAGTTCGATACAAGAGGAATTACCTTATTTCGGAAAATCAACCATGAACATATGCCTCCAGGCAGGCTTGACTAATACCGGGAAATAGTCTAGTTAGCTAACTAACTCACAAAGACAATGTATTTCCCTCAGAGAATCACAAGACGCAAGGCGCGTCCGCTCGCAATCAGTCCATTTCTCAACTCCCCGACCTGGGCGGAACAACAAAACCACAACCCAGTCGAGACATGCGCAGAGCGACAATCTCTGATTCGCTGTTCACAATAAGACGATTCTAAGAACATTCGAGATAAAAGTCTTACACAGTCGCGCCTTTTATGGACATGAACAGAAGCGTTAAGAAAGGTTTCAAACATCTACAACAGTTGACTGATACTACCAAATAAGGAGATATGGTCACGCTTCGTTCAAGACATTATAGACCGAACGTGTCTCTATACAAGATGAGGTAAACCCATAAAAAATAGTAGTATCGATATTTCGGGTTCTGTCCCTTTGACCATAAAATATATATAACATGCATTTCCGTCAAATAATGATCATACATACGAAAAACGAACATACAAAGACTTTGGAAAAAAGTAATTATTTGTGCGTAACACTAATAGAGTGAAAAATGAGTTTGCTGAAATAACGGATTAATAAATTACTGTGCAGGGATCGAGCAATTTTTCACACACACGGACATACACACACACACAGATACACATACATGTATATGTTCCTTTATCTTTTCGCTCCTTTTCGGGTACACCTGAAGCTGGCACTCTTGAAGGAAGCCTTCACCCAAACATTCACATGCTCTTGTGGGAGCTAGCGTAGTGGTTACACCACCGCTCTGGCGACCGGGTGATACAGGATCAAACCCGGGCGACGGCATTTGAGGATTTTTCGTCGACCGGGATTTGGACTGGATTAACTCGAGACCTGGCGAGGACATTTGAAGGAGTGTCGTCGACCAGGGACTGGCGGCTCCTGAGCCGACCCAGCTGCAATGGGTACCTCCAAAATCGGCGAGTATTTGCCTGAATGGCGAGGGACACCTGTCTCTGTACAAGAAATAAAGGGATACTCACGTAAAATCAATGTCAGGTTAGACATAAGTAATAACCTGAGATTTCGCCTCGAGTATTAGCGGGCCTACGCAAAAAAAACAAAAAAAAAAAAAAAAAAACAAAAAAAAAAAAAACATGCTGTTGCAAGGGTAATTTCAGTACTAATTTGTTTTACAGGATGAAGTTACTAGTCCCATGCACAAACTCATATTAGTCGCCACTTACGACATACCTGAACGAGCATTAATGCTATTCTTTCATTGTCTTCTCAGAAACACCTGTGAACTACACGAGGCACTCACCCACATTTACACGTAGACGCGCGCACTCATTGACATACTGTTAAGTGTAAAATCATAACAGGTTTTATCGCACTCGACATGGTTTGTATACATACTTCCTTGTTGATATGCGTTGCCCGGACTACTCCGGAAGTACGTCACAGAGTCTGCTAATATTTGGCAGACGATTCTTTGCCGGCGTTGCGTGGCAGATTTGAGCTAGTATTCGTTCTCTTTCGCTGTGTATTACTGTGTGTGAGAAGACGTGTTTTGACGAGCTCCAGAAAGTGTACTCTTGTGATAGAGACTTTGTGAATTTATATCAGCTAGGTCGTCCTACAGTATGGAGTCTATGCTTGATTATAATTAAATGGACAAGCGAATGCTGAATAGAAAGAAGTGAGTGTGAAATTATTTCATTAAAGATTTCAGCAGTATGCATAAGACATCTTGTCCTTAGTCTACGTGACGATAGACTGGTTTCATGGACTGGCTAGTGAATGCCATTGATTAATATATATATTGGATGCAAATATATAAGGAGCTTCGTCCTATATTAAACGTGAATACGTGTTCTTCAACGTCAAACTGGCCTTATCAAGTTTCTGACTGTTGAAGACTGATTTCACGTTCTAAGGCTGTTTAAAAAGTTGGACTTAGAGGCCTGTTACAAAATATACCCTAGACAAGCTGGAAGCCAAGAACCAGCTAGTCCCTATCACGCCCAAGGGAACGGGCAGGTAGAAAGATTCAACGGAACCCTTATTTCTATCCTGCGGAAGCTGGCACAAGAAAAACCTGATACCTGGGATCTCTACTTACCCGTTGCATTATTTGCTTATCGGGAAGTCCCACACAATTCAACAAGAATGGCACCGGCAACATTGTTATTTGGTCGGCCCATCAAAGGTCCGTTAGAAGCCTTAATGAGGACATGGACAGACGAGAAAGCAGAAGAGACTGTAACCTCACCATACCAGTATGTGAACGAGTTGACATCTCGATTAAAAACTGGCTGGAAATTAGCAAACGATAATCTGAGGAAAGCCAGAAGGAAACATGCTGAGTACTATAATAAGAAGGCGAAGGATAGAGAGCTAGCTGTGGGGGAGAAGGTGCTTCTTCTATTACCCGGCAGCATCAATAAACATCAAATAGGATGGCAGGGCCCATACACAGTTCTAGAAAAGTTGTCTAGAACTAACTACAAGATAGACAAAAAGGGAAAAGAGATGGTCTATAATGTGAACCTACTCAAGAAATATCATGATAGAAAGGTTTTGGAAGGTGCACATTCAATGACCCTGGCCATAGCTACTCAAATGAAGAATGAATCTCTCACCTCATATGAATACCCGTTGAGACCCTGCGAAACTCCTGCGCAGGTAAAAGTCAGTAATCACGACAAAAGGGCAGAGGGAGCAGATTCAGAAGGTTCTGGAGAATCATACTGACGTGTTAACGGACAAACCGGGGCACACCAATTTGTTGGAGTACAACATGAAATTACTAGACCCAACACCGATCTGTATGAAGGCCTATTCTATTCCTTTCGCCAAAGAACAAGCTTTAAAAGGAGAAATAGAATACATATTGCAAGAAGGTATTATCTCCCACAGTGAATCTCCTTATAGCTCCAGTGTGGTTTTGCTGAGGAAACCCTCTGGGGAACATAGACTTTGTATAGATTATAGGAAACTGAATGCTGTCACAGAGTCTCAGGTGGATCCATTACCGGACACAAATCAACTGTTTGCCAGGTTGAATAAGGCAAAATATTTCTCTAAGGTGAATCTCAGTAAGGGATATTACCAGATTCCAGTGAAGCCTGAGATCAGACCACTTCTGGCCTTTAGCAATTCGGAGGGGCACTATGAATTTAATATGTTGTCTTTTGGATTGAACAATGCTCTGAGTGTGTTCTCCAGGATGATGAGAAAAGTATTGGATCCTCTGAAAAACCCAGCTATCACAAATTTCATGGATGACATCCTCATCGCCACTGAAACATTTGAGGAACATCTAGCATCTCTAGATATGTTATTGGATAGACTTAGAGAGGCACATTTAACTGCTAGGCCTACAAAATGTTGTATTGGCTGCAAAGAATTGGAATTCTTGGGACACACAGTATATCAGGGTAATATGACCCCTGACTCAAAGAATTTGGAAAAATTGCAGAGAGCACCTAGACCACAAACAAAGAAAGATGTGAGATCCCTTGTCTCGCTATGTGGGTTTTATCAGAAATATATCAAAAATTTCAACACTGTGTGTGCACCTCTGACTGACTTAACTAAGAAAGGAAAGCCAGAAAAAATAGAGGGGACGGCGGAATGTGAGCAGGCATATACAGAGCTGAAGCAGAAACTCACCAGTAGACCTATACTGAAACTACCAGATTTGAGTCAAGAATTTGTGGTAAGAACTGATGCTAGCAATGTGGGTGTGGGAGCAACATTATTACAAAGATCACAATTACAGCCCGGAGAATTGAACCCCGTTGCCTATGCCAGCCGCAAATTGAATAAAGCAGAGAAAAACTACTCCACAGTTGAAAAGGAATGTTTAGCGTTGGTTTGGGCAATCAAGAAGTTCCAGATATATCTTTATGGTAGGCATTTCGTGGTCCAAAGTGATCACCAGCCCCTGGTTTTTCTCGCTCAAGCTAAACATGGTAATGCAAGATTGTTAAGGTGGTCACTTCTAATACAACCTTACTCGTTTACCAATGAATATATCCCTGGATCGCAGAACGTTGGGGCAGATTTCTTAAGTAGGCACCCACCTGCAGGAAACCAGGAGAGAAGGAAGGCAGATTGAACTACTTATTGGGAGAAAGCCGTGATTGTAAATCCAGACAGGAAAGCTCCACCAGGTGGTTCACGCTTTTAAAATGAGGGAGCTCTGTCGTGATTTAGTCTGAAACAAATATAAAGGTATGTTATCAGGCACTCGCAGGAAATAAAGAAGTAGAACACCAGACAACAGAAAAACAACAGACATGAGTGGCTTACCCAGGATTTGAACACTGGACCTTCCGTGCGACAAACCCCGCCTAGCCATGCAAGCGAATCACACTATCCGCTCTGCCATCTACGCATCATCAAAAAATGATGTTTCAATGGCAGGTCAATAGTGCGAACCACAATACACGACACCAGAAGTCCTCCATGGGCAGTTCAGCCTATTAATGACGCAATCACTTCTGTTGTATTTCTATCAAGCAGTATAGGCCGAATCCAACAAGACCCTTAGGACCTTAATACTGTGTCCAGTAAATGATAGTAGACTAGAACAGTGAGAACAGGATAGTGGGTAGGTTTGGTATTGTACAAACATTTATTACAAATAAGGGAGGGAAACCTGAGGCCTGTAAACAGTAAATTAATATGAAACAAATATAAAGGTATGTTATCAGGCACTCGCAGGAAATAAAGAAGTAGAACACCAGACAACAGAAAAACAACAGACATGAGTGGCTTACCCAGGATTTGAACACTGGACCTTCCGTGCGACAACCCCGCCTAGCCATGCAAGCGAATCACACTATCCGCTCTGCCATCTACGCATCATCAAAAAATGATGTTTCAATGGCAGGTCAATAGTGCGAACCACAATACACGACACCAGAAGTCCTCCATGGGCAGTTCAGCCTATTAATGACGCAATCACTTCTGTTGTATTTCTATCAAGCAGTATAGGCCGAATCCAACAAGACCCTTAGGACCTTAATACTGTGTCCAGTAAATGATAGTAGACTAGAACAGTGAGAACAGGATAGTGGGTAGGTTTGGTATTGTACAAACATTTATTACAAATAAGGGAGGGAAACCTGAGGCCTGTAAACAGTAAATTATTATTATCAAAATGGATCAATATGATGAATTTCACCTTTTGATTAACCATTATCTAATACATATATGTTTTGACACTCTTACTGGACTGTGAAGTAGTAATTATCATATTTATGTCCACAAGCATTCATCATACACTGTATTTATTATTATTAATTTACTGTTTACAGGCCTCAGGTTTCCCTCCCTTATTTGTAATAAATGTTTGTACAATACCAAACCTACCCACTATCCTGTTCTCACTGTTCTAGTCTACTATCATTTACTGGACACAGTATTAAGGTCCTAAGGGTCTTGTTGGATTCGGCCTATACTGCTTGATAGAAATACAACAGAAGTGATTGCGTCATTAATAGGCTGAACTGCCCATGGAGGACTTCTGGTGTCGTGTATTGTGGTTCGCACTATTGACCTGCCATTGAAACATCATTTTTTGATGATGCGTAGATGGCAGAGCGGATAGTGTGATTCGCTTGCATGGCTAGGCGGGGTTGTCGCACGGAAGGTCCAGTGTTCAAATCCTGGGTAAGCCACTCATGTCTGTTGTTTTTCTGTTGTCTGGTGTTCTACTTCTTTATTTCCTGCGAGTGCCTGATAACATACCTTTATATTTGTTTCATATTAATTTACTGTTTACAGGCCTCAGGTTTCCCTCCCTTATTCGTGATTTAGTCTGTCTCACAACACGGTTTTCTGTATACTTAGGAGTAAATCTGACCATACCACATGCCATATGTTGAGAACTCTCTGATACAATAGGCAATGAAAACGCTCCCTTCTTGGTGTGTATAATGAAACATTTTATGCTTAACATGGAGGCCCATTTTGTGTAACTTAAAGTACTTTCTTACTTAGTCGTTCCCCTTCTACCGTGAGGTGTAGTACGAAGCTATTTAATTTCATAAAGAATAAAGAAGTATCACCGGAAAGGATTATATAATTCTACAACGGGAATATTACGCTAGAGGTAGGTGTAAAAACTTTCTCGAATAGTATTTTAGTAAGATAGAAATATCGAGGGAAAGGGCTTCGTTACATCAGGTTAGTCCCAATTTAGCTAGTTAAAGCATGCATATATTAAAATGCATTTTGCAAACTAACCAATTAGTAGATAGATCAATACAGAATAATTCATAGAATAATTCAAGCTTTAAATGACCAAAATCGCCCCATAAATAAGAAAGATAATGAATATTAAACATTTTGCTAATTGAACAGAAGGCAAAATTATGCCTCATTTTGAGAGTTTTAACACCCTTTTTGCCCCATGCCGTCTGATACGGCGGATGTGCTAGTATATAAGACCTTGCCCTTGGCTAAATTGAGGCCACAAAATTTAAAAAATACAGCTGAACAGAAGAAAGCGGTAAAAGTGTAAACGTCTTGTACCTTTACCAACCGCTTCTGCCTGGCAGACCTAGGTGCCCATTAACAGCCCGGTACAGCTTGTGTGTATTGCCTGAGGGTAAGAATGAATATATATATGTATATAATTATGTAATTTTCCTGTGATTAATCCACTTGTGCGTTAGGAAGTGTGTAGCATGTGTAAACACTTGGAGACGAAAGCCAACCTTGTAAAATGTGTAGAATAATTGAGAATGATGGCCAAAGTACGTCTGTAAGTTTGACAAAGTGTTTGAAGGAGTATTTCTTAAAGGAACGACACACTTACCAGGAACATAAGGAAGGATGACAGGAATTGTTTTAAGGAATTGATTAAGGTATTACTTAGTGCTTTATACTAGACCAAATCATTGTATGAAGGCGGATCATGGACAACTGGATCTAACTTAGGATTTATAAGGAAAGTGTAGTCACAGTGAACTGGTTGTGAGTGGTATTGAGGTAAATTGTCCTGTGCATATGTTAGCACAATGTCTGACACTGTTTGTTATGTCCATTGTATGTGAGGACAGAATAGTGCTGGACCATACAGGGGTTGTGATTATTTGTTTTCCAGGTTTTATCCTGCAAACTACCAGAAGTGCATGAATCATCAATCTCTGTTGAACTCTGAGGTGCAAGTGCTCTTAAGGTCATTGGAGCCAGATACACAGCGTCTACTGCCTGGCAATTCACAGACGTGTTAGTCCATGGCGGGAGTGTGATTGATTTCTACATAGAAGATAAGTGGCAAAACCAAGCCACTGGTCAGCCTATTCAGACTCTACCTCTAATATATACAATAAAAAGATAAAAAATACAGTGTATGATGAATGCTTGTGGACATAAATATGATAATTACTACTTCACAGTCCAGTAAGAGTGTCAAAACATATATGTATTAGATAATGGTTAATCAAAAGGTGAAATTCATCATATTGATCCATTTTGATAATTTATATTCCATGCTTATTTATTTCATTATGTAAATACATTTGATTGATTATAAGTTACCTAACCGAAAAGAGAAACTGTATAGGTTAAATAAATTGTGAATATGTACCATCAGACTTGCTAAAATTATTTACATTGAGTTCCAAGTTTTTTTTGATACATAATATATATATATATATATATATATATATATATATATATATATATATATATATATATATATATATATATATATATATATATATATATATATATATATATATATATATATATATATATATGTATATATATATATATATATATATATATATATATATATATATGTATATATATATATATATATATATATAAATATATATATATATATATATATATATATATATATAAATATATATATATATATATATATATATATATATATATATATATATATATATATATATATATATACAGTAGAACTCCATTTATCCGAACCCCAATTATCCGAACATCCAATTATCCGAACACTTTTTCCAGAAAAAAAAAAATCAGGCGCCACCATTCACGTTAGACTACAGTTCTGAATCTTTTGATGCGGCAAGCTTCAAATGTGTGCGAACAATTTGTAGACAATGAGATGGGCTAATGGACGGTCGCTTACGTACAGGAAGTCAGTTAGATCATAAAGTCAGTTAATATCTGGTTTACCAATCCAGTGTACGTGTGCGTTCTGGGCAGAACACTGGCTAAACAGACAGTTCAACTTAAAATAATTGTGTCTGCTACTACAGCAGAATAATTTTGGTGTACACGTATTTCTCTGTGCGATCTGGCATTTTCCAGTAGGCCTAAAGCATATAAAAGGAACCGCAATGTTTTGTCAATTGAAACGAAAACAGAAATTATCAGGAGACTAGGAAAAGGTGAAACTGTGTCTTCATTTGCGAGGATTTTCAATGTTGGGAAAGCTACTGTCTCTGACATCAAAAGTAACAAGGATAAAATTATGAGTTTTTGCATCGAAATTGGATAGTGAAAATGGGTCGAAGAAACATAAAACCATGAGAAATGCGAAAGATTTGAAATTGGAAGAGGCTTTGTATATATGGTTTGTGCAAAGAAGAAGCAAAGGGGAACCTATCTCTGGCTCTCTATTGTGTGAAAAAGCACTTCAGTTCAATAATCAACTTGACGGTCCTCCTGACTTTAAGGCTAGCCAGGGATGGTTAAGAAACTTTAAATCTCGTCATGGCATACGAGAATTGGAGATTCAAGGGGAATCTTTATCTTGCGATGCAACTGCCGCTGAAAATTTTAAAGAAACATTCTTGGCTTTTTTGGAAGAAGAAGGTTATTTACTCGATGATGTGTATAATGCCGATGAGACTGGCTTATACTGGAAATCATTGCCTCAAAAATCACTTGCATCTCAGCGCGAAGCAGCTGCCCCTGGGTTTAAAAAGTGCAAAGAGAGAGTAACAATTTTGGTAGCCGTGAATGCCAGTGGAAGTCATCGTTTACCGGTGCTAATGATCGGCAAAGCCAAAAAACCCCGTTGTTTAAAGAGTGTGACATGTCTCCCATTGTGCTACAAAGCACAGAAGAGTGCGTGGATGAATAGTGAAATATTTCTTGATTGGTATACAAATCTTCTTCTTCTTCCTCGTTCGCCCTGAAAAGGACGGTGGTTGCGTTGTGTCTGTTTACGCCTAAGCTGTGATATCTGCACCTTTCGGTCGACACATCCGACTTCAGCACGGCATTTTTTAGGGACCGGGTTTGCCTTCCCATTGCGATCCGCACTCGCTCAGCCAGACTGCACTGCTGCAGACTGTTTCCAGGACCACCACGTGGAGGTGGAGTGCGGTCTTGACCAGCTCTGGTTCGCTGGTCCTGATGCAAGCAGTACAGCTATGGGTCGCTGACTGCATTCACTATTGCTGCATCTTGGGGTCCCGATTGGTATACAAATCAGTTCATCCCAAATGTGAAGAGGTTGAAAGAACAAGAAAAGAAAACTGGAAAAGTAATTCTTCTACTGGACAATGCACCATCTCATCCAGAGACGGATACATTGAATGCAGTTGATGCAAATTTTAAAGTAATTTTTCTGCCTCCCAATGTAACAGCACTGATTCAACTAATGGATCAGGGTGTTATAGTAAAGCTTAAAAAGATGTACAAGAAGGAAGTCATGCGTCGTTTATTGTTGGCTGAAGATGAAGAAAGTGTGGTGGCGTTTTCCAAAAAGCTTAATCTCAAAGACTGCTGCTTTATGTTAGCTGATGCTTGGACCACCCAGTCACAAGATAATCTCAACAAGGCTTGGAATAGATTGCTTGGGAAAAAAGGAGGAAATGAAACTACTGCAGTGGACACAAATGATGATTGTATAAATGAAGTTGTGGAACTGTTTCAAGCAATGCCCGGATTTTCGGACTGTGACAAAGATGATGCACACATGTGGCTAGAAGATGATAATGATTCTGGTTTTCAGTTTTTGAATGACGAAGAAATTTTGTCTTTTGTGCAAGAAGAAAACCAAATACATGTAGTGACCGATGATGAAGACACCTCAGAAGTACGTGATGTACTTGTAGATTATGAAGATAACCCAAAACGTCGACCAAGTCCTGAAGAGGCCTTTATAGCACTAGAAACAGCGATGGCTTGGTACGAGCAAGAAGATGACAGCTGTCCTACACAGCTTCTGCTGTTGAAGAGAATGCGGGACTTAGCAGCCAAAAGCAGACTATCCAGTTTGGTGCAAAAGAGGATTCCTCATTATTTTAAATAGTGGGCTACATCTGTGCAAGTACATGTATACGTAAGTTGTGCCTGGTTTTGAATCATTTGTAATGTTATTTTGAAAACATTTCTCTTTCTTAAAAAAAAAAATTAATACAAGTAGTACATGCACTGCAGTGTAATGAAAGATTTTGGTGATACAGTGATCTAATACAGTGTGGGTATTATTATTACAGTACAAGTAAATGTTTTATATAGTGTATTTTCCTTGTGATGGTTAATAATTTTTAGAAATATGTGTACATGTACTCGATACATCATGTAATCCAATTATCCGAACATTTGATTATCCGAACGATGCTCGGTTCATCCCATATTTGCGACCCACATTTGCTATTTCATCGTTGTGATTACTCGCGACCGATATCTAGAGAACCACATTTGTTCTTTCATCGGGGGAAATAAAAGTCATTTGATTGAGTCCCCACGCCTGACATTATCGTTTGAAGCCCACATTGCATCGTGATAAATCTGGTGAAAATACATCTGGTCATCCTAATCAAACATCTGGGCATGCTGTAATTTCTGTGACACCACATTGGACGCCCAGATTGGCCAGGGGAAAACGTCTCATGCTGTAATGGTGTTATCTTTGGTCGGCCGCTGTTCAGACAAGCGTTGGGTTACCACATTGGACGCCCACCTTGGCCAGGTGAAAAAAAACAATTAGAGGTCAAACTACACCCACGTTTGGACTGACAGGGGACAAGAGCGATCCTGTGAATGAGTGACCAGAGGGGCCATTAAGGATTGGTTGGTATGGGCGGAGCGGTACAAGAAACCCATATTGGACTAGCAGAAATATAATCTACTGCGTAGCTTGCAAGAGGAAGGAGTCCAGTTTTTTACATTGTGAGGAAGAGATTAATCCCAAAAACGCCTAGCCTAATACACGTGTTTATTCAGAGTGGATATAATTCAGTTCTGTGATGAATTGTGTTCTTAAAGGATTTTGCGAAGGGAAAAGAAGGTTAGTAGATCTTATACTTATTAATACATTTTCTTATTTTTGTTTATTTTAACCTCACAGCTAAAATGTGCGAAAGATAAAGTTTCAAATAATTCATGGCATAACTGATTAATAAAATCAGAAGATTTTCCTAAAAGATGATAGGATGATAGGAGGTAATTAATAGTTCATACGTCACCTTCATCATCATCACAGTCTCCCATGCGCACACACTCTCATGCACAATATATTTAACATCATTAGAATTGAACTCAGAGAGAGAGATGAATAATGAGCAGTAGTTTAAATGCAAGTCAACCAGTGATGTTAAATGTGAAAAACTTACGAAGACTTTTGTGTGTCTTCAGTTCATCAGAAGTCTGAGTCTACACGCAACGTGTCTGACGTCTAACCAGAAATAAGTTATCAAAAACGGACATTTGGCTAGCAGAATTCGCCATAGGACATCTTTCATTCCTCAATTAAAAAGGAATATTGTCTCACCCACAAGTCAGAAGGTGGACGCAGCATTTTTCGTCACCATATACTGCTTGCTCACAAGTTCAATACAGAGTTATCACAAGTTTAATACAGAGTCATCATAAATTCAAATCACTCGAAAGATCATTATTATCTGAAGTCAAGCAAAAGAGCTCAAAAGAGGAATCGCATATTTATAGCAAAGGCAACACCCTCTTAAGCGCATTCTATGAAGCAGACTATATATATATATATATCTTTTATGAATCACGACTACATATGCAAGGTTATGAGTCTACATATCACTACTGATTCGTGAAGATATCCAGTCTGGCCTCGGGAGATTAGACAACAGACCTTTTGTTCATATGACAGCTATTAACTGTTAATCAACACTACAGATATATACTCAAACAGTGAAGGAATATACATAGATATCTCGTCAGCGTTCTCCGTACGACAACAGTATTCATCAGAACGTCCTCGGCTTAGAGATACCCCACTCGACATAACGTATAACAACTTGGGACATTTTATGCATACATGTGAATCGTCATATCAATGCGAAGCATTTAGAGACACATGGACTGTGTAGATTACTCACCAATTT
Source organism: Oreohelix idahoensis (assembly GCA_024509875.1). Lineage (NCBI taxonomy): Eukaryota > Metazoa > Mollusca > Gastropoda > Stylommatophora > Oreohelicidae > Oreohelix > Oreohelix idahoensis. The sequence continues at coordinate 294,196 of JAMPIV010011863.1, forward strand.
GGTAACACGTATCATATCACATCATCATTTCACTTTACACCAGTTCATTCTTAATTAACTATTACTTAATTAACTGCAATTTTATTATCTCATCTGTGTGTTTTGTGTGAATCGTCTTTCACCATCATCACGATCTAACCATTACTAACCCTATATGTGTGGATATTTCATTAATAAACCCAACGATCGGTTGATCATTATCAAGAGTTTGTTAATGTATCACTCGTGCTGTCGGTGTTACATATTCACCTATAGGAACATTTCTCTACGCAGATGAGGTTGGGGGCTTTTTCTTTACGGGACCTAAGGGCAGAAGCTAAGGTCATGGGAACTCTTTCCATAATTAATTAGAAAACACTGTCTAGTGGAAAGCATTCGCATTCCTGTCTTCTTGTCCCTATCTCTTTATTCTTTCTTAAGGAGCCAATTTCTAGAGACCTTATATCTAATATCTCATAGACTATTCCTGGCAAAAACTACTGTCGTAGTTGCCCCAGTGACTCACCACACGACAGTTGTGGACTCGTCTTGGGATTAGTGAACCCGGACTTAGAAGGGTGATAAATCACATTGTCATCTCTGCTATACAGTTGCGATAATTGCAAAATTTGTTGGCATTTTGAAGGATTACCTTCTAGACTGACTCTTACTATAATTTGTCTATTTCATAGGGGGGATAATTTATATCTCTAAAGCACGAGTGATACTTTTTAAATTGAGTATCAAACGGACAGAGTAAACACTTGTTGAGAACAGAAGATACTGTAGGGAACTGATTTTAAAAAATCTTTTTCTGTAACTGCTGGAAACATTTTTATCATAAATATTTAGCAAATTTTTCATAGAAAACTTGGAGATAATCTGTTATATAATTTTCAGAATACGCTGAGTGAGTGATTTTTTTTAAAGAACTATTTGAACTTGATTACTAATTTAAACCTAGATGGTTTTAAGAGATAATTACTTGTGCGAGTCAAACAATTTGCTTGGAGGTCACTGCCAATTTTTCCCTTCGTGAACCCATACTGCATATCATGGCAGATGCCGCAAAAATTAGGACTAGTTTAATGGAGGCAGGGCGTGAATACGGGTTAAGTGGAAAAGATCTGATGAAATTTGTGAGTGAGGAGACTGATAAACTCCATGCAAGAGAGATGGAAGTGCAGAAACTTGCAATGGAGAAGGAGAAAGCCGCAGCAGAAGCAGCGGAGCGGAAGGAGAAAGCCGCAGCAGAAGCAGCGGAGCGGAAGGAGAAGGCCGCAGCAGAAGCAGCGGAGCGGAAAGAAGCAGCAGAGCATGCACTTAACATGAAGCAACTGGAAATCCAGGGACAGACCAATCAGATAGAGCTGGCAAAAAGAGCAGCGGCTTCCAACTTTGATGGAGGGTACTCACCCCACTCAGATGGTGTGCCTACTTCGCAACCTGCACCACCCAATGCCATGAACTTTCCGCTGGAACCTTTTTCAGAAAGGAACGATACCATGGACGCCTTTTTAGACCGCTTCGAACGCTTTGCAACAGGGTTTGGACTTGAAGAACGGAAGTGGAACTTGAAACTTTCCCAGGGCCTAAGAGGAGCCGCCTACAAAGTTTTTAATAAACTTCCGGCCGGAGAGCAAGATGACTATCAGGCATTGAAAAAAGCTCTCTTGGTGAGGTACGAGCTTCATTCAGAGGCTTACCGGAAAACATTTCGAGGTTCTAGGAAGGAGGCCGGAGAGACTTTCTCACAGTTCGCAGCCCGTATTGAAGACTACTTAGTGAAGTAGTGTACACTGGGAAACTTTACCGAGAACTATGACGGGTTGAAAGAGCTGATTGTGATAGAGCAACTAAAAGAGTCTATGTCGGTGGAAATGCGTAGATTTCTCACTGAAAACGGCGCTGACCGTTTAGAAAATATACTTACACTGGCAGAGCGATTCCAAAATGCTCTCATAGAGACTCAAGGAGCCAGAAAGAAGTTTTTGGATCAGGCGCCAAAGCAACCTTCTCGCTCCCAACTAGACCAACAAAGCAAAGGACCACACATCTCGCATAAACAGCACGCAAAACAAGATAACTACAAAGAGCAAAACAAGAAAAATGCTGTGCCACACCAGAGACAGGGAGATAAATGGTGCAAGTACTGTCGCTTGAACAATCACAACACTAATGAGTGCAAGCGCAGACCTTCTCCCCAACATGCTGCCTGTCTGCAGACAAAATCGTCACCCCGGAAGGAGCAGAGGACCGGAAACGTTTCTCATCCTCCCGTCATCGAATCAGTCCTCGTAAACGGACAATCTGTGGAGTGCCTTTATGACACAGGACTTGCTTTCGATGCGGTGGTCAGGGCATTTCTTGTCACCCCTGACCAGATAACAGAAGAGAGTGTCGACATCCAAGGTCCGACGATGGATGTTGCCCCCATGACACTGCCAATTGCACTTATCAGAGTGGAATCTCGTTATGTGACAGGAGAGATTCGTGCAGCTATAATGGAAGAACCAATCTACTCTTTCATCTTGGGATGTAGATATGTGTTCCTTGGAGAACCTACTCAACCACTAGTCATAGCGGCCGTACAGACTAGAGGACAGTCAAAAAAAGACGCAGAGCAGGAACCTCCTACCAATATCCTCCCCGAGGAATTGAAGAGGGCCCAAATGGAAGATTCCTCACTGGCGCCCTGTTTTAAAAAATTACCTAGGACACACAACCCACCTACCAAGGGAGACTTCTTTATGAAAAATGGATTGATATATCGCCGAGCTGGAAATGAAGGACAGGAACACAACCAATTAGTAGTTCCTGCAACCTATAGGAACCAGGTGCTTGAGATGGGCCACTCTATCCCATTTAGTGGACACATGGGAATGAGCGCCACGACTCAAAGGATCGCCTGCCATTATTATTGGCCAGGGATCACCGGCGACATTGAACGTTTCGTCAAGTCTTGTCCTCAGTGCCAGAAAGTTGCACCAAAACACTGGACGGCACCCGCGACCCTTGGGGAGATGCCAATCTTGGGCACCCCATTTGAAAGAGTGGCCGTGGATATAATTGGACCTCTGCTGAGAACTAAGAAGAGGAACTCCCATATCCTTACCTTAGTGGACACCTGTTCCATGTGGGGCGAAGCCATAGCCATGCCAGCATGCGACTCAGTGCATGTAGCTGACGCTTTACTGAATATCTTTACTAGATTGGGCTTCCCGCATGAAATTCTCACAGACAACGGGTCACAATTTAGAGGCATGTTGACAGAGGAGGTGCTTAGAATATTCACGACTAGGCATATCCATATTTCGCCCTATCACCCCCAAAGTAACGGGCAAGTAGAGCGGTTTAACGGGACGCTCACCTCTATTCTTCGGAAGTTGGCACAGGAGAAGCCAGAAACTTGGGATCAGTATCTTCCTGCCGCATTATTTGCTTATAGGGAAGTACCGCATGCGTCAACTGGAGTTCCTCCGGCCACAGTACTCTTCGGAAGACCTATTAAAGGTCCATTAGAAGCATTACTAAGAACATGGACAGATGCCAAGGCAGACGACACTGTCATATCAGCCTTCCAGTACGTCACAGACTTGAAACAACGCCTGAAGACTGGCTGGGAATTAGCCACAGCGAAAGTACGGGAGGCTAGGTGGAAACATGCCAAATACTACAATCGCAATGCGAAGGACCGAGAACTAGCAGTAGGAGAGAAGGTGCTACTTCTTCTGCCAAGTAGCAGTAATAAATTGCAGATTTGCTGGAGGGGACCCTACAAAGTGGTGGAAAAGATTTCTGGCACCAACTATAAAATCGCCGTGAACGGAAAGCAGAAAATTTATCACTTAAATCTGCTTAAGAAGTTTTACGAGCGAGCCCCTGCCGAACCAGCGCACCTCATGACTATGGCCATTGCTATGCAAATGGAAGAAGAGCCATTATCATCCGTAGAGTACCCGGTGATACAGGAGGAATCACATTTAGATGTGAAAATAAGCTCCACCTTAACGGAAGCCCAGCAAGAAAAAGTAAGGAGATTGATGGAAAACCACGCCGACTCTCTGACAGACAAACCGGGCCGGACAAACCTGATGGAGTTTGACATGGAAGTCACGGATCCTACGCCCGTCCGAATGAGAACCTATCAGATTCCGTATGCCAAGGCGACGGCATTAAAGCAAGAAATTGATTACTTACTTAAGGAAGGCATAATTTCGAAGTCGGAGTCCCCTTACAGTGCGGGAGTGGTGCTGTTACGCAAACCCGTGGAGAAAACCGCCTGTGCATCGACTACCGACAGCTGAATGCGTTAACACAGTTCCAGCCAGAACCGTTACCGGACCAGAACCAGCTATTTACTAAGCTGAGCAGGGCTCGCTATTTTTCAAAGATCGACCTCAGTAAAGGGTACTATCAAATACCGGTAAAAGCTGAGGTGAGGAACCTGTTAGCCTTCAGTACTCCAGATGGACACTTCGAGTTTAATGTGATGCCATTTGGACTGAATAATGCTCCTAGTGTCTTCACAAGGATGATGCGAAAGTTATTGGATCCTTTGAATCATCCCGCCATCAGCAATTTTATGGATGATATCCTAGTAGCTACTGAATCGTTTGAAGAACATATATCAGCGCTATCCTTGCTGTTTAACAGACTCAGAGAAGCGGGACTAACCGCCCGCCCAACCAAATGTCAAATTGGGTGTGAACAGCTAGAGTTCCTAGGACATACTATATCCCATGGGACCATGTTCCCCGAGACTCAAAACGTTGAGAAGCTGAGAAATGCACCGAGACCGTCCACAAAAAGGGATGTCCGGTCATTTGTATCTTTCTGTGGATTCTACCAGAGATATATGAAGGATTTTAATAGCCTCTGTGCGCCGCTTACATCGCTAACCAATAAAGGAAACCCAGATAAAGTGACATGGTCAGCAGAATGTGAACATGCATATGCACTCTTAAAAGAGAAACTCACCACAAAACCGATTTTACGGCTTCCGGATTCAACTAGAAAATTCATCTTGCGCACAGATGCCAGTAACATTGGAATCGGGGCTACATTACTACAGCCAGATGACAGAAGCCCACCAAATCTATTTCCGGTCGCATATGCGAGTCGGAAGTTAAACCGAGCAGAACAAAACTATTCCACAATCGAAAAGGAATGTTTGTCCCTCGTCTGGGGAATACAAAAATTTCAAGCATACCTGTACGGAAGGAAATTTACAATCCAGAGTGATCACCAACCTCTGACCTTCCTCGCCAATTCAAAGAATTTGAATGCTAGACTGATGAGGTGGTCGCTTGTTCTACAACTTTACACGTTCCAAGTGGACTATATCCAAGGAAAACATAACGTAGGAGCGGATTTTTTAAGCCGTCATCCTATGAGGCAGGACGGAGAGCACAGACAAGTAGAGGAAAGGGTGGAAACCGGAGAGAAAAACGAAGATGAGGAAAAGGATTAAAGAATCCCGAGTAAGAAGGCTAAGCTCTCCTGAGTACGATTGACATCACAATTGAGGAGGGGCTATTGTGATAAACGAGCGCAAAGGCCTTTTTGCTCCATCTTTTCCTACATTTTTCATAGTGTATTTTCTCCGACATTTGCTCTTTCATCCCATATTTGCGACCCACATTTGCTATTTCATCGTTGTGATTACTCGCGACCGGTATCTAGAGAACCACATTTGTTCTTTCATCGGGGGAAATAAAAGTCATTTGATTGAGTCCCCATGCCTGACATTATCGTTTGAAGCCCACATTGCATCGTGATAAATCTGGTGAAAATACATCTGGTCATCCTAATCAAACATCTGGGCATGCTGTAATTTCTGTGACACCACATTGGACGCCCAGATTGGCCAGGGGAAAACGTCTCATGCTGTAATGGTGTTATCTTTGGTCGGCCGCTGTTCAGACAAGCGTTGGGTTACCACATTGGACGCCCACCTTGGCCAGGTGAAAAAAACAATTAGAGGTCAAACTACACCCACGTTTGGACTGACAGGGGACAAGAGCGATCCTGTGAATGAGTGACCAGAGGGGCCATTAAGGATTGGTTGGTATGGGCGGAGCGGTACAAGAAACCCATATTGGACTAGCAGAAATATAATCTACTGCGTAGCTTGCAAGAGGAAGGAGTCCAGTTTTTTACATTGTGAGGAAGAGATTAATCCCAAAAACGCCTAGCCTAATACACGTGTTTATTCAGAGTGGATATAATTCAGTTCTGTGATGAATTGTGTTCTTAAAGGATTTTGCGAAGGGAAAAGAAGGTTAGTAGATCTTATACTTATTAATACATTTTCTTATTTTTGTTTATTTTAACCTCACAGCTAAAATGTGCGAAAGATAAAGTTTCAAATAATTCTTGGCATAACTGATTAATAAAATCAGAAGATTTTCCTAGAAGATGATAGGATGATAGGAGGTAATTAATAGTTCATACGTCACCTTCATCATCATCACAGTCTCCCATGCGCACACACTCTCATGCACAAGATATTTAACATCATTAGAATTGAACTCAGAGAGAGAGAGATGAATAATGAGCAGTAGTTTAAATGCAAGTCAACCAGTGATGTTAAATGTGAAAAACTTACGAAGACTTTTGTGTGTCTTCAGTTCATCAGAAGTCTGAGTCTACACGCAACGTGTCTGACGTCTAACCAGAAATAAGTTATCAAAAACGGACATTTGGCTAGCAGAATTCGCCATAGGACATCTTTCATTCCTCAATTAAAAAGGAATATTGTCTCACCCACAAGTCAGAAGGTGGACGCAGCATTTTTCGTCACCATATACTGCTTGCTCACAAGTTCAATACAGAGTTATCACAAGTTCAATACAGAATCATCATAAATTCAAATCACTCGAAAGATCATTATTATCTGAAGTCAAGCAAAAGAGCTCAAAAGAGGAATCGCATATTTATAGCAAGGGCAACACCCTCTTAAGCGCATTCTATGAAGCAGACTATATATATATATATATATATATATATATATATATATATATATATATATATATATATATATTTATATGAATCATATATATATATATATATATATATATTATGAATCACGACTACATATGCAATGTTATGAGTCTACATATAACTACTGATTCGTGAAGATATCCAGTCTGGCCAGTACCCTCGGGAGATTAGACAACAGACCTTTTGTTCATATGACAGCTATTAACTGTTAATCAACACTACAGAGATATACTCAAACAGTGAAGGAATATACATAGATATCTCGTCAGCGTTCTCCGTACGACAACAGTATTTATCAGAACGTCCTCGGCTTAGAGATACCCCACTCGACATAACGTATAACAACTTGGGACATTTTATGCATACATGTGAATCGTCATATCAATGCGAAGCATTTAGAGACACATGGACTGTGTAGATTACTCACCAATTTGGTAACACGTATCATATCACATCATCATTTCACTTTACACCAGTTCATTCTTAATTAACTATTACTTAATTAACTGCAATTTTATTATCTCATCTGTGTGTTTTGTGTGAATCGTCTTTCACCATCATCACGATCTAACCATTACTAACCCTATATGTGTGGATATTTCATTAATAAACCCAACGATCGGTTGATCATTATCAAGAGTTTGTTAATGTATCACTCGTGCTGTCGGTGTTACATATTCACCTATAGGAACATTTCTCTACGCAGATGAGGTTGAGGGCTTTTTCTTTACGGGATCTAAGGGCAGAAGCTAAGGTCGTGGGGAAACAGAACTCTTTCCATAATTAATTAGAAAACACTGTCTAGTGGAAAGCATTCGCATTCCTGTCTTCTTGTCCCTATCTCGAATAGGTCTTTATTATTTCTTAACGAGCCAATTTCTAGAGACCTTATATCTAATATCTCATAGACTATTCCTGGCAAAAACTACTGTCGTAGTTGCCCCAGTGACTCATATATGTTGTGACGGGTTGGGTTGGTGTGTGTTTGCTGCTGTTCCTTCGTTCTTCTATTATTGATTGAAGAGTAAAGTCACTCTCTAGATGTAGTTAATGTTTGGTATTGGTGGTTAGCTCTGACCATCAGAACATCCCTTCGACGTTCTTATTTGCATATTATATCTTAGCTGATTTCCCTTGTGGAGAGCTATCGTGCTGGAAAACGTAAACATTAACAGCTGTGAACCAAACCCGAAACGTAAGTAAAAGATCAAGCCTTCTGCTTCTGAGTCCACATGTATTGAGGTTCATACAAAAGACGATATCCGACATTCACAAAACTTCATGTACAGTTCAGCATAACAATGAATTCCAAATAATATCAATAAGTATCCGTCCGTGTCAAAATAATATGTCAGATGAACATCGTGGCTATATACGTGCGCTGTTGTAGTCAACAGCCAGAAATGAGCGCATGAGTTCTTGACAGCTACAATTTGAATCATGATGCGATTCTCCTTCCATCATTTAATTTAATTTAATTAATCTCATACTTAGATTAATATCCGAACTGACCCTGAGTTCTACATCGATTCATATATATAATATAGGCTTTATACTAAGCCTTTTTCCTTGGAAGAAATACAAGACACGACTTTCTTGCTTGACGGATAGCGTAACAAAGGCCATGTAACCAAGTCACCCAGCGTGACCTTCCCAACGCGAATGCGTCATAATCTCCGCATATATTTCGCGTTCAGTATACCGTAAAATATCGACATATTCTATAAATGTTAATGACCCCTAAACGTTGCGCACGGCTAAACCCCAGCAGACGCCGTCATTTAAAATAACACCGTAACAGATTTCCTGTCAGACGGGGGAAAAAAAATCTATTAAATAGATTTTTTTTTTTTTGAACAATATTAATCAAATTATCAAAAATTTAACAAAACCCGACGTATGACCTACGATGTTCTATCTAGAACAGTGTCGTGGTCATGTCAGTAATATCTTATAATAAAATCAACGTCATATCATACATATAACTTATATTAAACAAGGAAATGTCACTGTCACTAATTAATTAACTAATTAATTTGTTGTATGTATCAACTAACTAATAATGTGAGGTGTTATTAAAATTATTCTAACTAATTAAAATTAAAATAATTAATTATAATATGTACGTATGGTACTAACTAATTAATATCTAATTGAAGAAAATGAGAAATAGTATAAGAGAGTAAAAGAAATAAAAATTGAGAAGTACGGACAATTAAAACTAAATATTAAAGTATACATTAAATTAGAATGCGTGTGAAAATGAAGTGTAAGGATAGATACCTAATTAAATTAACGCAATCAGAAGAAAAGAACAGAAAAAATTCATACATTTTAACTATGAATATGAAATGTCATAATGTAATAGCTATTACCTTAATAATTACACTAATTAAAATATTAATTGGTGTGATATTATTTTGTTTCATCTTTTCTTAGTATATTTTATTTTTTTATTTCATCACACTTTAACTTTATTTTATTATATATTAATTTAATAACTAGAAAATTTAACAATATCGGACATGAAGATCCAATCGTTGTTACCTCCTATTGACTTGTATGAAAGTTCATTAAAATCCAAGGTTCATATTATCGAATTATGATATGATTATCCAATCATCGTTAGTTCATTTATTAAACTTTGAACGTAAATTGAATAAGTCATCACCGTATCTGTCCCTTCTACATCAGAGATTGTTCCTTTTTAACAGTTTTCAATCGAAATGAGTGATACGCAAAGTGGAAGTGAAGTCCAAATTTTCAAACGATCCGTAAAACTTGATATTTTGATCACAATAGTTTATTTTGAAATGTCCTTATTTAAGTAGGAAGTCCAACTGAAGTGTTGTATATTTTGACGTGGCATTAATACCGTTCATTGCAAATGTAATGCTTGATTAGTCAGAAAATTTTCTTGAAATAGTAATATTCATTCAGAATCCGTAGGATGTCTGGACAACGTATCGGCTATGACGTTCTCAGTTCCTGGTATCGACTGTATTTCGAACTCATATGGTTGCAACGCAACAGCAAATCGTGCAAGTTTCGCACTTTTATGGTTTGAACGACGTAATGCTGCCACAGATTTCTGATCAGTCTGGATCAGAAATGGAGATCCCAGCAAAAATTTTTCTAGTTTGGTAATTGCCCAGATTACGGCGAGCAATTCTCGGTCTACAGTCGAATATTTAGTCTCCGGAGGTTTCAGCTTACGTGAGATATAAAGTACAGGGTGAAGGACATCATCATGATATTAGAGTAGACAGGCCCCGAGTCCGTAATTACTCGCATCTGTACGTAGAACAAACTTTTTAGAGGCATCTGATAATCTTAAAACAGGTGGGCATGAAAAAATGTTTAAGATAGTGCGAAAAGTTTTGTCACATTCGTCTGTCCAATTTATCCTTAAAGGCATGTTCTTCTTTAGTAACGATGACAGGACAGCCGTGATGGATGATAAGTGAGGTACAAATCTGCTATAGTATTGGATCAACCCTAACAGACTCCTAACCTGTTTCTTCGTTTGAGGAACAGATAAATTTAATATTTTAGAAACCGTACTGGGAATTGTTTGGATGCGTCCTGATCCAATAATGTGTCCCAGGAATGTTATCTCATTACACGCTATTTGAATTTTAGTTGGTTTAGCGGTTAAATGGTTATCCCGCAATATTTCCAAAACTGATTTAAGACCCAAAAAATGTTCCTCAAATGATGAACTAAACAAACATATGTCGTCAATGTAGGTAATTATATCTGATCTACCTGCTAAAATTTTTCGCATCATGCGAATAAAGGTAGCTGGAGCATTCATTAGCCCAAAAGGCATCATGTTCCACTGGTAAAGACCTTGTGGAGTTGAGAATGCTGTGTAGTATTTGGCTCTTTCGGTTAGTGGAATCTGCCAATAACCTTTGGTTAAGTCAATTTTAGTGAAAAGTGTAGCATTGGATAGACGAGGAAGTAAATCGTCAAGGATAGGATGTGGTTCGCTATCAGGTACTGTCTGCGCATTAAGTTTCCTATAGTCAACACATAAACGTATGTTGTTGTCCTTTTTTTCCGGACAATGACTAAAGGAGAAGAAAATGGAGATGTACTAGTCTCAATAATACCTAATGATATCATCTGTTCGAGTTCCTGAGATGTCTTACTCAGAAAATGTAGAGGTACAGAATAAGGATGAACACGAATTGGTGTATCATCGTTAAGAATAATATCGTGACTAATTACAGATGTGCAAACCGGTACAATCCGTTAACACCTCTGGGAAAGATTGTAGAAGATCAGCAATGCGTT